>OY821520.1:237747413-238204913 GCA_963682025.1 Cordilura impudica | reverse complement strand
CTAAATTATCTCTTTAAAAAGCTATATAACTTCAAAATTGAATAAAAACTAGCCAAGAAATACCAAACCCCAGACCACTTTGGTGCCAAAAAAAAAAACTAGGTTGAGAAATTTTACGGAAATTTTTTCAACATTAGGAAATTAATTAAAGCACTCAGACATGAAGTATTGTTTTATATCCTATTGCGAAATGAGACCAAAGATAGAAAATTTTTTTTGATAAAATTTTGAAAACTCCTTTTTTAAGTTTTAAAAATTTTTCTTAAACAAAATTTCAAAAAATGGATGTGGCACTTTAAAGTTTTGTTAAATATATGTTAGCGATTAACTGTATGAATTTTTAAGTAAATTCCACTGCCAGAATTTTTTTTACAAAGAATTTTTTTTCCTGGATTTCGAGAAAAATTAGTTTTTTGTGAAATATTCAGTAAATGTACTCCTTTTAAATACTTTGTATTAAAAATTTATCAAAAATTCAAATATTTTGTAAATGCTGCTGAATTTTTAGATGTGACGCTTAAAATATAATGACCAAATGTGCAAGTTTTGCATGCTAAAAATTTGGAATAAATCGAACATCGTTAACCCATTCGGTGCCGAGGCCAAACTTTGGGTTGGGATATAAAATTGTGGTATATTTTACCGATTTTTATGATTTGATGATTATGGTGATTTTATAATTTGACGTCATTAACCCATTTGGACTAGACGCCACAAATGGCCCCAAGCTAGTATAGAACGAGTAAGTTAAAAAAATGTATTTTTTTTAACCAAAGGATTTCTCTGCGCTTTTATAAGAAAAGGTATTTTGTTTTAGAAAATTTACTTTTATAAAAATTACACTTTTTTAAGAAAGATTTTAAGAAAAAGTAGTATTTTAAATACGGTAGTATTTTAAGTACAAGAAGCTACTTTTTAACAAAAACTACTATTTACGTAAATAATTAATTCTTTTTAAGAAAAGGTACTTTTTAAGAACATGAATTAATTTAAGTAGAGATACTTAAAAAAGAGTCAGTTAAAAAAAAAAAGAAATTTTTTAAGGAAATTTACTTTTTACGACAAGGTACTTTTTAAGAAAATGCATTTTTAATTAAAGGAATTTTTTTAAGGTTCTTGTAAAAAATGTGCTGTTTAGGAAAAGGAAATTTTTAAGAAAATGTACTTTTTAAGAAAAAGGTACTTTTTAAGTAAAGGTACTTTTTAAGAAAAGGTATCTGTTAAGAAAGTGTACTTTTTAAGAAAATTTAATTTTTAAGAAAAGGTACTTTTTAAGAAAAGGTACTTTTTAAGAAAAGGTACTTGTTAAGAAAGTGTACTTTTTAAGAAAATGTACTTTTTAAGAAAAGGAACTTTTTAAGAAATGGTACTTTTTAAGAAAAGGTACTATTTAAGAAAAGGTACTTTTTAATAAAAGGTATTTTGTAATAAAAGGTACTATTTAAGAAAAGGTACTTTTTAAGAAAAATATTTTGTAAGAAAAGGTATTTTTTAAGAAAAAGTGTTTTTGCAGAAAAAGTACTTTTGAAGAAAGTGTACTTTTTAAGAAAAATGTTGTTTTGAGTAAATGTAGCTTTTTAAGAAAAGGTACTTTTTTAAGTAAAGTACTTTTTTGAGAAAAGTTACTTTTTAAGGTACTTTTAAAAAAGGTAGGTCTTAAGAAGTGGCGCTTTTTAGGGAAAAGGTCGTTTTTAAACAAGTACTCTTTAAGAACAGGTGCTTTATAAGAAAATTTCTTATATTAAGGAAAGGTGTTTTTTAAAAAATGTACTTTTTAAGAAAAGTTGCCTTTTAGGAAACTGTACTATTTTGTGAAAAAGTACTCTTTTTCGGAAAATGTAATTTGTTATGTACTTTTTTGAGAAAAGGTACTTTTTAAAGTGAGAAAGTTTTTTAAGAAATGGTACTTTTTCAGAAAATTAACTTTTTGCAATAAAAGAGTATTTTTAACTAAACGTATATTTTTTATAAATAGTATTTTTTTAAGAAAATCACTTCTTTAAGAAAAATCACTTTTACACAAAAAACACTTTTTTACTTTTTACTTTTGTAAAAAACTTGCTTTAAAAAAATAATTATTTTAAGTAAATGTACTTTTTTTTACTTTTCTTACAAAATTGTTTTTCCAAGAAAATGTACATTTCTTACAAAAAGTTCTCTGTAGAAAAAGTTTTGGGAAAATGTACTTTTTTAAGAAAAAGTATTTTTATAAGAGGGACCTTTTTACAAAATGGAACTGTTATACAAAATCGAACTTTTTTACAAAAAGGAACTCTTTTACAAAAATTAGCTTTATTAGAAAAAGTAAAAGTTTTATTAGAAAAAGAGAAGTTTTCTTTTATAAGAGAAGGTATTCTTTTCAGAAAAGTAAGTTTTTTAAGAAATATTCTTTTTTTAACCCTGGACGGTTACTGTTCGTCGAATCGACGAAACTCATTTACTCTTTATCATATAAACCAAAAAAAAAGTGGCCAAATTCGTATCGAATTTTAAGACTGCAAAATAATTTTTATTTTTATATATTATTTTTTTCTGTATTTTTAATAAAATGTTTAACTGAAAAAATTTTTTGATTATTTTTTACTGTAAATATCGTTCAGCTAGAAATTTTTTAAAAAATTGTTCGTCGATTCGACGAAGAGTAACTTTAATGTACTAAAATGAAGAGTAACCTTCCAGGGTTAAAAAAGCTACTTGTTTAAGAAAGTGGCTTACTTAAATTTTACCATTAAGTGCTTGTCCCTATTTCTAAGTGTTTTGTTATTAAAATGGCTGGAAGTTTTCTAAATCATGGCAGAATCTATTTATCTTTAACAAGTTTATGATTAAAGCTTTTAATAACAAAAATCTTTGCCTTTGGTTTGACTGTATTATTAATTTTGTACTTTTAAGAAATTTTTAATATTTCTATAGAATTTTATTTTATTTTAAATTGATCTGAAATAATTCCATGAATTCAAGATTTCGTTATATTTAGTTCTTTCAACACTTGGTTTTTATTTGATATTTTTCCATCAAATATTTTGCAAATACTGCTGAATTTTGGATCATTTTAACCCTAGGAGCACATAAGGGTAAGTTTTCGTAAAATATAGCACAATTTTATTTCCCAACCCATAGTAAGGGGTTTCATCTAGTTTACTAGAACAACTTATCGAAAAAACTAAACTATAGAACGAAATTTTCGTAAAATCTAAAAAAAAGTCATATTATCCCCATATAAACCAAGGTTCAGAAAATACACACACGAAACACACAATGTTCTGTTCAAAAGCAGCCAACACATATCTTTATTTTCATATCAATTATGTGCGTTTCAAAATTTTCTACGGTACCCAACACAACCATGACTGTGTTCGTTTTAATATTTCGTTATTTACACGAACATTTTTGTATCACATACTTTTTGCTTCAATCACACATAAAGCACACATTTTTGAGTGTTGCTTTATTTGAAGTTGATGTTCTGGTACGTGTAGTGAAAAAAAACACAGAACATGTAAAATAAACATGTTCGAGTTCAGTTATATTTTAAGTCGTGTTGTGGCTCGTGTAGTAAGAAACAACAGAACATGTACAGTAAACAGGTTCGAGTTCAGTTATATTTTAAGTCGTGTTTAAAATATAACTGAACTCGAACCTGTTTATTGTACATGTTGTGTTTTTTCTTACTACACGAGCCACAACACGACTTAAAATATAACTGAACTCGAACCTATTTATTTTACATGTTCTGTGTTTTTTTTCACTACACGTACCAGAACATCAACTTCAAATAAAGCAACACTCAAAAATGTGTGCTTTATGTGTGATTGAAAAAAAAAGTACGTGATAGAAAAATGTTCGTGTAAATAACGAAATATTAAAACGAACACAGTCGTGGTTGTGTTGGGCACCGAAGAAAATTTAAAAACAAACATAATTGATATGAAAATAAAAATATGTGTGTGTTGGTCTAAGTTATGTTTGTTTACATATATGTACGAGTTTTTTATTCAGTGTGTGTTTTTTTCTGAACTCTGATATAAACATACTTGAAATTTTCAGTCGCGTTGAGGCACCTCTAAATTTTTTTTTTTTTTTGATTAACCCAAAACTTTGTATTTCTCAGTTTTTTTGCTATTCGCATATTTCCAGTGAGACTTTAAATTCGAAAGCTTTTTTTCCCCTCCACATAATGAAGGGCAACCCTAATGTATATAAGTATATGGTAGCAGTCGCGTGACTGAAAAATAAAAATTACCACCAGCGTCACCACCATCATCATTACAATAATAAAACTGCTGCCGCAGTGCATAAATTTCTTTTCCGTTATTTTTTTTTTTAAATAGACTTTCTTGTTAAATATTCATTTAAATGCATATATGAGTAAAGTATTGTTTTTCATATGAATTTCTTAATTTTTTTTTTTTTTTTTTTTTTTTGTATAATGTGTTATGACGACTTTTCCTTTTCGTTCCATTGATTTCATTGTATAATATTGTCATAAAGAAACATTTTTTATACTACCAATTTTATATATATTTTTGACATAACTTTCGTAGGATTTATAAAGGAAAAGAAGCAGAGAGTATAAATTTGTGATTGTGAAAATAAAGGTTATTGATTTCATTAATATAAATTTTATACTTTTTATAGGAAAGAAAGAGGAAATTTTGTAAACAACTTGTGTTAAGAAATATGTAGCTAGATAATTTGTGGACATGGACATAAATGTTCTTAAGAAATGTTAGCCCACATTAAATGTTGCAGAAACTTGTTGATTATGCTATTGACTTGGAAAATAAAGAAATAAAAAAAAATATCTCCCCTGTTCTTGAAACCACTATCACAAAAAAAAAACTCGCAAATGAAAAAATTCTTAAATCTACGAGTTTTTTGCTGTTCTCTAACTTCAATAAGAATATTTTTTCTCGTTTTATTTCACATAAAAAAGGCTTTGTGAAATCAAAACAAATGCCCTTTCTTTCTACTAAACAGGTCTTAAGAGATAAAAAAAAACTAATAAATATTTAAAATCTAACATGTTTTTTATTGCACCTTGTCATTATTTTAAAAAATTGGACATTAATTTTATGAAAAATAAACGATTTTAAAAAACGTCTAAATTTTGCGTTGATTTAAAAAAAAACTCGTAATCAGTGGTCGATGTTAATAAAACACACTTTTGGAGATGATGTTGTTCTATAACTATAATAAAAACTTTTTATTTACCAATCTATTTTCCATTATAATTTTTTCAATTATAACATAGATTCTTTATGCACTAATTATTACGAATAAAGGAATTTAAAATAATATTTCACTCAAATCACATATTTTTATTTATTTTTTGCATATGATTGCCACAACTTTGTTTATGTTCGAAACAGTAGTCAAATCCAATTTATTTGAAGTTCGAATTTTCTTTGGTGATGCCTAACTTATTTCAAATAGAGAAGTCATTCTTAATTGAATGAAATTAAAGAAGAAAAACAATTAAATGAACAAGTAAAATGTTATTTTAAAAGAAAATATTTTTTTTTTTACTTTCTTTATAATCTTAAGGAAAAACATGCAAAAATTACTTAAGCTTTTTTTTGTGAGAGTGACTAAAGGACCATATGGCACCTCGGTTTCTAGATAACATATGGTTCTGAAGCTACACCATATGTTTCATGTCATTTGACAATAAAAAATATGATTTCGAAAAACACTTCGAAAATATAAAATTTGTGTTTTCAAGAAACCCAAAATTTCCATTTCATGTTATTTCAAATTCATTCTTATTCAAATAACAACGTTTCAAGAACAGGGCTGATTATTTTAAGTAAAGTACTTGGACGATTGATTTTAGGTTTAAATTTAATTTAAAAAAAAAATAGATAAATAAATTGCATTTAGGAACAACGCACAATTTTTGATTTATCGTAAATGTTGAAAACGTACCAAAGACATTAATAAGTTTGCGATTTAAAATTTTTATCGAAACGTGCATGTTTATAGACAATGTTGCTTATGTTTCTAAACAAAGCTACATCATCAACATCAATGTTGATAATACTTTGAAACAATGTTGATAACACTTAAAAGAAATTTAGCACAATTTTTAAATTCGCGGAGAATTCAGTTTTTTTTTTTTTATAAAATGTTCACTATTATTGCATTTTTCAAAGTTAATGTATACAATGTATACAATGTTGTTCAGAATGTCGCTAAATGATTTTTTTTAATATAAGATTTCATATAAATTGACTGAAAGTTAAGTCAATTATAATAAAAAAAATCATGTGAGTCCGATCACAGGGAAGATGTGTAAACATCTAGTAATTAAAGATTTTTTTATGTCATTTTTTAAAATCAAACAGAAAGCGTCATCTATGTATCACTTATAGCAAAAACTATTTCAGCTAATTCAACAACCCTTTGCTGTAAAACGTTAAAAATATTCCAATATAAACGTATATAAGTGATACATAGATGACGCTTTTAAAAAAGTGGCATAAAAAACAATGTTATATCATAATTTTTTCACCAATACAATCATAAGTCACACAGCGTTATGTGTCAGCTCTCACCTATTACGTGTTATACTGTTTTTGTGATTGTATTGTGAAATAGAAATTTACTCCCCTGCGCGTATAGATGTTTACATATCAAAAAAATGTTTCTAAACAATGAATATTAGGATTTTGCAAAGTGAACATAACTGAAAATATAAAATGATGCCTCGCTGAGAATGTTGCTGAACGAATTTTTGTTTTTTTTTTGCTAATTTTAAACGTTTCTTTACAAGAATTTCACAATTATATGACTTTTCAAAGTGAATGTGGCTGAAAGATTTTTTTAAATATAAGATTTTATATAAATTTCGTTTGAAAGTTGTCAATTTTTTTTTTTTTGTATACATCAACACTCCCCTATTAAAGCAGTGTACTGTGCTGATATCAGGAAAATATGTTATGGGTAGGAGGAAAGAGGGTATGTATCTATAGCTATATCTATATTGTAAGTGACGGGAGAGACCTCAGCGGGAAGTTAATTGCACATACGGCTTGCGAGGCTGATAAACGATTTTTTGGTAGTAATGCGTTTTGCGGTCTACTGGACAATAGACTGCAACTGGATGAGATCTACTAGATGAGCAAGTGGTCCGTAGCAAAAATGGGCTCTAGGAATGAGTTCACTTATCTCAGCAGAACACTTCCCGTTGTAATATCTATAATACAGTGTAACATAGCCAACATTCCGACGATGCTCCAATGTGTCAATAGAGTTGGTTACACTATTGACATTGATTAGCACCAACGTGTGCAACACGGTCCAGAAGCTTCAAAATAGACTGATATCGTCGGATATCGGTGGTATACTTCTTACACCGATTTAGGAAAGCTAGGCACTTGAAGGCTTTTTACGACAATTGAAAGATGTCTGTATTCCAACGGACATCACACAGAATTTTCATGCCCAGAAAATCAAGAGCGTCTGATTCGACAATATTTACACCACCCATGGATACAGACGACATTGATGACTCCATGGCCCGTCTACAACATTGGGTCTTGCAAGCATTAAAATCGACCTGTTCACTCGATCCCACTCGGAGATTATCAAAAGGTCTTGATTGAATGTGTCATTCATATATTCCCTGATGCCCCCAATTCCCCTAAAGCTTGGTGTTTGATCGAATGAATATGAATGACAAATATTACTGTCATCTGCAAAAGAGTAGATAGGATTGGAAGTTTGACACAGAAGGTCATTGAGAAAAATATGAAAAAGTGAAGGAGAAGTGTTTCTAAACAATATTGCATATTGTGATAAATACATATATAAGGATTTTGCAAAGTGAACAATGCTGCATCGTTGAGAATGTTGCTGAATATAAATTTAACTCTTTTTAAAATTTCATATAATTTTCAATAATGTTTCTAAACAATGTTGCATCTTTTTGGTATATAAACATAACTTGTACCCTAGCTTCGCTCTTAAGGCAAATAAAACTTGTTCTTCATATAAGATAAAGAAACATTTGGCGTTTAAGTTAAAAAAAATAATAAATATTAGACATTTTAAAACTAAAGTTAAACGTAATAAAATTTTTATTTAAATGCTCATAAAATCTTCAAATTCCGGTTTATTTAATTAGTGCTGTCGTTTTTTCTTCTTATTTTTTGTGGTATAATAATGTTTCTTAATTCTGTTTTTGTTTGTTTAAATTTTAACACTTATAAAGAAAACACTAAAAAAAAACACATGACTTAATACAAATTTAAATATATGATTTGAAACTGATAGGTGTTGAACTAATTTAAAAGAAAAATTATATATTCCTTTAAATTAATTAAAATTTTTTTTAAGATTGTATACTTTATAAAGACTAGTGGTTTGTATTCAAAAAATTTTTGATTAAGGTTTAAAAAAAATCGAAAAAATATGTTTACCACTGGCAGGAATAATATTAAACAAAACAAAATAATTTATTCTATATATTGGTAGAAAACTAAAATAATAAAAAAATTGTATAGCATAGTGTTAGGAGGTTGTAGAAAAAGTCTCTTTAGAGACAGATTATTTATATCTACTTGTTGAAATAATTAAATAAATAAATAAAGTACACACCCATTAATGTGCCAAGTAGAATGAATTTGAAATTTTTGACGACAAAAAATAAAAACAATCTAAAAAAAGGTCGTCTTATATTTAATTACCAAGGATGAGGTCAAATAAAAAAAAAAACAATATCAAAGAATTAAGAAATTTCATTAAAAACATACATTTTAAAAAATAGATTAAAGCAGAAGAATAGTGATATTACTGCTATAAATAAATAATAAAAAAAAAAAAAATAAAATAATAAAACTTAAAGGAATTTACCCACAACGACAAAATATTTTGCTAAGTCATGTTAATTTATACAAATAATGTTAAATTTGATAAGAAAAATAAAGCGATTTTTTTTTTGCAATATAGCAACAACAACAAAACGGAAACAACAACGAATTTGTTAAATATATGTATATTAGGACGGGCCAATTTACATGGAGCCGAAAAATTCGATTAGAGCCGCCCCCTAGGATGATTCTATGGACAATTCTAAGCAACTTTGGTGAAGAAACCATAGGTCTATCTCGATTTTCGAGTCTCCCACTTTTCAAAAAATGATTTTATCCCTATAACATCATTTTGATTCAAAATTCGATTTATTATTCATCGTTATATTATCTTTTTTATTTGTATGTGGGGGGTTTTTGGGGTCGAGAAATTCATTTCTGATCTTTATTTTTACCTACGACCACCGCCAGAGGGCGTTTCATGCATATTTTAATTTCAACCAAAATTGTTTCTGCTGCTTTGCGGACTTTTTATCTCTGAAATTTATTGTTCTTAATTTGAAGTAAGTCAATTAAAAACATTTTTTTTTTTCGTTTTTCGTTTCAAATCAAAATTTGATATTTGAATAAGTTACACGGTACGAATTAAAGGCCCAAATTTAGTCATGAAATTGTAACTTTTACCATACCTTCCATAAGTAATACCTTTCAATATAACTCTGTAATATAGTATAGAGCTTCTCTCCACGTCTAGTTTTAAGAAACGTCATAAGTAATACTTTTCAATACAACGCTGCAATATAGTATGGAGAGTCTCTCCACTCACGCGGAAAAAAGTATAAAATGTAGTAAAAGTATACAATGGATCCAAATGCATTGCCGTCTACATCGCAAACCGCAACAACATCAACGAGTACCGAAAGTCATTTGAAACATTTGCCTTCGCACGATGTTGCTGTTTTTGGTGTATCTCGTGATTTGAGTGGACTCAATCTGCCAACGAAACAGGATATTTTAAGATGTTTTTTTCTTGGCCGAACGTGCTAAACTCCAAAACAAAATGTTTTCGTATAAAACATTCTTACCGCACGTAACAGACACATTGATTGAAATTTGGAGTCAACTTAATGTTGAAATTCTAAAAAAAAGTGTTGTTAGAATATTGGGTACATTGATTGAGAAGTATCAAATCGAAACTAAACATCCAAAAATCGCCACATTCAGAACGTTCGTGCAATCTACAAAATAATTATTTTACATCGGCAAATGTCAATGTGACTTGAAGGCAGCATTATGCTCATGTGGATTGATTCCAGATCATTTGAAAGAGTTTATGCGAGATCAAAATAATGTCAGAAGATTGACGATACCGGAATTCGTGCCAGAAGTTGAAGAGCCAGCACCAACGTCAACAATAATACCAACAAGTGTTGAAGAGACCCATTTAGCATATGAACCAAGTACTGATACAGATGAGACAAGTTCAAATCCACAAGATGTTCCGCCAATGTTACGAGGACCGTATACTCCCAGATACGATGCTTCGAACTTCGCTGCGATGTGTGATCGATTTGGTGTGTCAGATAGAATAGCAGCAGCACTCGCAACATCTCTTATGCAAGACATTGACGTAAAAGATGCACATGGCAATCCTATCATCATGGATAAAAATAAAGTGCGTCGAGAAAAAGCCAAATGCAGAGAAGAATTGCTTCGTAAGCAGCATGATGCATCCAATTTGGTAGCATTTTCATTCGACGGCCGAAAAAATGATGCTTCAACAATATAAAAAATCGATGAGAAGTTGCATCCACGGATGGTGAAAGAACCACATCTAGTTGTTTTGAAGGAACCAAATTCTCAATTGATAGGCTACACAAAAGTCGAAAATGAAGATGCTGAACACAAATTGATGACATTGAATGCATTCTTCGTCGAAAAAGAAATTGCTCTCGATGCATTAATCGGCATATGCTGTGATGGTGAGCCAACAAATACTGGCGTAAGAAATGAGATTTTGCGTTGATTTGAATTGCATTTGAATAGACCGCTGCATTGGTTTGTGTGCCTCACTTCAACGAGCTGCCATTTCGTCAACACTTTGGACAGATCATCGACCACTGGACCACGAACAACAACCGGAACGTTGGGCAAACAAATTGAAACGTGTGAAAATCTTCCGGTATGTATCATTTGTCATTTTTCTCATCGATTTTTTCCATTATTAAATGGTAAAATTGCATTTAATTCATCTAATTTATTTTTTTTTCAGCTTGTACATGAATTCGAGATAATCGTGCTAGAGAACATGCCACCTGATTTAGATCCATTTGAATTATCCACCGATTCAAAGTACCTATACAAAATGGCCAATGCAATTTCGAATGGTGTTGTTTCTGCGGATTTGTCTCACATTAAACCAGGACCAATAGCACATTCACGTTGGCTCACCAAGGCGAATAGATTGTTGTATCTGTCAACTGAAAATCCATCAAGGAATTTGAAAATTCTGGCAACATTCATAATGAAAGTGTATGTGTCGATGCCCTTCAACATCAAATACTATAATTCGGTGGTCTTCGGTAGTGTATTATTTTACAAATTCATTCGTTGGACACAATATTTGGATACAAATCTACGCGGAGTTGTGAATAATGTCATTAAAGACAATTCATATTACGCACATTCCGAAAATATTTTGTTAGCGATGTTATTTGATGATAAAAAAGAGACACGAAACATCGCAATCAAGAAAATTGTACACTACCGAAGAAATCTGTACGACCCGGCACATCTTAGAGTTTATCAAAAACCTTTGATAAACTTCAATTGTACAGATTATACGACTATGATTGATGTAAATAAAGATGATGTCTTATTCGAACCACCGTTTACGCATACCATTCCGTATGATCATTTGGAACAATATTTAGAATACGATGATCCACCATTGCCTGATCCAAGAATTCCGGTACACATACAAGCAACGGAAAGACATGTTCAATTGCTGGCTAGCGTTTCTAAACGTGTTTTAGAAAAAAATCAACACAGTATTATGGCAGTTACATCAGAAAGCCGTGCAAAATACCCCAGACTTGAAAGCACTTGAAAGACTTTCAAAAATAACTTATTTCGCTTTTCTTCCACTAAATTAATTATTTTTTTTTTTAAATATGTTCTTATTTTTTTAGGTTGAATTTCTGTTGAAAAAAATAAAATAAAGATCAATTTTAACGAAAAACTTGTAATTTTTCTCGGAAAATAGACGAAAAATAGTTAAAATATGCATGAAACGCCCTCTGGCGGTGGTCGTAGGTAAAAATAAAGATCAGAAATGAATTTCTCGACCCCAAAAACCCCCCACATACAAATAAAAAAGATAATATAACGATGAATAAAAAATCGAATTTTTAATCAAAATGATGTTATAGGGAAAAAATCATTTTTTGAAAAGTGGGAGACTCGAAAATCGAGATAAACCTTTGGTTCCTTCACCAAAGTTGCTTAGAATTGTCCATAGAATCATCCTAGGGGGCGGCTCTAATCGACAAAAAATTTGGCCCGCCCTAATGTATATATAGTTATTTTTTTTTTGATGTTTAACATTGATTTTTACGATCCTGATTTTAAAAATATTAAACACATGTTACAGAAAAAAAATTTTTTTTTTTAAATTGTTGAATTTAAAATTGTTGAACATGATATGCAAACATTTAAATTTATGTATTATAGAAAGTGTTAAATAATAATGTTTTTAGCTCGTCTTATTTAATTTTTATTTAATAAATTTTATATAATATTTTTCACTACTTTCTGTTATCGTGTTAAACTGCACAATCAGCCCACCCATATAAAACTATAAAATTTTTTTTATATTCCCACATATTTTTTTTTTAATCGTATAAATTTTAGACTTAAATTTTAGACTTACAGAACCGTACCATATAAAAACGATATTTAGATATAAACATTGTTTATTTAGATATAAACATTGGTTATGTATAAAAATTTATAAAAACATCATATTTTTTTATCAACAATGTTTATAAATAAACATCATATTTTTTATAAACAAAGTTTATACAGAAACACCATATTATTACAGACACGAAACCATTCTCTTGTCGTAAAAAACCGCCCAAAATAGACTACATAATTTTTCCAAGATACCTTAAAAAATATGTGGGACGATAACAGTGTTGTTTATTAAAAATTGTATGGGTGGGTTGATTGTGCAGTACACAAAAGAAAGTTACAACCGCAAAAAAAGTATTGAGAAATTATTATATAAATTATATTAAACAAATATTAAAAAAGTACAGATAAAAATCTTAAAACCGAGTCATTGACTTTTAAATTCTATTAAAAAATGTATGTATGTAATACATCAATTTGAATGTTCACATATCGATCAGTTTTTTTTATAATTCGATATTATTAAATGTGAATAACTTAAAAAAAAAATTTTTTTTTCTGAAACACGTCTAATATTAAAAAAAAAAAAATAATAATAATATTAATAATATTACATCTGACAAATTTTGAATTAACCTAAAATAATTATGATGTCAAAAAGGTTATATGGAATTACTTATATTTTTGGAAAACGGTTAGCAACATGACTGTTTGATATTTAAACAAGTAAGAAAATTATACGATACCCTATACCATGCGGTTAGAGATCCTACATCTTCGGTAATTGGGTATAGAAAATAAGCTTAAACCAAATTTTGAGTGGCATTGCTATTTTGCTTTTTTGCCTTCGGATATGAAAAAGTTCATATCAGATGCTATACATATGTAAAGGGTTTTTCAACAGGGACGCTATAAACATAGAAAGACAGGGACAGCAAACGACGCCATATTTCTTGCCGCTCTTTTGACATTTCTCTTCAGTAAGGTTTGCCATTTCATGATGGAAAGATATACGAGCCAACAACGAGTCGAAATTATTAAAATGTATTACCGAAATTCGGAGTCAGTGGCCTCAACGTTAAGAGCGCTACGTCCAATTTATGGTCGTCATAATCGTCCTAGCAGATCAACAATTGAGCGTCTAGTGGAAAAATTTGAATCCACAGGCACAGTACAAAATGTTCCCGTGCCAGTGAGATAAAGAAGTGCCCGTAGTGTCGAGAATATTGCTGCCGCTGAGGCTTCAGTTGAAGAAAGCCCAAATGTGTCTCTCACACGTCGTTCTCAAGCGTTGAGCATCTCTGTGACGTCGTTGTGGCGAATTTTGCGAAAAGATCTTGGCCTACATCCTTACAAGATCAAATTGACGCCAGAAGCGTCGTATGTTCGTGAAATGGGCTGAGCAACAACTTGAAAATGATTCGGATTTTCATCGAAAAATCATCTTCAGCGATGAGGCTCAATTCTGGCTGAATGGCTTCGTCAATAAACAAAATATGCGTTATTGGTCAGACAGCAATCCACACGTACTCCATGAGTCATCATTGCATCCCGAAAAAATCACGGTTTGGTGCCGTTTATGGGCCGGCGGCGTCATTGGGCCGTACTTCTTCCGTGATGATCAAGACCGGCACGTAATGGGAATCGCAACCGTTCAATGATAACCGAATATTTTTGGCCCCAATTGGATGATATGGACTTGGAGGACATATGGTTCCAACAGGACGGCGCCACAAGCCACACAGCGAACGTCACAAACAATTTATTGGAAACCAAGTTGACTGGCCGCCTCGGTCGTGCGATTTGACGCCGTTGGACTATTTCCTGTGGGGCTACGTCAAGTCTATGGTCTATGCCAACAAGCCAGCGACGATTGATGAACTTCGTACGAATATCGAACGTGAAATTGCAGCAGTATCGGCCGATTTATGCTTGAAAACCGTCGAAAATTGGGTTCAGCGTCTGGACTTCTGCAAACGTGCCCGTGGTGGCCATACAAAAGAGATCGATTACCATACATAATGGCATCGAACGTACTTTCACAGGAATAAAGAATTTCATTGATATCCAAAACCGTTTTTGTTTTATTTAAAAAAACTTTTGTAGCGCTCTTATTGAAAAACCCTTTATATGGGGACTAGATCGAAAAATGGACCGAGCATAATCATATTTGTTACAGTCACTTATTTTTTGCAAAAACATATACAAACCAAATTTGAGAAAAATCCGTACAATATTTTTGTTTTTTGATAGATTTAAGTGAAGATCGGGAAGCAGCCTTATATGGGGGCTATGACTAAGAATTGTCCTATAGGGTTTATTTTTGGACTACTGATTAATAGATGTAATAAACCCACACAGACCATAGGAAAGTGATTCAGAGTCGATCGGTATAATAAATATTTTGGTAGTTACAAACATTAGCACAAAGTCATTAAACCCTGACCGCATGGGGTATAAAAACAAAAAAATATCATTATACCCTGACCATATAGGGTATAAAAATAAAAAAAATATCTTTAATGAAAAATATTTTCAACGACAATGCGAGAAATTTCCTATGGAAAAAAGACGAAAAAATATATAAAATGATGAAATATTCTTGAGATAATTTTTGTATTTTTTTTCTCATTGCCATGTAAACAAAAAGTATTTATATAGAAAGAGGTTTTGTTTCGCTTAAGAAAGAAGTCCTATTGTGTTGCTTGAAAATGTTTGCATACTTTTTTTTTTTGCTATAATCATATATGGTTAAGCGGTCGGCAACATGTTTCAAGATCTCAATAAACAATAAATGTTGCAGAAAAATTTCTGGCACATTCCAGATATGGAAAATTTAATTATGTAATAGAAAACAAATTGTTATTATCTTATAAAACATTCTAGAAAATGATGAATTTAGAAGTCAAAGGATTTTCCTATTTTATTTGATATTTATTTATTTACTTATTTTTTTGCTAATTATTTTAATATCACATCACTTTAAGTACTTGTTTATGCCGTTCGATGTTGTCTTATCGTTAAAGTTAATTATTTGTTTGTGTTGTTCCTTTGTTCGTTTGCTGACATATATTGTTTACAGTTTATAAAATGAAAAGATGTCTGGATGTATTCAAATGTATTGTAATGATTAAAGTAGTAAAAATAGTTATTTTTATGTATTTATATTTTAACAATTAACAATGTGTTAAAGTTAATATATGCATATATATACATATTTTTTGTGTGATAATTAATAAAGCACGAGTACAAAGTTTAAGATTGACATGAGTTTTTGTTGTGATTTTTTTTTTTTTTTTTTTATTATTATTTTCTATTATGAAATGAATAATTATGGGTAATTTTAAGAAAAAAAAGAAAGACCGAAACGGCTGAATGCTTTGTACTAAAACATATTAAAATAACAATGTCTTAAGTAAATTTTAGTAAAAGACATCTGGCAAGGCTTTAAGCGATTTATAGTAATAATTGTCCTTCCATATTTCATTACGCTGTTCTTAATCAATTTGTTAAGATTTAAAGAAGGTTTCGTGAAGACTTAACAAAAATATATTTAAAGTACTGTCTATTGATTTAAAATGATTAAAGTTCACTCTTAATAGTTCACAAAAAATTTTAAAAACCTGTTCAGATTAAATATTTTTTAGTACGCAAGTAGACCGATTCAATTTAATTAGATTATCAAAACACCTTACCTCATAAAGTTCTTATCGTCCAAAACAATATAAAAGTCATTATTAAATGGAAACTTACCTAAAAATAGAAGATAAGTACAAAAATTAGTAAATTTTAAACGTGTATAAATAAATGTATAATAAAGAAATTAATGAGGAGAAAAAAAAATTTAATTTTTTCGATTACAGAACACACTGATATTTTTATTTTCACTTTCGATTTGAAATCAGAAAAAATCATGGCTATTTTCACTTTCAACTCAAAAACGTTTTTTTATTCGAATTTTTAATTTAACCATAATACGTTGTTAGAGATGTGCATTGTGATAACATAGGTTTTAGTGATGTGCAAACATATGTAGTATGTGAGTAATTACATATCAAACCGAACAACTATTTGGCATCCCACCTGTTTGCTGTTTTAAAATTTGGCTGATTTAATACTCCTTTGAAAATATTACACATTTGTTTCAGCAAATATTTATAAAAAAAAAATTATTCGCATTTAAAAATTGTCGAAAACATTAAAAACCAACCGATATGGAAAAATTCAAATTGATTTATTAACGTTCGTTTTAAGGTTTTTGGCTCCGATAATTATTAGAATGGGTCAAATTGTAAGGGGCCGAAAAAATCTCAATGGGCTCATCGCGATTCTGGTACTATGAACCATAACAAGTATTTTTGTCCAAGGAACTATACCTCTAAAATCATTTTCGAACCCTCCAAAATTTCGATGAAAAAATCGATTTATGTCGTATATGGGTACACATAAATTATATATACATATTATATATATTATATATATGTATATTCTATATATATATATTAGGGTGGTCAATTATTTTTAATCCACGGGCTCATCGCGATTCTGGTACTATGGGCCATAACAAGTATATTTGCCCAAGGAACCATACCTCTAAAATAATTTTCGAGTCTGCCAAAATTTCGATGAAGATATTTTTATAATATTTTCCATAATACTCAAAAATCGACCTATTTAGTCCATTTCAAATGTAAAAAAAGTATTAAAATGTGTATACCGGGATTTTTGTTTGGGTCGGAAAATAAATTTTTTCACATTTATTTTTATTTTTAACAGCTACCAGGGGGCGTATTCGAGCATATTTTTGAATTTTTTTTCACCTTTTTGGGGAAAATTTAGGAATCTTTGACTTTCCGATATTTAAAGCAGCCCAAAATATTCAGCAATGAAAATTATGTGGGGTACTCATTTAAGTCAAAAAATTCGTTTTTTTTTTATTTTCTTTTTGAATGAACAAATATTTTTTGACTTAAATTGAATGAAATCGAGCACATGGAGATTTTTCGGCCCCCTACAATTTGACCAAACCTAATATATCTATCGTCTATCGTCTAAAAGAATTTCTATCGGTAAAATTGTTTTTTAATTGTTTTTTTTTTTTTTTTAATTAGACAACAGAAAATAGCGGCTTTGAAGATAAGAGGTTTTTTTTTAAATTTCGTTAGTGGGTAAAGGATTAGCGTGGACTTTTTACAAAACGACGGGTAGTGGCAGGAATTTTATTTTTTATTCGAACGGAAGTATAAATAAATGAAAAATTGCAAATTGAAACACGTTGAAAAACCTCCAGTTATTACGCCGTAACAAAGATCGATTACGTGAGTGTGAAAATTAAAATATTTCATTGAATTAAAATAAGTATGGCAAAAACTCGTCACCATATTGTTTCCCCACATAAAATTGGGAAAAGCAATTAAGCAGTTGCAAAGGAGGTCAAAGTACAGCGTCGAGCCGTGGACTATATTGTGAAAAAATTCAAGGAGGATGGTACGAAAAAAAAAAAATCGATGCAGTCGGCCCAGAGTAACAACAAAACGTGAGGATCATAAAAATCGATGAGGTCGGCCCA
Source organism: Cordilura impudica (assembly GCA_963682025.1). Lineage (NCBI taxonomy): Eukaryota > Metazoa > Arthropoda > Insecta > Diptera > Scathophagidae > Cordilura > Cordilura impudica. The sequence goes on along the minus strand of OY821520.1, from coordinate 238,186,616 downwards.
GAGTAACAACAAAACGTGAGGATCGTTGCCTAACAGCTCCATTAGTAACCGCCCACATAAACGGCAGCCGAATGAATGCAGTCAGTGTGACGTCAGTAAAACGACGCCTTATAGCGTCTGGAATAAATAAAAGAAAGAAGATTAGATTGGGGTAAACCACGATTGGTGCAAGGTCCTTTGGTCTGATGAATCGAAGTTTGAAGTGTTCGGCTCCAAGAGGCGAGCTTTTGTGAGGCGTTCAGCTGAAGAATGTGCGTCGGATGCACGCCTAGTGCCAACTGTCAAACACGGGGGAGGTTGCGTAATGGTTTGGGGTTTCTTTACTGGCGAAAATGTTGGCGAGTCATGCAGTATCGAAGGAATACTCTATAAAACCCATTACAAAACTGAAATATCGTGCCATCATCACTGGATTAAGAATTGTGGGTCTGAAATTCATATTTCAGCAAGATAATGACCCAAAGTACACAACAAAAATTTGTATTTAGAGACCCAGGAAGCAGCTTTTTTTTTTTTTAAGCCCAGATCCGCGAAGCCGAGTGGCTTGTCTGCAGATTCTAATTTGGCTAGTTTTTTTTTTTGCAGCGACAGACCAAAGCCTCTGGTGGGAATCGAACCCACGACTCCCGCATGATAGGCGAGCACGCTACCTACTCACCTACCGGGGCGCTCAAACCTGTAAGGATATGGAATGGCCATCACAGTCACCTGCATTCAATTCTATAGTTACTGTGTGATGAATTGGTCCAGAAGGTTCGAACTACCTGTCCTACAGCTAAGGAAGGCCTGTGGAATAAACTGCAGCAAGCATGGAACCAGATCACTCCAGAAACTTTGAAAAAAATTGATTCAAAGGATGACAAGACTATGTCGTGAAATTATAGAAAATGGAGTTGGTCACATTGAGTGCAGTTTTGGAATATAATTTTTTAAAAAGGTGGGCTGATTGTGCAGTACACAAATAAAAGATAAAAAACCAGAAAAAGTAGTGAAAAATTATTATAAATTAATATAATATAATAATTAAATAAGTAGAACAAAAAACTTTTCAAAGCAGCTATTAACTATTAAATGCTGTTCAGTGATTTTTATATTACACTAGCTGGACCCGGCAGACGTTGTTTTGCCCTCAATGAATTTTTTATTTTAGTTAGAATCTGTATATACCTATATAAAATGTTTGACGAAGTTCTCCAGATAATAAAATGAGAGAACCACCAAAAAGTCTTTCATTGCCTTTCAAATATTTTAAAGTTCTATGTAATGCTTCTCAGGAATGTTTGTGAGCCATGGTACATTCATCCCAAATAATAATACTGCATATTTGCAGAACTTTTGCCATACCGGAATGTTTTTTGATATTACAGACGGCATTCTCATTTTTTTTTTGTACGTTTAACGGTGATTTTAGTGCTGAATGAGCTGTACGACCACAATGCAATAATGTAGCGGCTTTTTCCTTCCTTTTTGGTTAGAATATTTATATATAAAAACGTTTGTGAATTTTGTAACTTATAAAATTTGTATAAATTTGACAACTCACTATTTTTCGAACGACAGCGCCATCTACCGGGTCCAATCAAAAAATGTTTGGCATCATCTAACATACATACATATATGTACATTCTTAGTTTCATTAAAATCGCACCATAAATAAGAATATTCGAAATAACTTTACCCCAGCGCCACCTATAGCGTCCATTTATACATACAAAAATTTCTTATGACGAAAGATAAATATATTTTGAATTGCAATCAAATCGCGCTGAAAATAAGAATTTTATTTATAACTTGACCCCAACGCTAGCTAGAGGGTTAAAACTAACAAAGAACACAGAAGAGCTCGAACCGAACCTATGCTGCAAATCCTACCTCGACAGCTCTTATGGTTCCGGAGATCATTCGTTACAAACAAATGCACCAACGTTTTTATATATCTGTGGTCACAAGCGACAACCGCCTAAGTCGACTTAAGATCGATTTGAGTTATGTATGCTGTCATATTCTACTAAAAATGCTTTATATTTACGTGAAATCCCCATTTCTCTAACACTTTTTATTAAAAAGTTATTAATGAAAACATACTGACCTAAGACGTAACAAAGCCCCATTACATTTAGATAAACAGTGATTTTTCTCGAAAAAATGATTTTCGCCTATTTGAGTTATGTATACTATCATATTCTACTAAAAAAATCTTTATATTTACGTGAAATCCCCATTTCTCTAACAATGCTTTTTAAAAAGATATTAATACAAATATTCTGACGTAAGTCGTAATGAAGCGCTATTACATTTATATTAAAAGCGAGTTAGGCGGTTATTGCTTGTAACCACAGATATATAGATTAATTTGTAAATCCATTTAACTTGATTTTGAGTTATTGATGTCAAATTGCTTCATTTTTAAAGCTCTTTACATATATCCAAAATTTTGAAAAAGGTAGAACAATTTAATACCGAGTTCGTAATGTCAAATAGAACGTGTTTTGGCTCTCCAGCAAAAAAAAAATTCAGAAATATCGGTCGGTTTTTAATGTTTTCGACAATTTTCAAATGACAATAACTTCAAAAAAAAAAAAATTTCAGGAGTACAATGCTTCAAAAAAAAAAAAAAAAAAAAAATTAAAAAAAAAAATTAATAAAAAAATTAAAAAAAAAATAATTAAGAAAATTATAGTTGGTCTAGACCGACTATGCGATACCCTATATCAGGCGTTTAGAAAATGGTCTCAGCTCCAACTAATTGGGTATAGGAAATAAGAATAAACGAAGTTTGAGTGGCATGGTTATTAATTTTTTTGCCTTCGGATATGAAAAAGTTCATTTCGGATGCTATATTTATATGGGGACTAGGTCGAAAAATGGACCAATCCTAACCATATTTGTTACAGTCACTTATTTTTTCCAAAAACATATACAAATCAAATTTGAGAAAAATCTGTGCAATATTTTTGTTTTTTGATAGATTTAAGTGAAGATCGGGAAGCAGCTTTATATGGGGGCTATGACTAAGAATTGTCCTACAGGGTTTATTTTTGGGCTACTGATTAATGGATTTAATAAACCGTCTGCGGAAAATTTCCCGAAAACAATTGCCCGAAAACAATTTCCCAAATACAATTGCCCGAAAACAATTGCCCGAAAAAGCAATTCCCCGAAAAAACAATTTCCCGAAAACAATTTCATTGTGACTTTGAACACTTCGGTATTCAGACTTCCCCACCCCGCACCGCGCCCTTCCTCTTCCACCCTCCCTCGTCATCCGGACCTATTTATTGGAGTGTCATACGCTTATTTTTTCATTGTGACTTTGAACACTTCGGTATTCAGACTTCCCGACGGATAACGCTCACTCCATCACGTCATGCCCATGCAGTAGCTGCTACGGAATCGTTACCATCTTGCATAGCGAAGTTTTTTTTAGTTATTTGGGTTGTAATACTCAGTTACTATGCCACTCAAATTCCTGGATAGCGAAAAAGTTAAACCGAGGTTGCTTTTGAATGGTTTCTTGTATCATGACGACGGTCAGTCCGTTGATAGCGTTTATTGGCGTTGTATCCTTTATCGAGGAAAACATTGTACCGGTAGGGTCATAACAATCACTGTGCCGAAGCGGCTTTCGTTGCTAAAGAAAAAATCGTTAATGAGCTGAAAGATCTTGCCCGGACCACTACATCAAGTGGTCATGAACTGATTGCTCGCGCTTCGGCCGGAATTTCTGATGATATTGTTTCGGAAATGCCATCAACAAGCTCTTTGAAGAAATAGTAATTTCGGGAAATTGTAGTTTCGGGAAATTGTATTTCGGGAAATTTTAATTTAGGGAAATTGTAATTTCGGGAAATTGTGTTTGGGAAATTGTAATTTCGGGAAATTGTGTTCGGGAAATTGTAATTTCGGGAAATTGTTTTCGGGAAATTTTCCGCAAATCGTAATAAGCTCACACAAACCAAGTTTGATCAAAATCTATATGATAATTTGATCTTATGACAATTTAAGTCGATCACATAGGGGTCATTTGTATGGGTACCAGATCTAAACATACACCGATTTTCACCGGTTTCTATACCGTTCGTCCTATGGCCGATTGGAGCTTATATTCCGAATTTCATCAAAATATATTCATATATGCGACCTGTAATTTGATTATAAGGATGGACACACAGACGAACGGAAATCGCTACATCGACTCAGAAAGTCATTCTGTATTTAGAACGGCAAAAAGTGAAAATCGACAGCTAGAAGCATGTTTTACAAATTTGTATTAAAATTCTTAAAAGAAATAGCCCGTTTTTTTTTTTTTTTTTTTTTTTTTTTTTTTTTTTTTTTTTATAGCCACTATAATTGCGAATTTATTTCAAATTCCTGAGGCCAAATTACCGCATTCGTTATCGAAATTTTTCGATCGAAATCATTTTTTTATTTCCCAAAATAAAATGTTAAGAATAATTTTTTCTTTCTCACAGTTGAAGAATTATGGCCTCTGGTTAAGAAGAAAAGCGAATCGTGGTCGAGCGTTTGTCCGTCTTCTTCAAATATTAAACCAAAATATGGAATTTCGATTGATTTTACTCGATATCGAATGCGGTGATTTGGTCCCAGTTTTTTGCATCAAATTACCAGTGAATCATGTTTTTTTTTTTTGACATAAAACCATAACTTCTTATTTTCCTATATGATTTTCAAAACTTGTGTTCGGAAAATTGCTTCTTTTTTTATGGTATTTTTTTAATGAATCAAAAGATTAGAAGTTTTATTGTAAAAAAAATATTATTGGGAAATACACCTCAAATTTCTACTAATAATATTAATTCCAGACTTTTTGTTTAATAAAATGTGCTTATAAAACGAACAGAAAAAGGAGGATGTATTCCCCTTTTATAGATATGTTTTCAGAAGTTTTAATGACACATTTATTAGTTTTCGGATATCGTTTTTCGGTAAACAAAAACCGGTCTTTGGGTTAAGGTGTTTAGAGAAAATTATTTCAATGACAGTATTTCAGTAACAGAAGTCAATTTCACTATCATAGTTGTATTCAAAAGTAAGTAAATTAATTTAGAAAACATGCAGTAATCAACTCTTGAGTGTTTTTTTTTTCTGTTTTTTGAGTTCCTTTTAAATAGAGAAAGATAAATAGTTAATACCACTTATGGATAACTTTACCTAATATAGTTTTGAATTTTTGCATGATATTAGTCCAACTAACACACGAAGGTGTTGTCGAGGCTTTTGTTTTTTGTTTCTTTTGCTGATCGGTGTAATCGTCTTCCGTAGCAATTTCTGCATGCTCCACAACTGCAATACCGCCGTGAGTATTACAACTATCAGCTGGCTTCTTAGCATAACTTAAATTATTATTTTCTTTAGTATCACAGTGAGTTTCTAAAATATTTTTGGATTTGTTAATGGGTTCAACCTCAATTCCTTGACATTCTTGAGAATTTAAAGTACATTGACGTTTTTTGGTAGCAGTAGTAGCAATAGTATTAGTATTTAAATTGGTGGTCGTGTTGTTAGTGGCCAACAATTCTTCGCCTTTTTTCTTGGCCTTCATTTGTCGTTGTTTTATTTCCTTTAGTTTTTGTTTGCGGGCATATTTCTCTCTTAACTTGGGACTACCAAATTCATCTAAATAGTACATACAATCCTGTAGGCCATCTTTTTTATTGATCAGCTTCGAATTAATGGTAGGATCATCTGAGATATTGAGTAGGGGGAAATAGTAGTTGCCATCTGTGGCTAAAACTTGTTTATTTTGTAGCTGGCTGGTGGTGTTGTTGGTACTGGCGTTTTCGGTTTTTGTATTTAAATCCGGTTGCGTTACTGTAGAACTTTTTGGTACTGGTATAAATGTTTCAAGTCTTTGTTGTTCTTTGTGAGGATTTAAAGACATTTGCAAACCGCTATCTTCAGCATCTTCCTCTTCTTCATCATCTTCGTTCAAGCCAGGCGACTGATTGAGGTCATCCTCGTCATCGTCGTCGTCTTCTTCTTCTTCATCATCATCATGCAAATCTTCTACTTCGTCTATACGATCTTCGAGTCCCAGACAGCCTAAGGTGGTCGAACTATTACAAGATTTATATTTTATTCGGCGGGTGGCTCCGAAACTATGAGCACTACCCGAATAACCACTGCTAGATTCAGATTCTATATTATCTTCTGAGTATTTAGATTGTGAGAGATCGCCCGAAGAATTGGCTCCTCCTATGGACTCACTACTCGATGAGGAACATTGAGCCGACTTAAGGAGTTGTTGCTGTGATCCTATACTCGAATCACGATCATTATCTATGCCACTATCCTGCGACAATAGCTGGCGATAAGCCGGCTGTTTTAGCTTATGCAATTGGCATTTTGGATGAGCCGTCCCATGTAGACTCAGCGAAGCACTGCGTACTGTCAAGGACTGTGTAGAATCTTTTTTGTGCGCATTGTTGACAACCGTTAAAGAGGCCGAAGATAAGGAGGAATTGTGTTCTGCACCATTGTTGATAACGACGACACAGCAGGCACTGTCAGCTGACACTGTTGATAGTTGTGTGGAAAAACGCTCTGCGTTATTTGGGGGTATTGTTATGGGTTTACTGGTCAGGCTGGAGCTGTTGTTCGTTGCCGTTGGTTTAGTAGTGTTGTCGTTTATTTTTTCTATTGATAATGTTGCCATCGGGTGTTCTTTTTTCTTCTTCGTTTTTTAATAATTTTATTTATTTCAGTTAAGTTAAAAATAGTTTCTTTTTTTGTTTTACGATTTTAGTATTTTTTGTTAATTGGCTTAAATCGCGTTATGATTTTTGTTCTTGCCTTTTAGCTGTAATTCTTTGAGTGTGTTTAATAATTTGTCTTATATTTTTTTGTTCTTAAAAATTTTCCGTTTTTATAAAGTCACATGGCTTAGAAATTCTAAAACGAATTATAGAAATTTTGGTTATAGATTTTAAACACTTTTTAATCCTCATGAAGTTCAAAGAAACACTTGAATTTTTCTGCCAGTAAATTCCAAAAATAAAAATTAATGCTTTTGTGTTGTTTTAAATAGTTATTTCTCAATAAGTTCAAAGAAAAAACACTTAGATTTTTTGCTACAAAATTAGGAAATTTTTTTTTATGTTTTTATGCTTTTTTAAAAATTTATAAAAAAAAAAAAATACATATAAATTTTTTTAAAACTTAAAAGTTTTTTTTTCTAATTGCGGAATATTCCTTTGTCATGAAATCAAAAAACTCTTTTTTTTAAATATTTTTATGCCGTTAAAAAAAAAACACTTGCATTTTTTTCAAAATAAAAATATACACTTTTTTAAAACATTAAAACTTAAAATGGTTTTTGGAGAATATTTAAAAAGAAATTAGTTCCTTAGCGTTATATTGGATAAATTATTTTTTTTTTTAAATAAATAAAATTTTTTATTAAATTTCTAGAGTTATTTATATTATTCTTCATGTATATTTTTTTTAATATCAAAAATATATATAAATATATATCCATTAGCCTATACTTTTGGAAGTAAAAGGTACAAATATTTTTTAAAGAAACAGTTCTCTAATGTGTTGTTGTTTGAATATTTTCATATACATAATATTTTATTGTAAAAAATTTTTAATTGGTTTCTAAACTATGCATATTGTTCTTAAATAAATAAAGGTAGCTGTTTCCATTTCCTCATTTTTTTTTATTTGATTTTTCCACAACAATAACTTTTATCAAATTATATCAGAAAAATTGTGAATTAAACTGCTTAACCCATGCATCTAAGTATTGTTTGATATAATCATATTAAATTTAAATTTCAAAAATTTTTTTCATGGTAATGTTTTAATTTTAGCAGTTTTTTCGTTAAATATTAAATTTACTTTTAAAAAAATTTTTCATTATTTTTCTTCATATTTTCCAAGTTATTTATTTTGGTTTTTTTTCTTCTAATTAATATTTGCATTTTTATGATGTAAATTTAATTTTTATCTTTGAAATTTTCACAAATTTTCTTTCTACTATTTTTGTTCATTGGAATTATTTTTCTTTTTTGATTGTTTGCAATTCTCAGTTATTAAATAATTTAAAATTTCTGTTTTTTAAATTTTATTGAACTTCACAGTTATTTTTAATAATTTTATAAAAAAAAAATTTATATTTACTTTATCTTTAAAAATTCTTAACTTTTTTATATTTATTTATGTATATTTTTTTCTTGTGCGTTGGTTTTCGTGTGTGTGTCTTACAAATTCTTCTTTGTAATTCTCACTTGTTTGTTTTTTAAAATTTTTTGCGTATGTATATATTTTTCTTCTTTAAATTACGTTGAGAAACTTTATTTAAACTAAATGTTTTATTTTCCTTTTGTATTTAAATTTATTTTTTCAGTTTATATTTCTTTGAAGTTTTTATTTATATTTATTATATTATTAAAAAAAAAAATTTTTTTTTTCAAAACAACATGTTGACTCTCATAAGTGCACAAATGGACTGAACTTGTAGGAAAAATAATAGAAATTGTTTTTGTTTTATTACGCTTTTTTTTTACTCGCTGTTTTCCTACTCCCAATAACCAACACATGTATGAGTGAGTATATTTCACGACAAGGCGTAAAAAGAAGCAAAAGCCACAACCACAGTATTTTTCAAACAAATTAAATAAAATGCGTTCTGTTCTTTTCTACACTAATACATTATCCATAAACTCAATACAGGAGAAGCCAAAAGAAACACATACGGACTATACATACTACTATCAGTTCTACTTAATGTTAAAATAAATATATTAAACAAAAGATAATGCCAGATTGTTAAAAAGAAAATAAAAATAAATCTATATAATAATCCAACTGCCAGTCTTAAGTAACAAGTATTTATATTTTTATTAAGACTTATCATTAAAATGTTCTTAATCTATAATATTAATAGGCTAGGCGATTTCTTGTGACCGATGTTTTGTTCTACCGTTTTATCCCGATTTTGACCAAACGCATATTATATGAAAGGTATTTCTTTTTAGCTATTTTGCAGATTTACAGATTTTGAAATTTTTTCCTTTATTTTGAGTAAATTGCATTTAAAGTTGCTACTAACACATACATAAAATTATATAATGCTATGTGTGTGTTTATTAAATTTGTTAAAGTGTTTGTAACAAAATTGAGTTTGTTTTTTTGTGTTGATTTGTGAATTGGCTATAATTGATTAGCATACCTTTAGCGTCTTTATTTAGTGAAAAGATAAAATTTCCTATAATTTGCACTCGAATTTTGAGGGCTGGATATGGAAATATTCATGAAATTAATGAAATTGGAACTTCAAAATGACATTTTTTATATTTCATTTCCAAATTTTTAATTTAAACTTAATATTTATTAACAATATCAAATAAATTTGAAGAGTTGAATTAATTTTAAAACTGTGTAATAAAATCGAGCCATGACCGTGAAAATAGCTTAATTGACATGATCTTTGATTTTGGTTTTTTTAATGAAAATTAATAATTTAAGATCATTTGAATTATATTTTTAATTTAATTTGATTACGTTATGAATTAACAAAAGCAATTTAAGTTAAAGTGTTTAACATATTAAAGATTAAGCAAAGAAAATTAAAAAAATCTAATATAAAATTTTGATATTGGCACTTATAGCATGTTCAGACGGCAATATGAACCACTTGATTCGCTCTATGAATCATGATTGTGAACCTTGGTGTTCAGACGAGTGTTCTTGTTTCATTTTGACGTTTATATTTTTTGTGCAAATATTTGAAGACATCCTTCTAGAGTACACTTTACGTTTCACTACTTATTTTTTTCCATTTTTATTTGAATATATATATATGTATATACTTTTATTTGTTAAATGTTTCTATTTATTTTATTGCACAAATTCATTTTTTGTTTTTTTCTTTGTTTATACATTTTTGACAGCTGGTTGAGATAAATTAGCGATAATTTCTTATCAAACTTGGAGATGACACTCAATGTTTCTAGGTTCACAACTAGGTTCATTTTGAACCAAGTGGATTCGCTCTCAAAATTTTGTATGGCGAATCATGTAGATTCAATCATGATTTGGGCGCGAAAAGTGAATGAGAGAGCGAACCGCGAATCTTGCTGTCCGTGTGAACATATCATTACATTACATTTTACATTTTAACAAAAGCTACTTTTTTGACAAAAGTTACTTTTTTGACAAAAGTTACTTTTTTGACAAAAGTTACTTTTTTTTTAACAAAACTACTTTTTAATGCATTTTTTAAAGAAAATATACTTGTTTTTTTTTACAAAAATTTACTTTAAAAAAAGCTACTTTTTAAGAAAAGGTACTTCGAAAGAAAATTTACTTTTTTTAAGGAAAGATAGTTTTTTAAGAAAAAATACTTTTTTTCTAACAAAAGTTACTTTTTTTAACAAAAGGTTCCTTTTTAAGAAAATATACTTTTTGAAGAAAATGCGCCATTTTTAGAAATTACACTTTTTTAAGAAAACGTACCTTTTTTAAGAAAGGTTAAATTTTTAAGAAAACGTACTTGTTTAAGAAAACTTACTTTTTTAAGATAAAGTACTTTTTAAGATGTAAATTTTTAAGAAACGGTACTCTTTAAGAAAAGGTACTTTTTTAAGAAAAGGTACTTTTGTAATAAAAGGTATTTTTTAAGAGTAGGCATTTTTTAAATAAAAGGTATTTTTAAATAAAATTTTCTTTTTTTTTTAAGAAAAGATACTTCTCTAATAAATTTTTTTTTTAAGGAAATTATTTACCTTTTTACCAAAAGGTACTTTTTTAAGAAAATTTACTTTTTTCAAGAAAAGTAAATTTTTTAAGAAAACGTTAATGTTTAAGAAAAGGTACTTTTTTAAGAAAATGTATTTAAAAAAAAAAAAAAAAAAAAGTAATTACATATTTATTTACAGTCTAATTCATAAACACTTATTAACAGCTTAATAAGCTGTTAATAAGAAAAAATCGGAAAAACAGTATTCATAAACACAAAATAGCTTATCAAACGTTTAATAAACGTTTGTTTAATATGAAATTTTTATTGTAGGCTTTACCCTACTTTAAACCTTTAATAAAATGACATTTCTCAATGTTTATTTACATTAATTGGTCTAGTTAAAATAAAATTACCATTTTTGTTATTATTTCAATAAAAAATAGATATATGTTTTAAATAAATAAAAAAAAATTGAATTAATTATTTTAATTGGAAGAATTGGTAAGTATAACAAATTCTACAACTTCTAGTTTTTTATATTGTAGCTAATTAAAATAAAGTCCATCATCTTCTTACCATTCAGGACCGGGTATACTATCATTTTTTTTACGGAAATTAACCCACTAACTACTGTTTTCATAATATTATGAAAATTTTTGATAAAATTTTTCTGCGGCGCTTAAAAAGAACTTAAAAAATATATAGAGGAATTAACCCACTAACAAATATATTTTCATAATATTATGAAAATTTTTGATAAAAAATAGGAATATATATTTCGAAAAAACTAAAAAGTATAGGTAAAATCCGTAATATATCCGGTCCTGAAAGGGTTAAGAGGTCGAAATATATATCAAAATGAAGCTAGTGGACCCAGATTTTATTCAGTTTACGTAAAAGCACACATGATATATGTCTATTTACGAGATAATTCCATTTTTAAGAAAAAACTCTATTACAAAAATACAAAATTTGAAATAGGTTCATAATGGGTTAATAGATTTTAAATTTAAAAATATCAAATAAAAGGCACTCAAGTAACCTTTCAAATAATATATATATCGCTGAAATCCGATGCTAAATAACACAGTTATATACAAGTCCATGTCAAAACTTCGGAAGTCTATAACTACGGAAATAGGCTCGACCGCCGAAAAAAAAATATTTTCCTAGAATCAACCCAAAAGTTCCTACTTCCCCAAAAAAAAAAATTAAAATCGGAGCGTTGCCCCTAAAACCCCCCCTTGTTCCGTACTTTTTAATTCTGATATTCAATTGATATTTTCTGAAATTCAATTGATGTTTTCTGAAATACATTTGATACTCTCTGAAAATCAATTGATATTTTTTCACATATAAATAAAAATTAATTCAAAACAAACCAGTGTTGTTAATTTGCTACGCCATATTCGTTATTCGACTACTTTTACTACCACGTCGAACAAATATGTGTAAAAAATTATTTTTTTTTTTATATTGTTATCATTTGTTTACCAATATCTTTTGTTCCTTTATTAAAGTGAAGTTATTTTTCTACAAAAAATAATATAATTTCTAATATAAAAGAAAATAAATAAAACATTATTCAATTAACGAGTATATGATTTATTTATTTTATTCATCACTACCAACAAACTGACAACTACAGAGGACTAGTGTTGCCACCACAGAACTATAAATCAAATGAAACGTTTAATAGCTAATTTTCTATTACATGTTTATGAATAGTGTTTTCTAATAATGGTTTATAAGACAAAATCCGTGTAATAACAAAAGTATACTTTAGAGGCAAAATAAAGTTTTTTTTATGAATTAGACTGTTAATATTTAGATATCTTTTGAATAAGAAATAATCAATTTTTTAGTTATATTTATTTATTTATTTCTATATTACTTTTTTATTTTAGAATTAATAAATTTTATATTAATATTTCAATATTATTGAATATCATTTAGTTTTATTTGCAAATTATTCAATTTTATTAGAAAATTATCCATTTAATAGAAAATTATTCAATTAATTACAAAATTATTCAATACCGTTTCAAAATTATTACGTTTTGAAAATCATTTTATTTGAATATTTCAATATTATTGAATCAAAATTATTTAGTTTTATTTTAATATTTTAATATTATTTATTTGGAAACTATTAAAATTTATTACAAAACTATTCAATTTTATTTTATTATTTCGATATTAGTTGAAAATTGTTTAATTTTATGGGGAAACTATTAAATTTTATTACAAAATTATTCAATTAATTTCAAAATTATCCAATTTTTTTTTTAAATTATTTATTTAGTTTTGTTTTAAATTGATTTAATTTTATTTTAATATTTTTGAATCAAAATTATTAAATTTTATTTTAATATTTCAATATTACTTGAATATTGTTCAATTTTATTTGGAAACTATTAAATTTTATTACAAAATTATTCAATTTTATTACAAAGTTATTCAATTTAATCTCAAAATTATCCAATTTTCTCTAAATTATTTATTTAGTTTTGTTTGAAAGTGATTCAATTTTATTTTAATATTTCAATATTTTTGAATCAAAGTATGTAATTCCATTTTATTTTAATATTTCAATATTACTTGAATAATGTTGAATTTTATTTGGAAACTATTAAATTTTATTCAATTTTACAAAATTATTCATTTTTTTTTCAATATAATTTCAAAACTATATAACTTTTTTTATAATGTATTTATTGAGTTTTGTTTTAAAGTGATTAAATTATATTCTAATATTTCAATATTTCTTTAATTTATTATAATTTTTCAATATTATTTAATAATATTATTCGAACATTTTTAATCTTGATTTTTTTTTTATTTTATTATTTTGATATTAGTTGAAAATTGTTTAATTTTATTGGGAAACTATTAAATTTTATTACTAAATTATTAAATTTATTTCAAAATTATCCAATTTTTTTTTCTAATTTATTTATTTAGTTTTGTTTTAAATTGATTTAATTTTATTTTAATATTTTTGAATCAAAATTATTAAATTTTATTTTAATATTTCAATATTACTTGAATGTTATTCAATTTTATTTAGAAACTATTAAATTATATTAAAAAATTATTCAATTTTATTACAAAGTTATTCAATTTAATCTCAAAATTATCCAATTTTTTCTAAATTATTTATTTAGTTTTGTTTGAAAGTGATTCAATTTTATTTTAATATTTCAATATTACTTGAATATTGATGAATTTTATTTGGAAACTATTAAATTTTATTCAATTTTACAAAATTATTCAATTTTGTTCAATATAATTTCAAAATTACATAACTTTTTTTTATAAAGTATTTATTGAGTTTTGTTTTAAAGTGATTAAATTATATTCTAATATTTCAATATTTTTTTAATGAAAACAATTTATTATAATTTTTCAATATTATTTAATATTATTCGAACATTTTTAATCTTGATTTATTGTAATTTGCAAATAATTTAAAAAATTTTGTAACATAAATTATGTTGTATTTCTATATTTTTTAATTCTATGTAGCTTTTATGTTCTTTAATATCTTTAAAAAATTCGAAATTGTTTAAAAAATATCTGGCAACTCAAGAATAACACTAATGTCGTTTGAATGCCTGCCTAAGTGTGATTATTGGAATCGGAAACAACGAAAAGAACGGCACGAAGCTGTCCGTCGGCCAACGTCGTCGTCTTATCTTTGATTAGTTTCGTTTTTATTGTTGTGTTCATTACTTTCATGTTTGTATGCAACGTAGAGCTTTACTAACAATCAAAAAGAGTTTTCGTTTTCAGTGTTATTTTTTATTTTTGGTAATTGTGAGCGTTCACGTTCGTTATTAACGAAAAAGAAAAGCGAAAGTTTTTCCAATGCGAACACACACACAAAAAAAATACATTGACACGATTTCTTAATACAATATAGATATTGAAATATCAATATTAAATTCAACGGCTCGTATGAAAAACACTCTCTTCTGAAACAAATAGAACAAAATTTAAAGATCGTGTGTTGTGTCATGTGAACGTATAGAATTGTTGTTAAGAACATTTTCAGCTTTTTTGTGATTCGCTGTATATATATATATATATATATATATATATATATATATATATATATATATATATATGTTCGGAAAATTTACGCATCATATGAAAAATGTAAATATATACATACATACATACATACATATACAACAAAGAATTTGGGAACGCAATAAAATTTTCTTAGCTGGAAAATTTGGGTGTTTCTAGGGAATACTTTTTTTTTTGGAATAATGCAATGAATTTGGGGCAATATAATTTTAATCAAATTAGTAAAAATAAGTTTTTAAAAACATATCTTCGGTCAAATAATTCTCGAAATTTTTTAAATATTATTTGAAAACTAAAATTTCAAAACAAAAAAACAAAACTTTTTAAAGAAATTAGTAAAACTAAGTTATTATGAAACATGTCTTATGCCGGCCATACACTTCACAAGTTTAGTGCTCAAGTCTAGCACTGTACAGTGCGTTTGTGTAATGCGCAGTTGAACTCAGCAAAAATCAAAACTGGCACTGTGCTAGACTTGAGCACTGAACTTGTATAGTGCATGGCCGGCTTTAGGTAAAATAATTTTCGAAATTTTTACCAATTCTATTTTTAATATTATTTTATATTTATTTATTTAAAAACTTAAATAAAAAAAAAATAAATAAATAATTACTTTAATATTTTCCTTCCATTTTATTAAAAAAAAAAAAAAAAAACAATAGTTTTAAAATTCATGATTTTCCATTTTATAAAAAAATACAATATTTTTTGAGATAAAAATTATTTTAATTTAAAAAAAAAAAAAAACACCAATTTTTAAAAATCTATAATATTACTAGGCTAGGCGATTTCTTGTGACTGATGTTTTGTTCTACCATTTTATCCCGATTTAGACCAAACGTATATTATTTGAAAGGTATTTATTTTTAGCCGATTTGCAGATTTACATATTTTTAAATTTTTCCCTATATTTGGAGTAAATTGCATTTAAAGTTGCTACTAACGCATACATAAAATTATAGAATGCTATATGTGTGTTTATTAAATTTGTTAATGTGTTTGTAATAAAAATGAGTTTGTTTTTTGTGTTGGTTTGTGAATTGGCACTTTTAGGGTCTTTATTTAATGAAAAAATAAAATTTCCTAGAATTTTCGCTCGAGTTTCGAGGGCTGGAATCTGCTAGTTTTGCTTTAAAATTTACAAAAATATATTTACTTTAAAATTAAAAAAAAATTCCTTAAAAATTAAAAAAAATTCCTTTAAAATTAAAAAAAATTCCTTTAAAATTAAAAAAAAAAATATTTACTTCAAAATTTATGGATTTCATTTAATTCAAAAATTGTATTATGCAGAAAATAAAAAGACAAGAAAATTGGTTATAAATGAAAAAGAAAAACTTCAAAATGGGTTTATATTGTATTAAAATTTATTGATAAATCAAAAAGGGTTAAAAATGGTACATTTTCATTGTATTCAACAATTGTTTAAAATTAGAAAGTATTGAATATATTGAGAATTTATGCTAAAAACTCTGCTTCCTCGATAAATATCAGAAAATTTATTTACTTATTTTTTTTTAATTATAAAATAAAATGTTTTTGATGATTTTTTGTCAAAATGACAAAAAGAAGAAAACTGCTAATGAAAAACAGAAAGCTCATATTAAAATTTTAACAATAGGTGAATAATTAAATATAAAATGTTTAATATTTTAATAAAAAAAGTTTATTGCTTTTACTCAAAAAATTTTTAATTTTTGAATCAAACCATTTTTAATCTCTAACCCAAATATGTTTTATTTTTGAATAAGAAAATGTTTAATTTTTGAATAAAAAAATTAGCAATTTTTTAATAAAAAATTTTAAATTTTGTAATCAAAAATTGTTTAAATTCCTAATCAACGAGAAACTATTTAATTTTTTAATCAAAGAATGGTGTAATTTTTTTAATAAAAAATATTTGATTTTTAAAAAAAAAAATTTTTAATAAATTTGTTAATTTTGTCAATTTTTTATTCGAAACTATTTTTTTTTATCAGAAACTGTTGAAGTTTTTTATAAAACAAATTTCAATATTCCTTAAGAAATTTTTTACAAATTGCAAGGTTCTGGTAATTTTTTGTCAGAGATAATAGCTAATGAAAACAGAAAGCTCATATTAGAATTTTAACTATATGCGAATAATTTAACCAAAAAATGTTTAATTTCTTCCCCAAAAATGTTTAATTTTTTTATCAAAAATTTAATTTTTTAACCAAAAATTTAATTTTTTAATAAAAAAATGTTTATTTTTAACCAAAAAATGTTTAATATTTTAATCAAAAAATGATATGAAAAAGTTCATATCGGATGCTATGTCTATATGGGGACTAGGTCCAAAAATGGACAGAGCCTGATCATGCTTGGCAAAGTCTCTTCCATTTGGCAAAAATATATACAAACAAAATTTAAGATGAATCAGTGAAATATTTTTGTTTTTTGATAGATTTAAGTGAAAATCGGGAAGCAACTCTATATGGGGCCTATGACTAAGAGTTGTCCCATAGGGATCATTTTTGGACTACTCATTAATGGATGTAATAAACACATACAAACCCAATTTGACTAGGATCTATACGACAATTTGGATCATATGGCAACTTATGCCGATTTCATGGGGGTCATTTGTATGGGGGCTTGGTCTGAACATGGACCGATTCTCACCAATTTAATAGCGTTCATCCTATGGCCGATAGAAGCTTATATACCAAATTTCATCAAAATATATTCATATTTGCGACCTGTAGTTTGATTACAAGGTTTACATGGACACACAGACGGACGGACGATTCAAAAAGTGATTCTGATTCGATCGGTATAATAAAAAATGGGTCTAGGTCAAAGATTTTTGGTAGTTACAAACAGCAGCACAAAGTCATTATACCCAAACCACATAGTGGTATAGGGTATAATAATTTTTTAAATATGCCATAAATTTAATAAAAAGTGTTTAATTTTTATTTTTAAATTTTTTGACTTCTTTTGATAATTTTTTGTGAAAGTGACTTAAAGAAGATAATTACTAATTAAAACAGATAGCTTATATTAGAAGTGTTGAAAGTTCACTTATTAATATGTAACTAGCAGATTCCAGCCCTCGAATTTCGATCGCATATTCTAGGAAATTTTATTTTTTCAATAAATAAAGACCCGAAAGGTACGCTAATCAATCAATTATAGCCAATTCACAAATCAACACAAAAAACAAACTCATTTTTATTACAAACACATTAACAAATTTAATAAACACACACATAGCATTGTATAATTTTATGTATGTGTTAATAGCAACTTTAAATGCAATTTACTCAAAATAAAGGAAAAAATTTAAAAATCTGTAAATCTGCTAAACGGCTAAAAAGAAATACTTTTCAAATAATATACGTTTGATCACAATCGGGATAAAACGGTAGAACAAAACATCAGTCACAAGAAATCGCCTAGGCTATTAATATTATAGATAAAAAACGTTTAATTTCAAAATTATAAAATAAAAAATCTTCATCGTTTTTGGGCATAAAAATGGCCAGAATTCTCTATATGTGCTGGGAACTTATATTAGAGGTGCTTAAATTTACATCATTAATATGTAATAAATTTTATTAAAAAAATATGTAATAAATTTTATTCAAAATTGGTCAAGTAGATTTTGAGTTATGATGTTCACGGACTTCAAACATGTTATTTGCGAGAAAAGCGATTTAATCGCCCCTGTTCTTCAAACCACTATCACAAAAAAAAACTCGTAAATGAAAAAATTCTTAAATATACGAGTTTTTTGCTGTTCTCTAATTTCAATAAGAATATTTTTTCTCGTTTTAATTCACATAGAAAAGGCTTTGTGAAATCAAAACAAATGCCCTTTTTTCTACTAAGCAGGTCTTAAAGAGATAAAAAAAACTAATTGATATTTAAACTCTAACATGTTTTTTATTGAACCTTGTCATTATTTTAAAAAATTAGACATTAATTTTATGAAAAAAAAAAAACGATTTTAAAAACGTCTACATTTTGCGCTGATTTAAAAAAAAAACTCGTAATAAGTGGTCGATGTTAATAAAACATACTTTTTGCGATGATGCTGTTCTATAACTATAATAAAAACTTTTTATTTACATAATCTATTTTCCATTATAATTTTTTCAATTATAACATAGATTCTTTTTGCACTAATTATTGCGAATAAAGGAATTAAAAAAAATTTTTTTCGTCAAATCACATATTTTAGTGATGCCAGTCAAATCCAATTTATTTAAATATCGAAATTTTTTTTGGTGATGCCTAACTTTTTAAAAATAGAAAAGTCATTTTTAATTGAATGAAATTGAAGAACAAAAGCAATTAAATGAACAAATAAGTTGTTATTTTAAAAGAAAATATTTTTCTTTATACGTTTTCTATAAACTTAAGAAAAAACATGCACAAAACAGTTAAAAGTTTTTTGTGAAACTGAATAAAGAACCATATGGCACCTCGGTTTCTAGATAACATATGTTCTCAACTCAAACATATGGTTCTTAACTCAAACATATGTTTCCATTAAATAAATAAAAAAGTGGTTTCAAGAAACCCAAAATTTCAATTTCAAGTGATTTTAAATTCACTCTTATTCAAATAACAACGTATCAAGAACAGGGCTGATTATATCGTTTTTGGGTATAAAAATTACCAGAATTCTTTATATAAGCGGCAATTTAAATTGTTAATTGAAACCAATAGTTTCTTGGATTGCCACCGTTTCAGAAAATTTTGTAAACAAATTCTAATGTTTCATGTAAATTTTTATTGACGTTTCCAACATTTTTGAAAATAATTTCTTATTTTCCTGGAATTTCACAACAATGATTCAGAATAATTTAATTGATTTGATTCAGAGTACTTAAATTGGATTTTTCCAATAAAAAAAAAGAAAACATTTTTATGGTTTTTATGTAGCAGGCAGCCAGCATTTTATCAATTCCTCAGTTAAAATATTAATGTCATTTGTATGATTGAGTTCGCTATTAATAGAATATACAGTAGCACCCATATGACGTCGTTGTCTAAAACAAATTAAGTATGGCAGACAACAACAAAAATAAATACAAAGATATACTCGTATCGCTAGCTTTTCTTGTTTAACAAATTGTTAAGGACTTACGAAGAATGTGTAAACAAAAATTCCTTTTTTCCTTTAAAAGGTTTATTAGAAAATCAATGAGATCATATGTATGCATGACAACTTTTCTTTGTTATTCTGAAATGTTAAAGAAATAATAAAAAAAAGACATTTAAAGTTTTAGTTTCACGTTGCGTTATTCACTAGAATTTATAAAAAACTTTTGCTTGCAAAATATTGTTAATAGATTTTAATGAGTTGGAAAATAATTGCAAAACGTAAAGTAAGACTGCCAAACAACAACATTGAGTGAGAACAATGATCCCCAGGCTCTTATTAACCTTGTCCTCTTTGGTGATAATTAAACACTCCCAGGTTAATGATTTCTACGAAATGGATACGATGACACAATGTTAACTGTTTGTTGTTGGTTTAAGTTACGGTGAAAATTATTATTTACACAGCTGTATTTATAAGTTGGGTACATTTTCAATTTGAGGTAATAAAAAAATGGTGACGTTAGTTGCGCTCAAATAATGTTTACTATGTGTCATTACGTTAAGAGCTGTATGCAGCTTGTTAAGGAATCTTAGCAGAAAATTTTCATATATTTCTTAAAGAAAAAAAAAGCACAAAAGTACCTTTCAGTGCAACAGTAGCAATCAGCTGTTTTCTGTCAATTATTAAGAATTCTGAAATTGAAATTGAAAACAACCACAAAAATAACTTTTAATTTTTTTTTAGCATATTAAATTTTGTTTATGCTTACCTCTCCTGTCAAAATTCCGTCCAGAAAGAACGAAAAATTTGATATTCCTGCTCAAAGCCTGGGTTGCCTAACTTAATTTACGCCAAAAAAAAAAAGTAGTAAACAACAGAAATTTTTAGACAGAAAAATTCCTTAAGCATATCTGATTTAAGAAATTTTTAGACAGAAAAATTCCTTAAGCATATCTGAAGCGTTTTTTTATATGAAGTTTTTGATTCCTTAGCAAGCTGCATACAGCTCTTTAGGTGGTAATGTGTAACGTAACACACACGTAACTTAATTGAAGTGCAGTTTCAGTTTCTTGGTTCAAAAAGAAGGTTCAAAAATTAAGTTTCTAGAAAAAAGAAAAGCTTATGAGATTTTATCCAAATATAAAAGGTGTTGAAATTTACCTTTGATATATATGGTACATTTAATCAAAAAATATTTTATTTTGTTTAAAAGGTTTTTTCTTTTAATATTTAACAAGGGACTTTTTTGTATATTGGCAATTGCCAAGAATTAAAAAAAGTTAGTCAGAAGAAATTATTTTCATTTCAATTAATAAGAGAATTGTGTTTATTTTTAAAAAACAAACCAAAATTTTTTTTTGTTAAATTTGTGGCAGGGAAATTTTTGAATGCATTTTTTAATTAAAAGATGAAGCATATAATAGTGTTAAAAATTCAACTGATTTGTAACAATACTTAATTCAATCAAAAAATGTTTAACTTTGTAATAAATTGTTTAATCAACAAATGCTTTACTTTTTTAATCAACAAATGTTTTTCTTTTTTAATCAAAAATATTTATTTTTTTATCAAAAAAGTTTTAAAATTTTTATTAAAAAAATGCTTAATTTTATAATCAAAAAATGTTTAATTTTATAATCAAAAAATGTTTAATTTTATAATCAAACAATATTTAATTATTTTAATAAAAAGTTTATACGTTTTTTAATCAAAAAATGTTTAATTTTTGAATTTAAATAAATTAAATTTTTTTTTACAAAACATCTTTGTTATCAAAAAATTTTTAATTTTATAATAAAAAAATTGCAACTTTTGAATCAAAAATGTCCAATTTTTAAAAAAAATTTAATAAAAAATGTTTAATTCTTTTAATAAACAAATCTTTATATAATAGTTTCAGCCTTCAAACTTTGTAGGAGTTCATAAATTATTAATATTAGCAGTCGAAGTGAAAATGGCCGTGGGCGTAGCAGATCTCATACAAATGAAGTATTATGACAGCAAGAGTTCTGAAACTGTGCACATGTACATCTTAAACTAATTTGAAGAGTTGCAAAAAAATGGGCGGGATCGGGCCAATGGGCGTGGCACCCACCATACAAAGTAAATATTTAATGTCATATATCTAGAGTACTGTAATAGTGAAAACCTTGGAACTTTGTCTGAGTTTATGAGTTATTAATGTGAGTAGTCTCATAAAAAATGGGCGGTACCGGACCAGTGGGCGTGGCACCGCCCATACAATTTATTAAATATATATATATATAAAATACAAAAAATGTTTGTTTGTCCTTTATAGACTCTGAAACTATCCAACCGATGTGACCCAAACCGGTTTCATTAGAAAGGTAATAGTCCAGATTAGGTTTACGGCTATATAACTTTTTGATATTTCAAGTGGGCATGCCCCCCCCCACATAAATTGAATAACATCATATATCTTGAGTTTTGAAACATTGCAATAGTACATATGTTACTAATGTGAATAATCAGGGCGAAAATGGA
The DNA here is from genome assembly GCA_963682025.1 of Cordilura impudica. Taxonomy (NCBI): domain Eukaryota; kingdom Metazoa; phylum Arthropoda; class Insecta; order Diptera; family Scathophagidae; genus Cordilura; species Cordilura impudica. Next base: position 238,164,231 of record OY821520.1, on the reverse strand, counting down.
CCGCCCATTTTACAAGTGGGCGTGACAGCCCCCATACAAAGTAAATATTAAATGTCATATATCTGGAGTACGCTAATGGTGAGAGCCTTAATTAAGCCTTCGCTGGAGCCCATATGTTATTCATGTGATTATTCGAACAAATAATGGGAGTGATTGAGGCACTGGGCGTGGCATCACCCATACAAAGTAAATATATAATATCATATAACTGTTGTACTATAAAAGCGAAAACCTTGACTCTTTCTACGAGTCCATCAGATATTAATGTGAGTAGTCAGATAAAAATGGGCGAGATGGGATTAATGGGCGTGGCAACTCCCATACAAAGAAAATATTAAATGTCTAGAGTACTGTAATAATGAGAGCCTTGGGACATTGCGTGAGCCCATAAGCTATTCATGTGATTAGTCGAAGAAAAAATGAGCGTGATCCGAGCAGTGGGCGTTTTGTCTTAAAACAGTTATTATTTAAACCAACAACGTGTAGATTGCAGAACATGAACATGATTGAAAGCAAATCAAAAGTCACAAAATACGCGATTGAGGCTTTTGAGGAATTTTAGACAAACTGACCAAAATGTTTAATTCTTATTTAAAAAAATGTTTAATTTTTCAATAAAAAGTTTAATTTCTAAATAAAAATATTTTTACAATTACAAATTTCTTTAAACAATTTTTTTTAATTGAATGCTTTTGAGCATTTTTGATCAAAATGACAAAGAAGTTGATAGTTAATGAAAATAGAAGCCAGTATTAGGGGTGTTTGTTTAACCTATTTATATATGAAAATTTTAATCCAAAAATATTAATTTTTTTTAAATAATATTAACATTTTTAATTTTTTTAAATAATATTAATATTTTAATATTTTTGGATTAAATTTTTCATATATTTATTTCATATATTAATAGGAAATTTTTAATTAATAAATATTGAGTTTTTTATCAAAAAGTATTGGATTTTTTTATTAAAAAAATATTGGTTTTATTTTATTAAAAAAATATTGAATTTTTTTAATTAATTAATTAATTAATTAATTAATATAAATTCTAAACATTTTTAATTTCAAAGATGTAATATTTTATTTGACCTGTCGTTTGTTAATTAAATAATTCATTTTTAATTTCTATAGATTTTTTTTTAAATTTTTTAAAAACATTTTGTACTATTGTCTGCTTTTGAGGATTTTTGGCCAGTGATCTAAAGAAGAAATTTAATAATGACAACAGAAAGCTCTATTAGAGGAGTTGAAATTTCAACTATTAATATGAGATAAATTTTATTAAAAATGTTTAATTTTTTAATCGAAAAACTATTTTAATCCAAATATGTTCCATTTAATACTCAAATAAATAATTTGTAATTTTTTAATTAAAATATAATTAATCGGTTTGGCACAATTTTTACACAAATTTTTCTTTCATCGAAAGAAGTTACAAAAAAAGAAAAAAATATTCAACAAATTCAATATTCATTGAATAACAATTGTATCAATTAATGTAGTTTTTTTTTTAAAAAATTTTTGTAGTAATATTTAAAAATGTTAAGGAAAGTAATAATAAGGAATGGTCCATTCATGAGCCAAACTTAATCGAATTTAATAAATGATTCTGAATAAAAAATACCTGTTCTTTCCTTTTAATTCTAAAATTTTTTAATGCTTTTTTAAGGGACTTGCAAAATAGAATATTTCTTGTTGAAACTTGTCTTCCTTTGAAATTTAATACTTATATTATATTTAAACCATTTTACGTATTTAAATATTATTTTGTTTACACTTCGCTGGCTCGTTAGTTAAAATCTATATGTTGTTTCTTTTGTTAGAGTAGATGTCAAAGTCTTATGACACTCGCTGTTGTCTATGTTGAGTGAGATATAGTCGTTGTGATTATTTTATTTATCTTTCAGTATTTTTTTGTATATTTTTTTATACACGTTTTTCAATAATCCTCCCCCTATTTTTTTTTTAGAATTGAAGATGAGTGGCGAAATGCTCGTTAACATGGAAATACTGTTTGGCAACATATAGCGTTCATTTGCTAAAGGTGGGGGTGTTTGGTCTATTATACCACCACCAACATCGCCACCAATCGATCATAAGTTTTCCAGTTATTATACTGCAACTAGTACGTTCGTCTGTCAGTCAGTCATGTGTATCTAACACCTCGTTCTTGTTCATCCTTTGTTCTGGTATTTTTTGTGTATTTTTTCATTTCATATTATTTACTATTTGTCAAATGTGGCGCCTCTTATATATGCAAACAAAAATATCAATAATAAATGTAGAGTAAGGGAAGTATACCCCAGTGTACTATTAAATGACGTTTAAACAAAATTTGGTTAAAGTAATTTTTCTTGTTCTTTTATTATATACTGATGTCGTTTACAGTTTGTTCGTTAGCATAAGATAAGCTAAAAATTTAAGTAAATAAATTTAACAAATTGGTTAGAAGCGGTAAAAAGTTTTAATATTATATTTTAAAATGTACCTTCATGTTTCACAAGTGGATTAAAGAACATTCAACTTAATAGAAATATGTTTTTTTATGCATATTTAAAGTCAGATAAGACTAGTGTCATTGTCCCACAATTTTCAAAGATTATGTATCCATTCATTGTCAACCATAAAGATCATTAACGACAAGACAAGTGTAAATGTGAAAAAATTTTATCATTTTCTAAAATTGAAAAAAAAAAATTAATTTCTCGATGATACAAAAAGCAAAATTTATTTAAGAAAAAAAAAAAGGTTTTATCTTTTAACTTTATATGGCTGTATACCCAACAATAAATATTAGATATGATAAGAGTCTTTGCCACGCAATTTTGTCATTTTGTAAATTGATTTTCGAATTTCAGGAATAAGAAAATCGTTCTTTAAGCTTTATATGTCAGTTAATAATGTAATTTTTAAATTGAGAGATTTTATACCAAAAAAATTATATTATCCAAAAGCAAGATAATCTGTTGTAAAAAAATACCATAAATGAAAATACAAAAAGTACATGACCATTAAGATATAATTTTGTAAATAAATATAAAAAGGTTTACAAAATCTATAATATAAATATTAAGATCTAAATAAAAAAGCCTTTCGTTCTAACTTACATGGTCATTGCAACGGAATTTTCTCATTTGTAAAGCAAAAAATAAATAAATAAATAAATAAATGCATAAATAAATAAATTAATAAATAAAAATAAATTAATAAATAGATTAATAAATAACTAAATAGATAAATAAATTTATATATAAATAAATAATTAATAAATAAATTAATAAATTAAATATATAAATTAATAAATAAATAAAAAATTAAATAAAATTAAATCAATAAAAAAGAAAAATAAAAAAATAAATAATTACAATAAAAAATAAATTATTAAATAAAAAATAATTAATTAAATAAAAATAAATAAATAGATAAGTAAATATATACACTTGTGGACATACAATTAAGTTACTCATGCATTATATTTTTTTGAGTGCAAAAATAACGGTATGTTATTTGTTGATTCACACAAATTTTTCCAAATAATCAGTACCATTATGATTCTTCGAATATATAAAAAATTTTTTGCATTTCAATGTTTAGTTTTGTAAATAATCAGTCATTTCTCAACACATCGCCGAAGTTAAGTGGACAAATAATTAACTCATTTTAACTATCGAAGGTAAATATTTGTATTAAGAAAACTTTATGGTAACCGAAAGCGTTTTATTGGTCTTTTAAAAAGTTTTAGCACCTTTTATTATTTAAATAATAAATAATAAATAATAAATAATAAATAATAAATAATAAATAATAAATAATAAATATTAATAATAAATAATAAATAATAAATAATAAATAATAAATAATAAATAATAAATAATAAATAATAAATAATAAATAGTAAATAATAAACAATAAATAATAAATAATAAATATTAAATAATAAATAATAAATAATAAATAATAAATAATAAATAATAAATAATAAATAATAAATAATAAATAATAAATAATAAATAATAAATAATAAATAATAAATAATAAATAATAAATAATAAATAATAAATAATAAATAATAAATAATAAATAATAAATAATAAATAATAAATAATAAATAATAAATAATAAATAATAAATAATAAATAATAAATAATAAATAATAAATAATAAATAATAAATAATAAATAATAAATAATAAATAATAAATAATAAATAATAAATAATAAATAATAAATAATAAATAATAAATAATAAATAATAAATAATAAATAATAAATAATAAATAATAAATAATAAATAATAAATAATAAATAATAAATTATAAATAATAAATAATAAATAATAAATAATAAATAATAAATAATAAATAATAAATAATAAATAATAAATAATAAATAATAAATAATAAATAATAAATAATAAATAATAAATAATAAATAATAAATAATAAATAATAAATAATAAATAATAAATAATAAATAATAAATAATAAATAATAAATAATAAATAAAAAATAATAAATAATAAATAATAAATAATAAATAATAAATAATAAATAATAAATAATAAATAATAAATAATAAATAATAAATAATAAATAATAAATAATAAATAATAAATAATAAATAATAAATAATAAATAATAAATAATAAATAATAAATAATAAATAATAAATAATAAATAATAAATAATAAATAATAAATAATAAATAATAAATAATAAATAATAAATAATAAATAATAAATAATAAATAATAAATAATAAATAATAAATAATAAATAATAAATAATAAATAATAAATAATAAATAAATAATAAATAAATAATAAATAAATAATAAATAAATAATAAATAAATAAATAATAAATAAATAATAAATAAATAATAAATAAATAATAAATAAATAATAAATAAATAATAAATAAATAATAAATAAATAATAAATAAATAATAAATAAATAATAAATAAATAATAAATAAATAATAAATAAATAATAAATAAATAATAAATAAATAATAAATAAATAATAAATAAATAATAAATAAATAATAAATAAATAATAAATAAATAATAAATAAATAATAAATAAATAATAAATAAATAATAAATAAATAATAAATAAATAATAAATAAATAATAAATAAATAATAAATAAATAATAAATAAATAATAAATAAATAATAAATAAATAATAAATAAATAATAAATAAATAATAAATAAATAATAAATAAATAATAAATAAATAATAAATAAATAATAAATAAATAATAAATAAATAATAAATAAATAATAAATAAATAATAAATAAATAATAAATAAATAATAAATAAATAATAAATAAGTAATAAATAAATAATTAATAAATAATAAGCAATAAATAAATAATAAATAAATAATAAATAAATAATAAATAAATAATAAATAAATAATAAATAAATAATAAATAAATAATAAATAAATAATAAATAAATAATAAATAAATAATAAATAAATAATAAATAAATAATAAATAAATAATAAATAAATAATAAATAAATAATAAATAAATAATAAATAAATAATAAATAAATGATAAATAATAATAAATAATGATAAATAAATGATAATAAATAAATAATAATAAATAAATAAATATACGCATAAACAAATAAATATAAACATAAACAAATAAAAAATAAAAACATAAATATAATAACAAATGAATGAATAAATAAATAAACCAAAAAAAAAAAAAATTAATAATAATTAATATATGACAAATAAAAATTAATGAATATATAATAAATGAATAATTAAATATAATAATACAATAGATATATAGATAAATAAATAAATAAGTAAACAAATAAACAGCAAAATAAAAAAATAACAAAATAAATAAATTAATTAATAAATGAATTAATAAACAAATAAACTAAATTCTGTTGTAAAAAATTCTGTAATACGAAATATTAGATCAAATAAAAAACAAGTAAGAAAATTATAGTCGGTCTAGACCGACTATACGATACCCTATACCATGCGTTTGGAAACCCTATCTCTTAGGCCCAACTAACTGGACATAGAAAATAAGCAAAAACCAAATTTGAGTGGGATTTTTATTAATTTTTTTGGCTGCAGATATGAAAAAGTTCATATCGGATGGTATATCTATATGGGGACTAGGTGCAAAAATGGACCGATCCTGACCATGGTTGGTAACGTCTCTTGTATTTTGCAAAAACATATACAAACAAAATTTGAGAAGAATCAGTGCAATATTTTTGTTTTTTAACAGATTTAAGTTAATATCGGGAAGCAGCTCTATATGAGACCAAAGGGATCATTTTTGGACTACTCATTAATGGATGTAATGAACGCATACAAACCCAATTTGAGTAAGATCTATATGACAATTTGGATCTTATGGCAATTTATGTCGATTTCATAGGGGTAATTTGTATGGGGGCTAGGTCTGAACATGGACCGAATTTCACCAATTTCAATAGCGTTCATCCCATGGCCGATAAAAGCTTATATACCAAATTTCATCAAAATATATTCACATTTGCGACCTGCAGTTTGATTACAAGGTTTACATGGACACACAGACGGACGGACGGACATTGTTAAATCAACTCAAAAAGTGATTCTGATTCGATCGGTATAATTAAAGATGGGTCTGGGTCAAATATTTTTGGTTGTTACAAACAGCAGCACAAAGTCATTATACCCAAACCACATAGTGGTATAGGGTATAAAAAATTTCTAACTTTACATGGCAATTGTCATATATATTGTTACACAAAAGTGTCATTTGAATACTATCATTTGCATTATTAAAGATTTTATAAAATAAAAATCTTATAATTGAAATTAATTAAGAATAAAACTATTTTCAACCCAGTTTCCTTATTCCATTTCACTCTTAAGACATTTGTGTTATCATGGTACTTTGGTTGCCGAATATTTAGGTTATTTAGGTTGTTCTAAACACAAACTTCAGACAATTGTCATGTCATGTCACTATTTTTTGTGCGATGAATTTGTTTCATGTTAATTTAATTTAAAAAATATTACTATATTCCTTAAATATGATAATTGTTATTGTTTAATAGTACAGACAAGTAATAAATGAATGCCTAACTTGTTAGATCGATTAACATTCTGATTTTTGTATTAAAAAATAATTTCTATAATAAAAAGGATTAACACCATCTTATTATTAGATAAATTTTTTTTCAATATAAAATTTATAAAATTTTCTCAAGTGTTATAATAATAAAATTTTAAATAATCAATAAATGGAGTTAATCGCTTTGGCAAGTGAGACAATCATATGTTATCATGATATTTTGGTACCCCAATGGCCAGATTAGTCAGATTTAGTCATACTAAACTGCCTATAAGAATTTTGTTTTTGTTATTAAAGCAAAGTTGATGCAACTTAAGTAAGACAATTGTCATTTCACATGCCTTATTTGGCACAAAAAGTTTGTTAAGATTTAGTCATTTCATATAATTTGAAAAATATACGATTTTTTATGTTTTATGTTCATCAGTTTTATTCATACCAAAATTTGATATAACAATTTTGTTTCTGTCATCAAGCGAAAGATGCGCCAACTTAAGAAAATTGTCATGTCACATACATACACTCTTTTGAAGGAAAAATTGGTCCAGATTAAGTAATTTTTATATAATTAAAAAAAAAAAATACTTTTTTTCTTAAACACGACAATTTTTATGTTTAACAATTTATTTATGTTTAACAATTTATCATTGTCTTAAACAAATTTTAATAAAGTTATTTAAGATTGTTTTAGCGTTTTTAAAAATATATTAAATTCATTGAATCGATACAATAATTCTAATTAAGGTAGGCTGTTGAAACAACTCTAAGAACACTCAGTGAATCAAGCTCTTTCTTTTGAGCTATTAACTGTTTGAGTTTAAGCAAAGTTATGCGTGCAGAATCAACTTTATATTATGTAATTATGTAATGTAATACGAAAGTTAACGTACAGATTAACTGTTTAAATTCGTTGAGTTTGAGGAAAGTTATGCGTGCACAAATCAAATTTACATTCAATTTTTTCAAGATTTTTTCAATATTTTCCTTCACTCAGTTCTAATTCACGTGGCTGCTGACACAAGTTTAAGAACACTCACGGCTCCTCATAAAAATTAATATAATATAATATAAATTTTTTTTTTTTTTTTGTTAACAATTTCTATCTGAAAAATAAATTACAATGTACAACAATTTTCGGATTGTTGAACAATATTATCACACAAATTTTAAAATATGTCAATAGGTTTGTGTCTAGGTTAATAATGCAAGGTTGACAAATTTTGAGTTAAGAAGGATTATTTTATTAATGGTTTATGTCGAAACTCAGTAATGCTACATTGATAAAATTTATTTTAAGATTATGGTGTTAAAAGCGAAAAAAGGCGTATTTTCATAATATTTTTTTTTAATATATGAATAATGTTGCATTATTTATTTCATATACACCTTATAGCATAACATTTGAAGAATCTTTGAAAAACAAGTAATAGTGTTAAATTCGGCTGTGCCGAATCTTTGATACCCTCCACCTCGGTTTGAGTATTGATAATAAATGTAAACAAAATATTGGAAAAAGTAAACAATTTGTTAAACTTAATACCAAATTATTTCAGCAAATTCTTTGGGTTAGTTTTCGTCTTTTCTATTATTTCGGATTTATTTCGGTGTTTGCTTTTTGGTCATCGTAGTTGCTGATCGGCATGCATTTAGGTTATATACCTATATGCATGCGTTTCCGGTTATATGACATAACTTCTCGTTTAATTTAGTTTTTGCTAATTAAATAGCTCGCCCTAACCTCCATTGCAAAGGTAATGGTTGTGTAGAGTGGCTATATGCATTAAATCGTGCTAATTGGAGATGGCTGTATAGCTTCTTTTAACTGGCCAAATATTTCTTCATTGTGGCCATATAGGTCGGATGGAGTAACAAAATAATAACCAAAAAAAAAAGCTCTCTCAACTTTTTTTAAAATATTGCCATATTTTGAAAACATAGAGAATAAATTTATAATAATAAATAATCAAATTAGGGATGAAAAACGCAAAAAACGAAAAGTCCCAAACATTTTAAATAACATAATTTAATGTTATCTTTATTTTCTGAAAAACTTCAAATTTTCATCCAAAAAAAATTGTGAAAATTTATATATAAAAATAACATTCTCATAAAATTACGTTTACTTATGTAACAATTTTTATGTTAGCAATTCTTAAATATCATTTGAGGTTTTCTTAAATTCATTGAATTTAAATTAATATCGACAAATCTGTTTTTCTATTTATTTAAATTGTAAAGGAGTGGCATCTCTGTCAAAATAAGCGAAAAACACAAAGAATAGAAAAAACAAATTACTTCGTGTTTGACAGGATGATTTTATGTTTATGTTTAATATCTCTATTTCTTTTACTAATATTTCTGTTTATTTATTTGAAAATGAAATAATAAATTGAATATGCTATTTAATTTTTTTTATTTATATAAAAAAGTTTTTTAATTAAAGCAAAATATTTTCACATTTTATGATTTTTATTTATGTATGACGACATTTCAACCTAAAAATTTTAGTTTTTATCAATTGAATAAACAACACAAAAATGGTTGTCGTTTAGATAACAACAACAGCTGACTTTAACAATAGCGAATATCGTTTAAAAATTTTACTGATAATTTTGCAATTTTCTTTTTTTTACGATTCGACTATCGTTAAAAGAAGTTACTGAATCGCGGTACTGAAAAGTTATTAATATCTCCTGAATGGCAATATTTTTTTTAAATGTAAACATTTTTAAATGTAAACATATTTCTAAATTTAAAATTATTATTTCCGACGTTTTGATATGATTTTCTGAAATTCAATTTATATTTTCTAATTTATAATTGGAAATTTTATTTTCACTTTTTATTATAATTGATATTTTCTTAAATTTGAATGGAAAATTTAAAAAGTGAAATTTTGTATTTATGTGAATAATAATGCTTTATTAATTATAAACAATTTTTAAAAATTAGATGTAATCGCAATCAGATATTTTATAGGTAAAGCAGAATAATAATTCTATATAACTATGTAGAACTGTTTTGTAAGCAAAAAACTCATTGACGAACTCGGTAACTCTATTTTGTAAAGACAACAAAAAGTTAACCCCCCAATCTCACATCACACTGAAATTGTAAAATCGTTGTGTACGTATTATCAACGAAAAATTGTTCGAATTAGTCGAATCCATCGCCATTAAATTTTATGCTCAAACATCTGACTGCAATCTCATTTTTAAAATGTTGTCGAAGCGTAAACTTGAAAAAATTTGTATACTTCTCTCTCTTATTTTATTTTAAGTAGAGTTACCAAGTTTATTATACAGGCACATGTTTGAGGGAAAATGTTTACATTTATTATTATTAGTATTATTTTAATAATAGTTAATAATATTTATGCTCTATAATTAACAAACTTGCGTTTTTGTATGCGCATTTCAAAAAATAAATCATTATAATAGATTTAACAAGTTAAAACTTTAATTACAATTTTACAGAATCCAGTAAATTTGCATTAAATTTATAACAGGGTAACATTAATCATCGTTAGTGTCTGCCACTATTCGCACGAAAAATTTGGTGCCATTAGTGTGACCACTGCGGAAAATGTGTGTGTATTAGTAAAAAAAAATGTGAATGTATTGAGTTTTTCGAACTTGCAGTGTGATGTGAGATTGGTGGGTAATATGCCAAACTTATGTTCATATTTGTAAAAGAATAATGAAAAAACGTATGAAATAAAAGACCAACCCGTGTATACTCTTAACATTGTTCTGTATGATATCTAGTTGAAAATATTAACATTCATGTTAAAATAGAAATAACTATTGCAAAGCTAATTAGAACAAACAAAAATTATGGCGGCATCTACTGTGGCATAGTCACGCTGAGCAAAATGAAGTGACACTCTGTTATACAAAAGAAATGTATTTTCCCCACAACAAAATACTGCAGAATTTTATGTAAATAAAATAACCGATTTATTTCTAACATGCAGTTACTATGAATATACATACATACATATATATAATATATGTACATTATTTGTATTATTTAATATGTGTATGTATGTATATTTAAATATTACACACAAAAAATACAACATCAAACGTTATTTTTGTGTTTTTCTCTTTAAATAAATTAATACATAAATTTTTTTGCTAAATTTACATTTGGGCAATTCACAACAGGTGTTGTATATTGTATGTTGTATTGAAATACACAATACAATCATTTGTTGTGAACACTCAGTTGTATTTTCATATTGTAAAACGCTTTCTTTAGTAATTTTCGATCCAACGAGGAAAGATCGCTTCGTCGCTTCTGCTATTTTGTATAAGAGAAAACACTTGTCAGTGTTTGCTTTTTGGTCGTGAGATATACCCTGGAGTTTTAGGTACGTACCTCTTGCATTTTAATTTATAATGAAAAAAAAAAATGTTAAATGTTTTGGTTGGTACTCAAAGAGAAAATACATACTAAAAATATAAAAATTAATTTTTATATAAATAAACTTATCGATGTATTTGCGTTATTTGCATTATTTGCCATATTTTATTTTATAATTATTTATGCTGATAATATTCTATGTATTTGTTTTTTCTTTTTCATAAAAACTGGCATTCACTTGGAACTGATATGTTATGATACAATATACAACATTTACTAAACATAGCAAATGAAGTTGGATCGTGTATCAGATTTTTCAGTGAAAATTACCAACAACAATTTTACACTATTGTAAAGTGATACACGATACAAGAGATACAACGATACATTACCCATTGTGAATTGCCCAATTGTTTTTTTATTAACAACTAGGTATTTTAGCATTATTTGCTTTAGATGTTGGTGAATTTTTACTCCCTTTATATTAACTCGTAGTGTCTGCTTGTCGAAAAAATTTTGGATCGATTTTAACCACTTTCCCGTGACCCAATCGATCTGAAATTTTGCAGGCAGGCTTGTGGCAATGACAGAAATGATGCCAAAACAATGGAAACTTTTAAATTTTTCTACCAGAGTTGATAAAAAAATGTACAAAGGGTTTGTTTTTCTTATATTATTACCATAACGACCACAAAAACAACAAGTCCAGCTATGAAAACAATGCAACATTTAGAATAACAACAAGAACAATATAAGAACATCATGTTTTTCATTTTTTTTTTATTTTTCAGAGATTTCCCTGGACCTGTTCCACCGATTTTAATGATTTTTGAAGTAGAAATCTTTCCATGAATTTGGTGAATCATTCTCACTAAAAATGATCACTGTAGCTGCAACATTGAGGGCGTGATCGTGACAAGAACAACATAGAAAATTATTTTTTTTTCAAGACTTTTTTAGTTCTTCATTCAAATCTCGGGCCCTAATCGACCGATTTGGACGATTTTAAATAGCAAACTTCTCAGGATGTTAGTGAATCATTTTTATGTCAACGAGTACCCTAGCTGCCGGATTGATGCCGTCATCGTGATTTCCACAGACGGACAGACGGACATCGCTATATCAACTCCGGTTGTTATAAGGATCACAAATATATAAATTTTATGGGGTCCAAAATTTTTTTTCTAATTATTACAAACGGAATGACAAACTTATATATACCCTCTGCACACTGGAGTGGAGGGTATAACAACTCTACAACAGCAACAATGACAGTCATATGTTTTTCAAATAGGAAAAAACTGTTTATGTGTTAGTTTCGGTCATTCCCCAGTATGCATTGAAATATTATTTCTCCAATGTTGGAGAAAAGTTAAGTTCTTAAATTGATGTCAAATGTAATTCTCAACTTGGGTTGAACAATTTTTCTCCTTGTTTGCTTTCAACTTGACATCAAGTTGAGATTTAACATTTTTTCCAATCTTTGAGAAACATTTTTTCTCTCAATTGGATATCCAACACTTTTCTCCACTTGAGACCAAACATTTTTTCAACTTGAATACGATTTGTGTTAAGTCTGAGATATTATTTAAATATGTCATAAATAATAAATTAAATTAAAAAATGCCAAAAAAGTACAAATAAATCATTGATATATTTTTAATTATTTTTGCTTTTTGTCGAATTTTTCAAAAAATGTACAACTAATTAATTCATTTATTTTTAATTCTAGATTTTAAAAAATGTACATAATATGTACATTTAATGTTAAATATGTACATAGTAATGTTAAATATATAATGAAATTAAATCGAAACATTAAAACATTAAAATTAGTATAATATTTTTTAATACGGCAATTCCGTACCTTCCATTTGATACCGATTGGAAATATTTCTTTGCTATCAAGTTGAGAATCACAAATTTCTCAATTTGATAACTATGAAAATCGCCATATAAAAAATGTGCCTTTTAAGTTGAGAAGACTATATTCGAACTATTGAGGGCATTTGAGAATTAACGTTGGAGATTTGAGAAATGTATTTGATCTCAAATGCACCTCAAGTTGATAGCAAACAAAAATGTTTATTGGGACATTTATTGTAGGGTCGTTTGCACACACACAAAAAATAGAAAATAAATTGTCAATAAGCAAAGCAAGTGGCTTCGAAATTCGATGATGCCAGTTAATCATTTTTTGTTCACGCGGAATTTATAATTGGAGGAATTTTTTTCTCGAGAAATGTATTTTCCGTGAGAAAGAAATTCCTTGAGAATATTCATAATTGGGATGAATAACTTTTAATTGGAACTTTTTAGTCGGAATAAATCATAATTCTAGTTAGATATTGGTTAATATTTCATTAGAAAAAATATTGTGGTGGCATCTACGCAATTATTGAGGCAGTCACGGAAAAATTAAATGCAAGTCTGTTTTTTTTAATATAACAAAAATGGATTTTCCCTTTAACAAAATATGGCAGAATTCTTTATAAATGAAATGCAAAATGGAAAATTAATTTTGTGCTAATTCTTAACAAAATTAATAAAATATATATATGTATTATTATATTTATTAATATTTGTAATTTTATTTGACACAATTTCACACACAGTTTTACAGATCAACTGTTTTAATTAGAAAAAATATTGTGGTGGCATCTACGCAATTATTGAGGCAGTCACGGAAAAATTAAATGCAAGTCTGTTTTTTTTAATATAACAAAAATGGATTTTCCCTTTAACAAAATATGGCAGAATTCTTTATAAATGAAATGCAAAATGGAAAATCAATTGTGTGCTAATTCTTAACAAAATTATATGTATTATTATATTTATTAATATTTGTAATTTTATTTGACACAATTTCACACACAGTTTTACAGATCAACTGTTTTCAACTGATTTAGAAGTTTTCTGTTTTTGAAACAGTAGTGCCAATTTGTAACATTTTGTGATGTAATGAAAATCGCAGAATAATAAGTTAATACACAATAAAAAATATTACATTTTTAAGTTTTATATACATATTGCAATAAAAAAAACTTTGGTAAATTTACATTGAAGATGGTCAGAAATGAATGAGAAAAAATATATAGACATTTTAGAAAAGCACATTTTATTTTAAACTTTATGCACAAAATATATGGGTTTTTGTTGTTTCGAATTTAACTGTGGCTCTAAGTGAAAAGTTTTAGACCGATCGTATATTACATCTTGAGGATCCTCACCTAATATTTTCAAATATTTTAAATTCTTTTTAACTCATTTAACCTCATTACGAAAATAGTAAAACAGTAAATATGGAAAATCCACGCACCTCAAAAAATTGTTTTCTATGAAATAAATTAAAGACATTTCATATTATACAATTTTCTTTCAAAAATGTATCAATTATTGCAAATTTGAAATTTGACATATATTATTTGTACATATATTTGTATAGATTTCGCAGTATGAAAAGAACTATTATTTCTTTATTTAGAATATATGTAAGTATTGCTCGCAAAAAAATGCAACATCATGAATGAAACACATAGACGACTGCTGGCAGCAGCATTTGTAGTCGCATAGTCAGCTACTTGATTTTTCTGAATACGACAGCAACATATAATACAAATGAATTTTTATTTAAATATACAATTACTTTTACTTATTTAAAATGCATTAGTACAACGTAAAAATAAATAAATTAGTTTAACACCTTTTGATTATTAATGGAATTATAGCCTTTCATTTTGCGATTTTTTTTTTAAACAAAATAAAATATTTCATAGCACTAACTTCTTTTACATATTTTGTTATATTGTCAACACTATTTTTGTTTTGTAGCCAACAAAACACACTTGCAGTTTTTTTTTTCTATTTGAAGATCATATGACTGCCATTGTTGATGTTGTAGAGTTGTTTTTTTTTTTTTGATTTTGTTTCGTTAACTCTTTTGTATTAAAGCACCTCCAATATATGTATCCATTTTAGTTTGCAAATACAGTATATTTATAATTTATTACTTACAGCAAAAAATAATAGAAACAATTTTATCAGTTATGCTTACGAAACTATATAAATAGACTTGAAGTTGGCTGCAAAAGCAGTAGCCTGTGTAAAGAACAAGTTAGCGACATCTAACTGTTACGTAACGTGTCAGCCTTTTTTTCACATGAAAAGTATTGGGACGTTCCGGTTACGTTCGGTAACTGTTTTAAATGATTTTCATGTAAAAAAAAACAACTGACTCGTTACGGTTACGGTTAGAAAACATTGACCTTTTATATGTATTATAATGCTATGAATGCATTTATCTTTATTTTATTTTATTTATATATTCTTTTTTTTTTGTATTGTATATTATTTTTTTTTATTATTATTACTATTTCATTTAATTATTTTTTCTTTAAATAAATTAATACATAAAAATTTGTTTTTTAAATTATTGGTGAACTTTTACTCCCTTTATTTACTGCCTTTATATTAACTGGTAGTGTCTGCTTGTCGACAAAATTTTGGATCGATTTTTAGCCCCTTTCACGTGAGCCAATCGATCTGAAATTTTGCATGCAGGCTCGTGGCAATGACAGAAATGATCTAACAAATTTTTTTAGTGATGCCAAAACAATGGAAACTTTTAAAATTTTCTACCAGAGTTCACAAAAAAATGTGCAAAGGGTTCGTTTTTATTATATTATTATCACAACGACCACAAAAACAACAAGTCCAGCTATGACAACAATGGAACATTTAGAATAACAACAGGAACAATATGGAAACATCATGTTTTTCATTTTTTTTTTAATTTTTCATAGATTTACCTGGACCTGTTCCACCGATTTTAATGATTTTTGAAGTAGAAATCTTCCCATGAATTTGGTGAATCATTCTCACTAAAAATTATCACCCTAGCTATCCTATTGAGGGCGTGATCGTGACAAGAACAACATAGAAAATTATATTTCTTCAAGACTTTTTTTAGTTCTTCATTCAAATCTCGGGCCCTAATTGACCGATTTGAACGATTTTAAATAGCAAACTTTTCAGGATGTTAATGAATCATTTTTTATGCCAACGAGCACCCTAGCTGCCCGATTGATGCCGTCATCGTGATTTCCACAGACGGACAGACGGACAGACGGACATCGCTATATCAACTCCGGTTGTTATAAGGATCACAAATATATATATTTTATGGGGTCCAAATTTTTTTTTCTAATTATTACAAACGGAATGACAAACTTATATATACCCTCTGCACACTGGAGTGGAGGGTATAAAAATTTAAATTAAAAATTTTAACAAATAAGTCCGGTACAGCGAATCTCCGGAGGCATTGTTTCGCGGTGAACATTATAACTCGTTACCGGACCATGTGAAATAAAAATGTCGAAATGCGTTTAAAAGCTGATATGTTGCCCGAGGTAATCACGAAGAGTTTTTTTTTAATTATTTTTTTCTTTTTGGCAGCATTTTGATTTTTGCTATATAATTTCGGTGAATTTGGTGTTAAGAAATGGGGAAGAAAATGGAAAATAAAACAAGTAAGAGTGTTAAATTCGGCTGTGCCGAATTTTTTGATACCCTCCAACTGAGACTTAAACTCTATATTACACCCAATGTTGAGTACGGCTACCACTTTTAAGCTTTTGCCGATACTGTAACATTACTTTCGAATACCGAAATTCAAATGACTCTTGGCTAAAAAGTATTATTATTAAAAATAAGCTAATTTTAAAATATCTTTATCTGAATTATTTTTTATTTTTATCTGCATTACATTTAATACAAAAAAAAAAATACATAATAATAACAGGTAAGAAACTAAATATTTAAACTTTTAATATTTAATTTTTAATTCTTAATTTTTAATTTCTAATTTTAAATTTAATTTAAAATTTAAAATTTAATTTTAAAATTTAAAATTTTAAAATTTTAAAATTTTTGATTTTTGATTTTTTAATTTTTAATTTTTAATTTTTAGTTTTTATTTTTAATTTTTAATTATTAATTTTTATTTTTTAATTTTTAATTTGTAATTTTTAATTTTTAGTTTTTAAGTTTTAATATTTAAGTTTTAATTATTAATTTCTAATTTTTCATTATTCATTTTTCGTCTTTCATTAGTCATTTTTCAATCTTAATTTTTCATTTTCCATTTTTCAATTTTCATTTTAATTTTTCATTTTTCAATGTTCATTTTCCATTTTTCAATTTTCATTTTACACGTTTCATTTTCCATTTTCCATATTTCATTTTCCAATTTCCATTTTTAATTTTCAATTTTAAATTTTTATTATTCATTTTCCACTTTCCATTTTTAATTTTTCAATTTTCATTTTCCATTTTTCATTTTTCATTTTCCATTATTCATTTTCTATTTTCCGTTTTTCACTTTTCAATTTTATTTTCCATTTTCCATTTTTAATTTTTAATATTTGAATTTTCATTTTCCATTTTTCAATTTTCATTTTCCATTTTCCATTCTTCATTTTTCAATTTTCCATTTTTCAATTCTCACTTTCCATTTTCCATTTTTTAATTTTCATTTTTCATTTTCCATTTTTCAATTTTCATTTTCCATATTCCATTGTGCATTTTCCATTTTTCAATTTTCAATTTCCATTTTCCATTAGTCATTTTTCATTTTTCAATTTTCATTTTTCAATTTTCATTTTCCATTTTTCAATTTCATTTTCCGTTTTTCATTTTCTATTTTCCATTTTTCATTTTTCTTTTTCCATTTTTCAATTTTCTTTTTTCATTTTCCATTTTTCATTTTCTATTCTCCATTTTTCATTTTCTATTTTACATTTTTCATTTTCCATTTTTCATTTTCCATTTTCCATTCTCCATTTACCATTTTTCATTTTGCATTTTTTTCATTTTCATTTTTTCTTTCATATTGGCTATTTTTTTATTATAACGTGATAACGAATAAAAAAATAAATATGTGGCAATACTACTAACATGATCTATGTTATTGTGTTCTTGGTATTGTTAATATGTGTATATGCATAATTTTTTTGTTGCATTTTTTATGTTGTTGTACAATTATTATGTTCAACCACTAAACTGTTACAACAAACACACTGAGTTATATGTTTTTTTTTTTAGAGGTATCTATATATTTTTGCTCGTATCTAAACACAATGATGCCCGATTTAGCCCATTTTCAATAACAACCTGCTGGAAATTATGGCAAATGATATTATTGTAACCTTATCCAGTTAGATGGCTTTTTTGTGAATGAGCGTGATTTCAACAGACAGACGGACAGACGGACATAGCTATATCGACTCTAGCTGTGATAAGGATCAAGAATATATACACTTTATGGGGTCAGAAATTAGTTTTTCGATGCGTTACAAACGGAATGACAAACCTATATATACCCTCTGCCACTGACGTGTGGAGGGTATAAAAACTACGTGGTTACCTGGTGATTTATGTGTAGAAATAGTGTGTAAAATATCAAAAGACTTGGTCAAGTAGATTTTGAGTTATGATGTTCACGGACTTCAAACATGTTATTTGCGAGAAAAGCGATTTAATGTTTTTGAAAAACTGATTTATATACGATATATGGTATGTGGCCAGTCGTTTGAAATGCAGTATCATCGTTAGTTTTGCTCCAATTTAATTCAAATTTTGACACAACACTCCCGACACGTTGTACAGAAAAAGAAATGCAAAAAAGGTTAACCTTACCCCCCGCAAAGCTGAATGTGCCCATAACAATGAGTTTATAAAAAATAAAAAAATTTAAATAAATTATTTCATTAAAGTTTTTAAGACATGTGTTTACTAAATTTAAAAATGGTCTTAGTCAATTCAAACTTAAAGAAACACATTTCCGTATGAGCTGCACTAATAACATTTAAAATTCAAATGCTCAATCATATTTGAAGGTTTGTAAATTATGTTAATGTAAATTTTAATTTTTTGAAACAAGAAATATATGGTCTAGAACACTTTTATAATTATGGGCACATACGGTATTGCACAACATTTTTCGTTAATACCTCTTCTTATAAATAAACGCATATTTAAAGTTGGAGACCTTCTGCTAACCTTAACAAGAACTTTATATCCGTTTATAATCGATTATATTATTGAAAGTAAATATTTTATGTAAATGAAAGGATTGTACGAATAAACTAAATAAACAAACACTCCCCAATAGAGAAAACAAATATATATTTACAAACAAATATTGTTAAACAAAATTCAGAATTATACAACTTTTTTTTGCATATCCAAGCAAGCCCCTCTTTTGTATGAAACAAGTATGAATTAAAATAAATATATGTGACACGGAAAGTTAAAAGGGACCTATGGTCAGAAAATAAGTTTTGAAGTAAAATGAATTTAAAGTAAACAAGTTGATTTTGATGCGCCTGAACGCTTTTAAGGCTTGAAACTCATTACTCGGTGTGGGGGGGGGGGGGGGGTTGTTCAAAATTCAAAATGGCGGATATAATATGGCGGACTATTTTTGTTCGTTTTATTAAAAAAGATCGGATATATATCTATTATAATCATCCATCTTAATTTTTCAATAAATTTTTCGATAAATTTTTTAAAAAAATAATCCGACAAATTGTGTACGCTTTTTTGAGTTTTAAAAATCCTACTTTAAATTTATAATCAGCGACAGCAAAAACCTGTGAGTAACGATTTTAAAACAAATCTGATCAATTAAAAAAAAAAAAAAAACTAGAAAGCTGCATTAGAAAGAGCGTGTTGTCTGCTATAAGAATTACCAAAAAAGTAAAATTCGATTTGTTCGACCCATAGGCCCCTTTCAACTTTCCCTGTCACATATACAATATTTAAATTTTTGCTCAGAAATATATAAATTTAATAAGCTAAATTTGTGTTGAAAAAAAAACATTTAATTGCAGTCACGAAAAAAGAACAAATGAAAGACTATTCAAATATTAAAAATCATTCACTTTTACTTTCGAACAAAAAAAAATTAAATAACATAACATGAAAATATAGTATAAATATTATTTATAAAATGTTGTTGTATTTTTGCCAATTTTTTTTTCTATTGAGGCTATATATTTGTTATTATTTTTAGATTTTAATTTGTTTTTTCTTTTGCGAATAAAGAAAAACAACAGAAAAATGCCAACGAAGAAAATGTTATATCTTTATATAAATTCACGCATGTTTTGAGAAATGTGTATTGATTTTGAAGAGAGGTTGGAGGATATCTCTTTGATTAAATAATTCTGTAAAATGTACAAAATCGCTTAAATGACCTAGACCCAGAAATATATAACAAAACAAATGTTTTATTTTTTTTTTTTTTTTCAGATAAATAAACAATCAAAAAAGAAAACATAAAAGTCTTCAAAGTAGCGATCCCTAAACTTTTATTTCCATTAAAAAATAGATTTAAAAAAAAACTCATTGCGTATGGTATTTTTAATTTTTTTAAAATCTATTTTTTAATGAAAATAATTAATGATTTTGACGGCCTTTTATGTTTCATTATAAAAACTATTTATATTTGAATTTTCAAATTTCATGATTATCGTTTCGAAAACATTCGCTTAAAAATTTATCAAAATAAAAATTCATGGCTGCCATATTACATCCGCCATTTTGAATTCTTTTAACTTTAATTACAGATTTATTATCGGTGACCATAAAACCTTTCGAAGAGAATATTTAAATTGCAACATATATTTGTATACCCTCCGTGGCAGAGGGTATATACATACAGGTTTGTCATTCCGTTTATAACGCATCGAAAAACTAATTTCCGACCCCATAAAGTATATATATTCCTGATCCTTATCACAGCTCGAGTCGATATAGCGATGTCCGTCTCTCCGTCTGTCCGTCTGTCTGTTGAAATCACGCTCATTCACAAGAAAAGCAATCTTACTGGATAAGGCTACAATAATATCATTTGCCATAATTCCGAGCAGGTTGGTATTGAAAATTGGCTAAATCGGGCATCATCGCGATAAGATACGAGCAAAAATATGTAGATACCTCTAAAAAAAAACATAAAACCCAGTGTGTTTGTTGTAACAGGTTAGTGGTTGAACATTATAATTGTACAACAACATAAAAAATGCCACAAAATATACATATATTAACAATACCAAGAACACAATAACATAGTTCATGTTAGTAGTATTGCCATATATTTTTTTATCGTTATCACGTTATAATAAAAAAAAATCGCCAATATGAAAGAAAAAATTAAAACTAAAAATGAAAAATGGAAAATGGAAAATGAAAATGGAAAATGGAGAATGGAAAATGAAAAACAGAAAATGGAAAATGTAAAATGTAAAACGTAAAATGTAAAATGTAAAATGTAAAATGTAAAACGTAAAATGTAAAATGTAAAATGTAAAATGTAAAATGTAAAATGTAAAATGTAAAATGTAAAATGTAAAATGTAAAATGTAAAATGTAAAATGTAAAATGTAAAATGTAAAATGGAAAATAGAAAATGAAAAAAGAAAATTGAAAAATAAAAAATTAAAAATGGAAAATGGAAAATAGAAAATGAAAAATGGAGAATGGAAAATGAAAAACGGAAAATGGAAAATGAAAAATTTAAAATGGAAAATAGAAAATGAAAAATGAAAATTGAAAAATTAAAAATGGAAATTGGAAAATGAATATTGAAAATTGAAAAATGAATAATGAAAAATGGAAAATGGAAAACACAAAAATTAAAAATTAAATATTAAAAATTAAAATAAAAATTAAAAATTAAAAACTAAAAATTAAAAATTAAAGACTCAGACGGAGCGTATCAAAAAATTCGGCACAGCCGAATTTAACACTCTTACTTGTTTTAACTAAAAAAGTATTTTCTGAAGAAAGTAAATTTTCTTACAAAGGTAGTTTTGCACAAAAAGTACTTTTTCTTAAAAATACGCCTTTCTTTAAAAAGTACGTCTTCATCAAAAAGCTTATTTTCTTAAAATGTGCCTTTTCTTAAAAGAGAAAATTTCCCTAAGAAGGTACCATTTCTTAAAAAAGTAAATTTTCTTAAAAAAGGAAATTTTCTTCAAATATTACATTTTCCTAAAAAAATAAACTTTCCTAAAAAAGTACATTTTCTTCAAAAAGTATATTTTCGTCAAAAAGTACTTTTTCTTAAAAAAGTACTTATTTATTTAAAAAAGTTCCTCTTTCTTATAAAAGTATACTTTCGTAAAGAAGTACACCTTCCTAAAAAAGTACATTTTCTTCAAAAAGTACATTTTCGTCAAAAAGTACCTTTTCTTAAAAAAGTACTTATTTTTTTTTTTTTAAGTTCCTCTTTCTTATAAAAGTACACCTTCTTAAAGAAGTACACCTTCCTAAAAAAGTACATTTTCTTCAAAAAGTATATTTTCGTCAAAAAGTACATTTTCTTAAAAAAGTACTTATTTTATAAAAAAGTTCCTCTTTCTTATAAAAGTACACCTTCTTAAAGAAGTAAATTTTTTTTCAAAGAGTACACTTCTTTAAAAAAAATTTTTTCTTCAAAAAGTAAATTATCTTCAAAAATTACCTTTTCTTATAAAAGTACCTTTTGTTAGAAAAGTTCCTTTTCTTAAAAAATTAACTTTCCTTAAAAAAAGTACCTCTTGGCATAAAAATACCTTTTCTCATAAAAATACCTTTTCTTAAAAAAGTGCCTTTTGTTAAAAAAGGTGACTTGTTAAAAATGTCCCTTTTCTTCAAATAGTGCATTTTCTTAAAAGATTACTTTATATTAAAAAGTACTTTTTTCTCAAAAAATTACAATTAACAAAAGTAAGCAAATTATAGTCGGTCTATACCGAATATACGATACCCTATTCCATGCGTTTAGAGACCCCATTTCTTAGGTATAACTAATTAGATTTAGAAAATAAAAATATAGCAAATTGTTATTAATTTGTTTGTCTTCGGATATGAAAAAGTTCATATCGGATGTTATATTTATATGGGGACTAGGTCAAAAAATAGATTGATTGATTTCAATGTTTGTTTTATCATTTAGTGCTAGAACTCAGAGTTTGTTTTAGTTATTGTGAAAATGTCTCGCGAGTGTGATCAACTGATATTGATATTGAACGTTATGGTTTATCGCCATCGCATTCATTTCTACATTACTTTCCCATATTTTTGAGACTTGCGAGAGGTTTCATATGAAAATTTAAGGTGTTTTTCATTCAAATCCCAAAAAAAAAAGTGAATTCATGAAATTTCACACAATAGGTCGGTTTTCTTAAGTAGGGTCACATATGATAATTTGGATATTATGGCAATTTTAGTCGATCTCATAGAGATCATTTGTATGGGGACTAGTCTGAACATGAACCGATTTTGACCAATTTCAATAGTGTTCATCCTATGGCCGATAGCAGCTTATAAACTAAATTTCATCAAAATATATTGATATTTGCTACCTGTAGTTTGATTACAAGGTTTACATGGACCCACAGACGGACAGATGGACGGACCAACGGAAGGACGGACATTGCTGAATTGACTCAGAAATTGATTCTGAGTCGATCGATATAATTAAAGATGGGTCTCGGTCAAATATTTTGATAGTTACAAACATCATCACAAAGTCATTACACCCTGACCACTTAGTGGTATATGGCATACAAAGGTAACATTTCGTAAAATATATTAAAAAGTACTTTTTTCTCAATTTGGTGTTGAGATTTGATAGAGGAAGGAAAACCCTTAAACTTTAAGACTTTTTCAATTGAATGGTTATTTTATTATTGTTATTTATGTTGTTTTATTTTATTATTAATACTCAATTTATTATGTTCTATCCACCGTTAGGATTCGTTCGAAAGATTGACATTATTTATAATTGAATATTTTCATACCAAATACGCTTCATTGTCTTGTCGCTTATTTCTTATGAATACATAACACGTGTACGTTGTAAATAAATAATCAGTAATTGTTTGTTTACATACACGAAATGAATGCCGTTTTAAAAACAAATATGTACTAAATTTTTTTTTTTTTTTTGTACTAATTAGTAAAAATTTTATCAAGTTTTAGGTGTTGTAAGTATAAACGACAACATTGTGGTTAATTGGAAAAAATATATTTACATATTTATGTAATTACCTTATCCACTAAAACGGTATTCAGAACACACGTAAAATTAATAATAGTAATAATAAAAAAAATATTAATAACAATTAATATAATTTATTTGAATTTGAAATGTAATTGGAGAGGAAGTTATAATTAAACACGTAAAGAGCATAAGGGAACAATTTTAGGCTCTTAATAATAATTAAAGCAACTCCTAAAAATATGATGTAATTAAGAATTTATTAATAATCCTTAAATAATGAGCTACAGTAATTCGAGTACCAAAATTTCCACAGAATATTGAAAATATTTCGTCATTTCTTAATGTTAATTATATATACAATGAAGTATTTTTAAATATAACACCAGAGAATTATTTATTTGATAAAGTACTAAGCGAATGTTTTTTGCTATATATGATCTCTACTTTCCTGTGTATAGATAGGTATATAGTCCTGTTCAAGTCCATTAAAAAATATGTAAAATTGTCGCACGGTGTAATCAATCAAAAATTTAAGTAATAAAGTTTCAAAGTTCTAAAAGTTTAATTAGTAAAATTCCCGAATAATTAGTCAATCAAAGGATACATTAATGGAGAATCTTAAGTGTTATATTTTTGGACCTCCTGAGGATTTATATTTCATATGCAGAAAATTGTACAGTAAAGATGATATCAAATGAAACATACATAACTTTTTCCACAGCATTCCAGATATTTTTCATTAAAAGTTTTACATTTTGAAAGTTAGACTACGTTTTTTATTAATTAGTCCTTAACTGAACAATTTACTATCAACAATAAACTGTTTTATAATTGGCTTGGAAACCCATTTATCTTAAGTATTAAATAGTTTTACAATTAGAATCCATAAAAACTGAATGTTTAAAATAATTAATGCTTAAAAAGAAATTTAAATCATACAAACAACTCAGACTGCCTTTTATTTCTAAAGCGATTTCGATTGAAGTTAACACTCTTTGTTTTATTTGATAAGATTGGAAAAAAAACGTGATTAGATAATTTTTTATTTTAATTTATGCCGTTAATAAAATATTTTTGATATTTTGTTTAATACATTAAAAAATAAAAGTTGTTGTCAAGTTACTAACGTGCTAAAAATTGGGACAATAAAATGATAAAAACGTTGACAAATTTTAAGCAGAAAACATGTTTAAAAAAAAAAATTGCAAAAATTATTAGTCAAATAACATGTAATACAAAACATTGCTCAGAATTATATACACAAGTCTACAAAACTGTTTGAAATATTTTATGAATAGAAAGAGAAGATTTCAAAGGTTTCAAATTGGCAACGCTTACATATATATTGATATTTGGTTGTTGTTGGAGCAGTTCAATGAAAATTAATTCAAGTAGGAAAATTCCTCAATAACTAAAATTAAGAACTGAAAAAACTAAGAACGAATTATAATTTGTTTTATATATTGGCAATGAGCAGTCAATAATATTAAACATTTTAATATTAATCAATTTCTAAATGGGCAATGCGATTAAAGTATTACAATATTGATATTTGAAAATTTTATTACAAATATAAAAATTGGCTAATTTATATATAAAGGATCTAAATTGGCAACGCGCTTTATATATATAGTCAATATGAAAATAATTTGAATCGTTAAATTGATTTTTGGCTACGATTTAAATATTCGAAAGTTTATACAAAACTTATAAATAAAAATTGTAATAAAAATGTAAAATTTCTTAATTGGCAACGCGAATTAAATATTCATATTTGGCTGTAATTAAAGTAGTGTATAGTTTATAGAAAAACCAAGCAGTGATATTGTATTAAAATAATTAAAATTGTTATATTCCTGAACTGTGTTTCGAAATTGGCAACGCAATAAATATATTGAATTTATATTGCTATTTGGCTGCAATTTCAATAATCTAAAGTTTATAGAAAAGTTATTAAAAATTAAAATAATATCTTAAGTTATCAATTTCTAATTTGGCAACGCGAATTAAAAGTTTCTATTTGACTGTTATTAAAGTAGTTCAAAGTTTACAGTAAACCAATCAATTAAATTGTTAAATTCGTTAACTGAGTTTCCAAATTGACAACGCAATTAATATATTGAATTTATATTGATATTTGATCGTAATTTAAATAATCTATAGATTATAGAAGAATAATGAATAATTAAAGTTATTATCAATTTGCCAACGAGAATTAAATATTTATATTTGATATTATCAAAACTAGTCTTAACTTTATACAAAAACTAAGGTATTAAATTCTTTTAAATAAATATTAATTGGCAAATCTCTAACTTGAGCTTCTAAATTGGCAATTAAATTTATATTGATATTTGCTGCGTTTGAAATGATCTAAAGTTTATAGACAAGTTATAAATTAAAATTATAATAACTAAATTTCTCAAATTTATTAATTGGCAACGCGAATTAGATGTTTTTTGCTTATTCTTAAACTACACCTTTTCCAATTGTATTTCACAAAACATCAATTGAATTTCAGAAATTATCAATTGTATTTCAGAAAATATCAATTGAATTTCAGAAAAATAATCAAAACGCTATACAAAAACATTTTTTTAAGCATTACACTGGGTTTGTAACATTTTTTATACCCTCCACACGTCAGTGGCAGAGGGTATATATAGGTTTGTCATTCCGTTTGTAACGCATCGAAAAACTTATTTCCGATATAGCGATGTCCGTCTGTCCGTCTGTCTGTTGAAATCACGCTCATTCACAAAAAAAGCCATCTGACTGGATAAGGTTACAATAATATCATTTGCCATAATTCCCAGCAGGTTGGTATTGAAAATGGGCTAAATCGGGCATCATTGTGATTAGATACGAGCAAAAATATGTAGAAAAATTAAAAATAAAAAATAAAAAATTAAAAATTAAGAATTTAAAATTAAAAATTAAAAAAAAAAATTAAAAATTAAAAACTAAAAATTAAAAATAAAAAATTAAAAACTAAAAACTAAAAATTAAAAATTAAAAATTAAAAATAAAAAATTAAAAATTTCACATTTAAATAAAAAATTTTAAATTTAAAATTAAAAATTAAACATTAAAAATTAAACATTACAAATTAAAAATTAATAATTAAAAATTGAAAATTAAAACTTAAAAATTAAATATTTAAAATTAAAAATTAAAAATTAAAATTTTAAAATAAAAAATTAAATATTAAAAATAAAACCTTAAAAATTAAAGATTAAAAATTAAAAATTAAAAAATTAAATTAAAAATTAAAAATTGAAAATTAAAAATTAACAATTAAAAATTTAAAATTTAAAATAAAAATTAAAAATTACACATTAAAAATTAAAAAATAAAAATTAAACACTAAAAATTAAAAATAAAAAATTAAAAATTACAAGTTAAAAATTAAGAATTAAAAATTAAGAATTAAAAATAAAAATTAAAAATTAAAAACTAAAACTAAAATTAAAAATTAAAAACTAAAAATTAATAATTAAAAATTAAAAATTAAAAATTTAGAATTAAAAATTAATAATTAAAAATTAAAAATTAAACATTAAAAATTAAAAATTAAGAATTAAAAATTAAAAATTAAAAATTAAAAATTAAAAATTACACATTACACATTAAAAATTAAAAAATAAAAATTAAACATTAAAAATTAAAAATTACAAGTTAAAAATTAAGAATTAAAAATTAAATATTAAATTTCTATATTTAGTTTCTTACCTGTTATTATTATGTATTTTTTTTTTTTTGTATTAAATGTAATGCAGATAAAAATAAAAAATAATTCAGATAAAAATATTTTAAAATTAGCTTATTTTATTTTTTAAAAATAATAATTTTTAGCCAAGAATCATTTGAATTTTGGTATTCGAAATTAATGTTTCAGTATCGGCAAAAGTTTAAAAGTGGTAGCCGTACTCGACATTGGGTGAATATACAGTTTAAGACTCAGGTGGAGGGTATCAAAAATTTCGGCACAGCCGAATTTAACACTCTTGTTTTTTTTTTTAAATTATGACCACAAAATCGGGCACCACGATGCAGGCAAAACGTTATTCCCGATTCCTGTCCTAGTTTTTTTTATATTGTAGCTGATTAAAAAATGAAGTCCTCATCTTCTTACTATTAAGAGTCTGAACTTGATAGTTTATTTTCCAGTCCAAATATGGGCAAACATTTTCTGTGACTCCAAATCACTTTTGTGAAATAGATTTGATAATTTCTGAAATGCATTTTGTCTTTTCTGAAATACATTTGATACTTTCCGAAATACATTTCATGTTTTCTGAAATACATTTGATACTTTCTGATATACAATTGATACTTTCTGAAATTTGAATTGATACTTTCTGAAATTCAATTGATGTTTTCTGAAATACAATTAATTATTTCTGAAAATCAATTGATGTTTTCTGAAATACAATTGATACTTTCTGCAATTCAATTGATGTTTTCTGAAATACAATTGATACTTTCTGAAATACAATTGATACTTTCTGAAAATCAATTGATGTTTTCTGAAATACAATTGATACTTTCTGAAATTTAATTGACGTTTTCTGAAATACAATTGATACTTTCTGAAAATCAATTAATATTTTCTTAAATACAGATGGAAAAGGTGTACTCTAATGTTTATAGAATCGCCAAGAGCTGAAATTCTATATAAGATAAATTTTCACGAGCAAACTTCTAACTTGAGCTTCTAAATTGTCAACGCTATTAATATATTGAATTTAAAATGATATATGGCAGTGATTTATATAATCAGAAGTTTATAGAAAAGTTATAAATTAACACTATAATATTTAACTGAAATTGTCTAGATGTTAATATTTGTTTCTTCTAAAACTAGTTTAAGGTTTATAGAAAAATCATGAGATGAATATCTGATATTTAATAAATTTTACTTGACAAACTTCTAACTTGAGCTTCAAAATTGGCATTGCCATTAACAAATTGAATTTACATTGATATTTGGCTGTGATTTAAATAATCTGAAGTTTGTGGAAAAATTAAAAAAATAACTGAAATTGTAGAATTTCCTAATTGGTAACGAAAATACTAACGAAAATAGTAACGGAAATACTAAATTGACGATGCGAATTAGGTAGCGATATTACGTTGTAATTTAATAGACAAAAGTAATCAATATTCAATATATTGCTCGCGTTGAAATTGTTTTAAATAAATTTTACTTGGCAAGTTTCTATCTCGAGCTTCTAAACTGGCAACGCGAATATTGTAGTAAATTTATATTGATATTTGGCAGCGATTTAAATAAACTGGAGTTTATAGAAAACTTATACATATAATTTATAGCACAAGAAGTTGTCAAATTTATTAATTTGCAACGCATACTAGAAGTTAAAATTTGTTTATTCTTAAACTAATCTAAGTTTATAGAAAAAGCAAGAGCTGAAATTCTATGACATTAAATAAAGTTTAATTGGCAAACTTTGAAAGTGAGCTTCTAAATTGGTAACACAATTAAAATATTGAATTTACACTGATATTAAGATGTTAAAATTTCATAGTTGGTAACGCGAATTAAATATCTGACTGTTATGAAACTGCTTCCGAATGTTAAAAGAAAAACCAGGAACTTATAGTCAATTAAATTAATTTTTATTGACAAAATTGAAACTTGAGGTTCTTAATCCGAATTATTTATTGAATTTTTAATTGAAAAACGAAGAGCTGAATTTTTATTAATATTATTGAAATTGGCTACTTTAGGGCTTAAAAATTGGCAACTTGATTTCTATACTGACATTTGGGTGTGACTAAAGTAAACAAAATTTTATAGAAGATGCAATTGCGTTTTTCAATTTTGAGTTTCCAACTTGTTGACGCGAGTTGTATGTTCAAAATAGTCTAAAAATAATAGCCAAGAGTTTAAATGTATTAAAATATTTTATATTGGCCATGCGAATAATATATTGAATATTGGTAGGGTACAAACACTTTGCACCTAGAAACTGAAATTAAAATTATTGAAATTTACGAATTTCCTAACTGAGGTAATAAATTGGCAACGCGAATTAGGTAGCGATATTTCGGTGTAATTTAGTAGACAAAAGTAATCCCAATATTCAATATATGACTCACGTTGAAATTGTTTTACATAAACTTAAATTGGTAAATTTTTAAACTTAAGATCCTAAATTGGCAACGGAATTTTATACTGATATTTACATGTGATTAAAGTTTATGTTTATAATTATAAACAAGCTTCTTGAGAACATCTAGAGCAGAAATCAGGAAAAACAATTTTAAGATAAAAACTAATTCACAATTTAGGTTGGCAATGCAAATTATGTATAGATATTACTGGGCAATCTGGAATGTTTAAAGTAAAACACAAAACTTAACTAAACTAAATCTGTTAATCCAACTGAAATTTGGCAACGCGTTAAATGAACAGATATTTTTTATTTAGAGGTTCGTTTATCGTCTGCGCTAAAAATTTATTTTATAATTACAACTTAGGTTTCAATGTCAAAGTACTTTGATAGTATAAAAAACCAAACAATTCAATACAATTTTTTAATCAATAATTGTATGATGCAATTTTTAAGATTTATTACCATACTATAAACAAAAAATAAACTATGTATAATAGGGCGGGTCGATTTGTAGGGAGGCAAAAAAAAAAAACGCTCAAATGACAAGGAAAATCATATTCTAGGGATGAAAATAAGAAACTTTGCACAAGGAACCCAACCTCTAAAACTAATTCTGATGTCCCGACTTTTGACCTGTCTGTCTGTCTGCCATGGGGCAACCCCATTCCCCCTCATGCAATTGATCTGCAACTTGGCCCATAGACTTGTTGTGACTACTGATTAATTTTGGGGTAGTCACGAAGAGTCACGCATAGTCACGGAGCGATCTAAAAGTTATTTACCCTCATCCGATCGATCTTTTTGAACAACATAACTTAGTTAAGGCGTATGATTATTATTTATTAGCAGAGTAGGAGATATATATACGTATAAGTGTTAATTTTAATATTAAATCAAACAAAGTCAGCCCAATTCTAAAAAAAAATGATGATTTTTTAAAATTTTTGTATGGGGAACCCCCAGGGGGTTCCAGCGGGTGTGCCACTAGCATGGGTGGGTCGGCCCTCCAAAGTTAGTGGGGGTCGATCATACATTTGGACTCGATTGGGGCACTCTAAATGGGTCAAAGTAAGACAGACAGACAGGTCAAAAGTCGGGACATCATAATTCGTCTTAGAGGTATGGTTCCTCGGGCAAACTTTCTTATTTTGATCCCTAGAATACGATTGTACTTATCACTTGGGCGATTTTTAAATCGACCCGCCCTAATGTATAATGTTATAAAACTAAACAAAAGAAGGAAAAAATAAATGAAGAAAAAATTAAAAACGAAAAGCAAAAATCAAAACATTTATTTTAAAAAAAAAACTAAAAAAGTTGCAATAAAAATTTTAAATTTAACTAGAAAAAAAACTTTTATAGAAAATATCCCGTAAAAGATAAATTCCGATAAGCCCAACCCAGAGAAAAAGAGAGTCGATGTGTGGACAAGAATTTCTCTTACTAAAATAAAGTTTTACTTATATATACATATATATATATATATATTTTTCAAATATTTAAAATTCTATAAGTATACGAAGTAATTATTAGTCATGAGTTTTAAAATTTAAATTTAGACTACGTTTTGCTTAAAATACGAAGGGGAATTTTTCACCATCACATGTTTAAACAAAAAGAGATGGGTTATAAAAAAATTAACAGAAAAAAAAACTTTGACGTTAGTACAGACAAACGGAGAAAAAAGGCCAACACAAAAATTCGATGACGTCTAGACTGAAGCAATTTCGTCAGATAATTTGTTTTATTATGAAAGAAAAAAATTACCTTCCTTAAAAATATTAAAATTAATATAAAAAAAAAACACTAAACTCAAATTGAATGGAAGTGGAGATTCATCAAAAACAAGTAGAATTTATTTCGTAAAAACTGTAAGCAAATGACGATTACATAAAAAGATGTGTAATATAAATAAGTACAATATTCAGCTTTGCCAACAGTTTGTAACAAAAAACAAAGTCCATGATTATATTGGATAATATTTAGCTATGGGTAAATAAAAAAATGTATGAAATTTAATTTACAATGGCGTTGCCAACTTTTATTATTACTTGTTGTAATTTTTAAATGTATTTTTATACATGCTGAAGAAGATAATATTATAGGAAAACTAAATTGGAGAGCTTCATTATCAATATTGCAACCGACTTGCCAACTATTAATTTAATATGAGTGTATAAATTCAATAATAAGCACAAATAGCCAAGTTTATATTACTAACATATTGTAACTCTTTCTTCTGTTTATTTGAAAAAAAAAAAAAAATAATTTGTATTATAAAAAAATTGGGCTGTGGGAGTTCATGCTAAGAAAACTTAGGTAACTTTAAAAAAATTAGAACTCAACAAATCTTAAATTCTATTTTTATTTCCTGCAAATTAGTTTTCAATACCTAACACTATATTGACTAAAATCATTTAAATGAGTTGCCAACTATTAGTTGTATAGTCAAAATAAAATAAAATAGTATTGCAAATGTTTTTGCAAATAAATTTTATTTTTACATTTCTTACAAGTTAGTTTTCAATAACTGCCACAACTATCTTAATTTCTTTCACATAAGTGAGTTACCAACTATTAGCTATATACGATTATATCAATTTATTGATTAAAACAAATTAATCAGATTTAAATTGCATTCGATAATGGTAGAAAAAAACTTAGGTCACTTCTTATATTCTCGGTTGGCAACTCAAAATAGTAAAGAAGCAACAAATCTTCAAATATTTTAAGTAAAGGAAGAACTTTTTAAAGAAAAAAAATTCATATAAAAATATATTTAACAAAAAAAAAAATACACATAAAAATACATATTTTTTAACTTTATAGATATTCTATCACAGCTATGTGATAGAATCGCGGAAGTGTCGACAAACATACCCTGCAGTATAAGGATACCTGACAGGGAAAGCTGGTTGAACGGAAATTTTCTACAAAACCTTCCAGGGTCACACTACTACACAGACGGATCTAGTCTGCATTTTAGGACTGGTATAGGCATTCCGGACCATAACTCTGTCTTTCAGGCCGAAGTGGTCGCGATAACGGAATGCATAAGATCTATTGACGCACGGGCAATCCCAATCCCCGGAGACGTGAAAATATTTTCGGACAGTCTAGCGGCTATCAGGGCGATATCCTCGGACAAAACTAGATCAAGGACTGTCCTCAGATGTAAGGAAGAAATTGCAAACTTCACTACAAGAGGTAGACTTGAAATAATTTGGATCCCAGGACACAGTGGTATAATGGGAAACGAGATTGCAGACGAACTGGCCAGGAAGGGTTCTTTTCTGGAGGGTGTCAATTTGGAAAACCCAATACCTTTCGAGGCTCTCAAATTGAAACTATCGGAGTGGGCAACCAATTCACATACTTTAATTTGGGAGGAAACTGACGTGGGTAAGGCTACGAAGATACTGTGGGGCTCTCCAAACACTTCGAAGACTAAGGAAATCCTTAGTCCAATAGCATGCTCACTGGACACTCTGAACTGAGAGCTCATCTATACTGTATAGCACGGGCAGAATCGGCCACATGCAGAGCTTGTGGAGAGGATGACGAGACCCTAGAACACTACCTTTGTTACTGTCCTGCCTTTGTCGGAACAAGGGTCAGATATTTATCCAACGACATCATACCAGGCCTAGCGGCTCTTATGGGGATACGCTGGAAAGCACTCAGGAGATTTGCTATCGAGACCGAACTCCTAAGTTAAATAAGGAGTAGATTAAGGGATGAGCACGAGATTGTAGAGCGCACAACAATCCGACTTTCTGTATATCCGGGTAAAAACGGATATGAGCTATGTGTATACATGGCTCCTCTTTTTCACCCTAACCTAACTTAGTCGCAGTTTACGATACTTGGGCATCCAATTGGATGACAAACTGAAATTGAAAGAACACGTGAATATAGTACGTGATAGGGCGCTGAGAACTGCATCTACATTGGCTAGAATAATGCCCAACATAAGAGGACCCAAGGATTCTACTAGAAGACTTATAAATAGTATTATACATTCGCAAATTCTGTACGCTGCTCCAACACTAGTAACAGCAACAAATCGAAAATATATAACCGAGCAACTATTAAAGCCGCAACGAATAAGTGCTTTAAGGATTATATCAGCTTATCGCACCGTTTCTACAGGTGCTGCCCTTTTGCTGGCTGGTATTCCTCCCGTAGATCTACTACTTAAGGAAAGAGCTGAAATCTGGCACAAATCGCAAATGCTCCCAGGAGATACTAGTGTGCGTAATAATGTTAAAAGAGAAGCACGACAAGCGTTATTGAGACAATGGCAAGAACGTTGGGAAAGAGATGATAAAGGTAGATGGACCTATAGACTAATACCGAACATTACCAAATGGGTGGAGAGAAGACACGGTAACATGAACTACTATCTTACACAGCTAATGGCAGGACATGGTTGCCTAAATAGTTACCTAAAACGCTTTGGGATTAAGGAAGTAGGCAACTGCGACGCGTGCGGAGCAGAAGAAGATGATGCAGAACATATTCTTTTTAACTGCGAAGAATGGCATGCTCTGCGCACTAATTTAAATAATATAATCGGAGTTGTATTAACACCCGAAAATATTGTGGATGAGATGTTGAAGTCGAAGGAAAACTGGAAGAGCTGTGACACATTTATATGTCGCATCATGAAGGAAAGATGCCACAGAACACCGAACCCCTAATCTACTTGTAGGATGGGGGACTAGGATACATGCAAAGCTAAATAACAACACTGTACCGCGGTACCGGGGTGGCAAGGGGAAGATATCGTAGGGCCACTAGATGATAGCGCGCTATCACTACGTCCATTAAAAAAAAAAAAAAAAAAAAAAAAACCTAACTTAACCCAACTTTATATTTGTTAACTTAAGGAAACCATAGACAACTAAATATTTTCTTATAAAAAATATAATGCAGTTGGCAACTCTTTCAAGATTAAAGCTAAAAAAAAGTCTAAAATTTTAATCACTAATATTCTGAACAAGTAACTTAAAGTTAAGCTTTGATATACATTTTTTTGTTTGGCAACTCCATATAGTTTAAAAGCAAAATAATTCTGCGCCTTTTCTTTATTGGCATAACATCTTCTGAGCCAATAAAGAACAACTTTTTTTAATTATATAAGTTGCCAAAGACATAATAAACATAAGCCAAGTTGGCATTTCTACCAAGTTCAGATGAAAAACAATTAATTTCAGGCCACAAATTTTTATTTACCTTGTAAAATTTTCAATGAAAACATATTCGTATGGAAATAACATAATTAAGGCCAAATATAAGGAAGCAGACAACCTATTTGTTGTTTAGAGTTACCAAATTTATGATAAGATTTAAACTTTGGGCATTTAAGGCGTAAAGAAAAAAAAAAACGAACAAATTCCAGAACAATAATGAAGGTATTTTAAACTTTTAACTTTTTTCGATGAATCTTTAAAACTTGAAAACGCGCTAGGAAAAGGCTAAAATATTAAATTTCTTAAACCCAAAAACTGACGTTAAAATGAAAGTAAAATCAAAACTAATTTATTTAAAAAACACAACGAAAATTTAAAATTACACAAAAATATGTTAACAAACAAACCAGTTGGCAACACTGCTAATTTCAATATAATAACTGTCTTTCAAAACCATGATTTATAACATACACAATATGTCTACATTCTTCTATGAATTTTAATTATAATGAGAATATAAATCAATATAAAAATATAACCTTAATTTTAAATAGTGTTTGAGTTGAAAAAAAAAAATATAAACTATTAAAAATTAATCATAGATTTATGTAAATGTTCTTATTGATGACATCTCTTTTCGGTTGAGCATTTTAAACAAAAAGCGCCGATATAACCTGTTAAAACTTGTTTTCCCTTTCTTATATAAATAAAAAAAATTGATTCATTATTTCTATACAAAAAAAAAAAATCACGTTAATAAGTAAAATAAATATGACCAAATTGAAAAGAAATTTATTTTACAAAATATTCCATAAAATACAATTGACTACGAATACTGTAAATATACGAAAACTTGACTGTTAAAATTTACTTCATTTGAGTTAAAAAGAAAGAAATCTAGATAATATCGCAAACCATTATAAATTTAAACCATCAACAAAAAATATTTTATTCCTTAAATTATCAAAAAAAAATTCCATTGCTAATTGTGTTAAATTATTTAAATTATGTTACTTAACTTGTATTATACTTTCTTAACAATTATTTATGCAAAAATAAAAATAAAAAAACATGTGTTAACAACAAGAAAAATATTTTTCATTTTTTTTTCATTATATGTAAATAAAAAACAAATACTATTATCAAGAATGTAAACAAAGTTTATTAATGACGTATGGTTTTGTTATTTTGAAAAGAAAAATATTTGTAGTGAGATAGTGACAGTAAACAAAACATAATTAACCCATTTGTCAGCACTTAAAACGGAATACCAAAGTTTTGGTTTGAATAAGATCATTCTGCTATTGTCCAGAATAAAATTAACAAAAGTCCCAACCAAAACCGGAAGTGGGCAACATCATAAAATAATAAATTTAAAATTGGAACTTATTGACCAAATTAAAATGAAAATTCCTTAATTTTTCTAAAATATAATTAGAAATTAGTCAATTGGTGGTTGGCAATAGTTAAAATTTACTTAAATAAGTATTATCAGGATAATTATAAAAGTTGGCAAAGCTAACTGTATGTAGCTTAAAATAATTCAATACGATTTATGCTTTGCAATATACATAAAGATTTTTAATTAATATTTTTTGATTTAAATGTTGAAAAAATCGCAGTGCCAATTATTTTTATAATGTAAAATTAATAAGCGTTTTGAAAAATAATGATTACACATTCTAAAGTTGTCCTAATTTTAAATTGTTTGAATTTATTTCATCGCGTTACCAATTATGAAATACATACATAATTTTTGGCAATTTTATTCACTTATAATATATTAATACACCCGGTATTTGACTAAAAAATTAACGAGAGCTTCAATTTTCAAACCGCGTTGCCAATTATACATAAAATTTTTTAGATTAAGAAATAACAGACTTCTTTCCAGCCGAATATTGACAACAAAAGACAGTAATTTCAAATAATCATGATGAAATTTGGCAACGCAAGGCATTTTATTAAAATATTTTGTCAATTAGATTTAGATGAAAATGTTGAAAGTAATTTGGAAATTTTATTCTTAAACAAATGTCAGAGAATCATAGACTTTCATCCTAAGTAAATTGGCCATACTAAAAATTTGGCAACACCATACATCAATTCACGATTAGAAATTAAAATTAAAAAAAGTAAATGGTTCATGACAAATTAAAGAACTGTAAAAAAATATAATTTGAAATTGGCAACTCCAAAAATAAATTACTTTTAAGAATCTAAAATGTTTTTATATCATCAATTTTGTTTTATTTTCGAGTGTATTCTCTTAAATAAATACTAACTAATCAACCCTTCCTATCAATGTTAAAGTTTAAAATTAAAAATTAAAAATAAAAATTAAAACTTAAAACATTTAACATTTAAAATTAAAAATTAAAAATTAAAATTTAAAAATTAAAAATTAAAAATTAAAACGCCAAAAATAAAGAATTTTCTAGGATCATGTAAAAATATTTAAATGAGAAATTTGTGTTTTCTTTTTGTCAAAGTAATGGCGATAAATTGTGGCAAGACCTAAAGTAAATATTTTTAAGATCTGTTCTTTATTTGTAGAACTTCATGCTGAATACTCAACTTTATCATTTCAAGATTCTACTTTTGAATTGGCAACGCCCTAAATTATTCTAGATGTACATAAAAAGTTTTTAGGGTAATCGAAAACATACTACCGGTGAATCTTTATTTATCGAAGCTATCTTTATTATAAAGTTTAAATATATATGTATATATGTAATTATATCTAGGGAATCAAAAGTTTCGTGCTAATAAAATTTTTCCTTATTTTTCGAAGTTATCTTTATAATAAATGTTGAATTGACAGTTCCACCATTTCAAGTTAAAGCTCAATGTAAAATATTTAAATTGGCATCGCCAAAAATAAAGAATTATCTAGGACCATGTAAAAATATTCAAATGAGAAATTTTTCGTTTTTCGTCAATTAGTTTCGATAAATTGTATGTATCACCATACAATTTTTTCTTAATTGGCATTACCTAAAATAAATATATTTTAAGATCTGTTCAAACTATTAAATTTTTCTTTATTTGTCAAAGAAATTTTTATTTTAATTTTGAATTGCCAACTTTATCTCTTCAAGTCTCTACTTTTAAATTGACAACGCCCTAAGTTATTCTAGATGTTTAGTTGGCAACGCCTTAAATAGTTTGTAGAGTAATCAAAAATTTTCTGACAGTAAATCAATATTAATCTTTATCCTTCAAACTCCATCCTTCAAATGGGTAACGCCGCAAGTAAATCATTTCTTTATTTGTTCAAATAGTAACTTGATTTTAATAGATTTCAACTTTAAATTGGCAAGGCCGCAGATATATCATTTCTAGGGAAATAATCAAATTTTTACTTATCTTTACAATACCTCAATTTATCAAAGCTATCTTTATAATAAAATTTAATTGGCAACTCCAGCTCTCCATCTTTCAATTGGGCAAAGACGTAAATAATTCATTTATAGGTACGAGTAACAAAAATGGAAATAAAATTGTTTTTTTTTATTTGTTCAAATAATAATTTTTCTATCTTGATTTTACCACATTTTAGTTTTAAATTAACAAGGCGTAAAAAATTTTGTACTAATCTATTTTTTTTTTATTTTTTTTGTTTTTTTCTTATCTGACTTGTATTCCTCAAAATATTTTTTGAATTGTCAGCTGAACCTCTAACAAAAAAAGTTCTAGGATTATTAAACAAGTAATACGATTTTTCTTTATAAAAAGTTTGAATTATCAATTCTAACTGCCAAAGTTTTTATTTCAAATTGGCAATGCTAAGTATAAAATTTAATAACATTTTCTTTAATTATTAATTATTTTCTATAAATAAATAAAATTAAATATTTTTTGCTTTCAACAGATAAATGCGGCATTATTTTATAAAAAAAAAAATAGAGCAGCTGTTATGATTTTTATTGAAACATTATATAAATATATTTAGAATGGGTTAAACTGTTTAAGTTAAAACTATACAAACTACAATTAATATGTTAATTTTAAGTTATAAAAATATCTATATCTATCATTTATATCAACACCTGTTTCTAAATGGCTAAATAACAAATTATATATAGTTTAAATTATTCTTTTTAAATAAACACACATATTTGTAACGAAACAAATTAATAAATTAATATTCAAATGAAGTAATAAGATAACATTTTACTATCAATAATTATCAAATTAAAAATAGGGTGTCTTTATTTATAAAAATATGTTTACAAAATTGACCCATTTTAAATAATAAAACAACTGGTTGTTGATGAGTTGGAGAAATAAAACATAAATATGTATGTATATACTCGTTTCTACGTAATTGGAAAAAATCTACATAAGCCAATAAATCATTTAAATAAATGATAATCAATTATGAATTTGAAAAAAAAATAATAATATGTTTATGTTGATGTTATATAATGCAATTATTAATTTACAACCAACAATTATAATGTCAACAACAACTATTAGATAATAATTTAAAATAACAAGAAATAAATTAGAACAAATTGATAGCAAAGTGAAAAACAACAGGAAGACAGACTTCGTAATATTAGACGTAAACTTTGAAAATATATAGCAAAAAATTATAAAAGAAAATACACGTCAAATTTAGGGAATTAGGCAATGAAAAAGATTTGGGTTAAACCATCTGAACTCAACTTAAAATATGGCTGTTTTTTACATCACTGTTTCCAAATTGGCTGAATTTTGGCAGGATTAAAGTGTATCCGAGAAATAAGAAAAATCCTAAATTTAAGTTCACTGACGCATCTGGATCCGGAAATATGAGGTCTTGAATATCGAAAAAAACTATAAAAATGTACAAAGTTGTACTTACTTAATTATCATTTTCTTGATTAATATTATAGTGACGCAACTTATCAAGGTCGCATTTGAAAGGTTAATTAATTACCTTTAATTTGATATACAACATGATTTTTTTTTTTTTGGAAAGGTCAAAGGTCACATCTCTTGACCTATAATTCGGGAGGCTATAGCTGTAAAAACGACAATTTTAAAAATCTGAAAAAAATATATGTTTAAGATTGGTTCCTTCCCTAAAGTTCCAAAAAATTTCAGACTGGGGGTATGTTTGGATCCAGAAATATTCATCATAGAGTAAAGGTAGATATTTAACAAGTGAATTATTATTATTATGAATGCTGTTGTTGTTGGCGTTGTTGACATTATTATGATGAATGCTGTTGTTGTTGTTGTTGTTGGCGTTGTTGACATTATTATGATGAATGCTGTTGTTGGTGTTGTTGACATTATTATGATGAATGCTGTTGTTGTTGTTGTTGTTGTTGTTGACATTATTATGATGAATGCTGTTGTTGTTGTTTAGTTTTATTATAAATGTTTTCAATTACAAATTTGCTATCAGCGGAATAAATTTTAGCTTGTAATTGTGTTTTTGAAATTGGTATGAAGCTGTGCTGCTTTTGAGTTCCCGGAATTGTACGTAATCCTATAAATCTATCAGTTAGCAGTTTCTCTTCTTCTTCATAATCTTTTTCCGTTAAATTAAATTACTAAATACTCATTTTCTTCCAACGCAGACTTTTTGTGAGCCATAAATGCACCCTGCTCTTTAGATACGAATGAATGGGGTAGAAGAGTTTGCAGTTTTTCGCATAAAGAATCCAGAAAGGAATCAGTTTCTTTAATAATAGTTTCCAAAGAGTCTCTATCTACACTTATCCACTGTTTATATATGATTTCATCAATTTCATTTTCTAATAATTCACCAAGTTTCTCTTTAAAATTTTGTGTATCTGGACACATGCTACATCTGCCAAGGTAGCAATTTGGTGATGGGGGATTGCATATAAGTCTTTTTAAACAATCTTTATAAGTTTCCAGCACAAAATCCTGCACATTTTCTGTCAATTTTTTCAGGTTTATTGCGTGGAGCATTAGTTTTGTATTTTGATACATTATGGCTTCCTGACGCATCTGCTAGAACCACATTTTTTGGCCGAAGTTCGCAAAATTTAGAAATTCCAATAGTTATCCCTTCATGTTTTTCTTTAAATAAAGCATAAACTTCTCGAAGATTTCCGAGTAAAAGTCTTTTATTTTTTTTTTTACTTTTACACCATTTTCTGTTATTGACACGTAATCTTTACATCCTGGTAGACATCTGCTGACATCATCAGTTTCATAAAAGATTTTCACCACACCAACAATTTCTAATGGCAATCGTTTTCCAAGTTTTGGATTCGGTGTACTAAATACGCCTTCTGTCTCAACCAAGTTTTTTACCTTTCGTGCCATGAAATTTGTTATTTGAAATTCCTCCTCCATTCTTTTCAATGTCCAGCTTTTAGGTAAAATAGTTAAAAGTTAAATTTTATCACTGTTTTTAGTTATTGATTTAAACTTTTCTTTTAGTTGTTCGATTATTTCCGATTCTGGGCATACGTGAGAGGTTGAAGGTGTTGAATTTGGGAAAAATGTTGGTTTTAATTGATGTTGTTATTTTTTCTAACTTTCTAGTTGTATACCCTTTTAATGGAATTTTTCTCGAACATATTGGAGATTCTTGTAAATATGTTAAACTTTCGTTTAACTTAGAAATGCGAACATCTCCCGAAACTGATGCTTCACTTTCCGAGTCTGAAGTCTCGTTTTCTGGCTCGTTCATAGATTGAATATTATTGTTTACACTTCCTTTTAATTTATAAAGTTCTCTTCTGCATATATCACATATTTTATTTGATATTGAAATGTTATTACTAATTCCAGTCATCCATTGCTGAACTTTTCGAAGTCCTCTTGCATTCCGGACATGAGCAACTTTTTTAAATGGATTACAACAAAATATTGTATTAAATGACATATTGTTTACAGAGGCAAAAAACAATCACTTTGAACACTTTTGGTTTTAATTAAAAATATTGATTTTATAGCAACACATGTGGTTTTTTAAAGCAACGTGCTTAGAATGGTTTTTTTTTCGTGGTGCTTCCTTTGACTTCTCGTTTTTCAATAATTTCTCTATATCCAAGTTATTTGACACTACGAACCACACCCGACAACATTTATACTGTTGTCTCCCTCTAACATAATTACCTGTCAAACCAACCCTAACACAGGTCTGTACTGAGTACAGTACAGAGCTAAAGAACCAGAAACAAATAGCGGCGTGCGTGCATAGCCCGCCGACGCTCACGAGCACAACCAACCACATTCATAAACAGTAACAGTAACAGCACCGACTTTTTAAATATCTACCTTTACTCTATGATAAATATTTCTGGATCCAAGCATACCCCCAGTCTGAAATTTTTTGGAACTTTAGGGAAGGAACCAATCTTAAACATATATTTTTTTCAGATTTTTAAAATTGTCGTTTTTACAGCTGTAGCCTCCCGAATTATAGGTCAAGAGATGTGACCTTGGACCTTTCCAAAAAAAAATCATGTTGTATATCAATTAAAGGTAATTAATTAACCTTTCAAATGCAACCTTGATGAGTTGCGTAACTATAATACTTTTCAAGAAAATGATAATTAAGTAAGTACAACTTTGTAAATTTTGACCTTTTTTTACGATTTTCAAGACCACATATTTCCGGATACAGAAGTGTCAGTGCCCTCAAACTTTGCACTTATTTTAGTTCTGTAATAATCTGTCTTCCTACGAAAAATCATACAATTTGGAGAAGGTAGTGTACACCCATTGGTTGATTTGACATGGAATTATCCATTTGTGGAAAGCTTAATTAGCTAAAAATCACAAGATCTCGAGGAAATATGCTATCGTTATTGAAAAAATTTTTTAAAAATATGAAACAAATTTAGAATAGTTTTGTTTAAATAAATCTACGATCAACAACCGTTTAAATTTTAAAATTGGTAACAATGTAAAAATTTAGCAGACTCTCATCTTAAACCAATTCCTCAACTTAATATTTAGATTTTATTCTTTTGGTGTTTAAAGACAAATTCAGAGGTGAAATTTGGCAACAATGCATACAATTAGCAAAAGCACTTATCAACTCCAAAAAACATACAGTTGTTTAACAACTTTAAAAATAATAAGGACAGTGATGAGCTAGATCAAAATAAGATGAGGAAATAAGTAAAATGAGGGAGTAAAATGGCGGTAAGCAACGGAATTAATTGTCTTATAGTAAATTACAAAAACAAATTCCGTTGTAAAATTACCAAGTAATTGCCGGCATTTCCCATTTATTCAGCTGCGCGAATAAATAAGGACAACGTGCCATTTCGATAGAAAAAAAAAGTTAATATTGTTTTGTATGTGAAAAGCTAAAATAACGTTTTATTAGTAGAAATTCAAATTAAACTAGCAAATTCTAGGAAATTGTATTTTTTCTTAAATTTTTTTTTCAATGTTTTTTTAATCTATATACAATGTTATACATATATATTGTATACATACAATACATATGTATGTATATATCCTTGTTATACATATATATAACAAGTAACAGTGTTAAATTCGGCTGTGCCGAATTTTTTGATACCCTCCACCTGAGTCTTTAATTTTTAATTTTTAATTTCCAATTTTTAATTTTTAATTTTTAATTATTAATTATTAATTTTTAATTTTTAATTTTTAATTTTTAATTTTTAATTTCTAATTTTTTATTTTTAATTTTT
This sequence comes from Cordilura impudica, assembly GCA_963682025.1. Lineage (NCBI taxonomy): Eukaryota > Metazoa > Arthropoda > Insecta > Diptera > Scathophagidae > Cordilura > Cordilura impudica. The sequence goes on along the minus strand of OY821520.1, from coordinate 238,119,719 downwards.
AATTTTTAATTTCTAATTTTTTATTTTTAATTTTTAATTTTTAATTTTTAATTTTTAATTTTTAATTTCTAATTTTTAATTTTTAATTTTTAATTTTTAATTTTTAATTTTTAATTTTTAATTTTTAATTTTTAATTTTTAATTTTTAATTTTTAATTTTTAATTTTTAATTTTTAATTTTTAATTTTTAATTTTTAATTTTTAATTTTTAATTTTTAAGCTTTAATTATTAATTTTTAATTTTTCGTAATTGATTATTCATTTTTCATCTTTCATTACTCATTTTTCAATCTTAATTTTTCATTTTCCATTTTTCAATTTTCATTTTACACTTTCCATATTCCATTTTTCATATTTCAGTTTCCATTTTCCATTTTAAATTTTTCATTTTTTAATTTTTCATCTTTCATTTTTTTAATTTTCATTTCATTTTCATTTTCATTCCATTCATTTTCCACTTTCCATTTTTAATTTTTCAATTTCCATTTGCCATTTTTCATTTTTCATTTTCCATTTTTCATTTTTAAATTTTCATTTTACATTTTTAACTTTTCATTTTTCAATTTTCATTTTCATTTTTCATTTTTCAATTTTCATTTTCCATTTTTATTTTTCAGTTTTCGTTTTCCATTTTCCACTTTCCATTTTTCATTTTCCGTTTTTCATTTTCAATTTTCATTGTCCATTTTTCATTTTTAAAATTTCATTTTACATTTTTAACTTTTAATTTTTCAATTTTCATTTTCCATTTTTCAATTTTCATTTTCAATTTCCCATTTTTCATTTTTCCATTTCCATTTTCCATTTTGCGTTATCCATTTTCCATTTTCATTTTTATTTTTTAATATTCAATTTTCATTTTCCATTTTTCATTTTTAATTTTTCAATTTCCATTTTCTAGTAGTCATTTTTCATTCTTCAATTTTCATTTTCCATTTTTCATTTTCATTTTCCATTTTCCATTTCCATTTTCCCTTTTTCAATTTTCATTTTCCATTTTCCATTTTTCATATTTCAGTTTTCGTTTCCATTTTCCACTTTCCATTTTTCATTTTTCAATTTTCATTTTCCATTTTTCAATTTTCATTTTCCATTTTTCAATTTCATTTTCCATTTTGCATTTTCCATTTTTCATTTTTCAATTTTCTTTTTTCATTTTCCATTTTTCATTTTCCGTTTTCCATTTTTCATATTCTATTTTACATTTTTCATTTTCCATTTTCCGTTTTTCATTTTCCATTCTCAATTTTCTATTTTCCATTTTCCATTTTTCATTTTCCATTTTTCATTTTTCAATTTTCTTTTTTCATTTTCCATTTTCTATTCTCTATTTTTCATTTTCTATTTTACATTTTACATTTTCCGTTTTTCATTTCCCATTTTTCATTTTTATTTTTCATTCTCCATTTTCCATTTTCATTATCCATTGGAAAATTTCCATTTTTCGTTTTCATTTTTTCTTTCATATTGGCGATTTTTTTTTATTATAACGTGATAACGATAAAAAAATATGTGGCAATACTACTAACATGAGCTATGTTCTGTGTTCTTGGTATTGTTCATATATGTATATGCATAATGATTTGTGGCATTTTTTTATGTTGTTGTACAATTATAATGTTCAATCACTAAACTGTTACAACAAACACACTGGGTTTTATGGTTTTTTTTAGAGATATCTACATATTTTTGCTCGTATCTAATCACAATGATGCCCGATGTAGCCCATTTTCGATACCAACCTGCTGGGAATTGTGGCAAATGATATTTTTGTAACCTTTTCCAGTTAGATGGCTTTTTTTGTGAATGAGCGTGATTTCAACAGACAGACGGACAGACGGACATCGCTATATCGACTCGAGCTGTGATAAGGATCAAGAATATATATACTTTATGGGGTCGGAAATTAGTTGCGTTACAAACGGAATGACAAACCTATATATACCCATTGCCACTGACGTGTGGAGGGTATAAAAAATATAAGTAAGTTTATAAGAGCCTAGAGGCATGCTAATCAATTTTAGGCAATTCGCTACTAACCCATACATAAAAATATACAATGCTACGTGTGTGTTTATTAAATTTGTTAATGTGTTTGTAATAAAAATGAGTTTGTTTTTTGTGTTGATTTGTGAATTGGCTATAATTGATTAGCTACTTTTAGGGTTTTTATTTAATAAAAAAATAAAATTTCCTAGAATTTGCGCTCGAACTTCGAGGGCTGAAATCTGCTAGTTAAATTAAATACTTTCCACATATTTCTAAAATGTAGCACTCATTCAGCGCTTTGAAACACTAAAAACATATATCTACTCTGTGAGCATCTTTCATGCTTTTGGCGTATTTGAAAGCGAGCGAATGTCGCGTCCGTTACCCAGAAGATACCCATATACTAATAGAATTTCTTAGAAATAAAAAATTAAATTAAAAATTAAAATGTTTATTTCTATTTGTTTAATGCAATTTTTCTAAAATACATAACGGTTCTAAAAAAGTAGGTGTGTTTTTGACATTTATTTAATTTATTTTTTACTATAAAACGTTGCAAAAAAATATTTAATCACATGTTTAGAATCTTAATAAAAAAAAAATTATTTTATCAAAAATGCCATAAATTTAAAACTTAATGGTTAATTTGTGCAAATTAATTTGAAGAGTAAATGAAATGGATGGTAGATTGTTTAACCTTTTAAAATGTTTTCCCATATTTATAATGTTGGATATTTTTGAAAGAAAACCAATTATAAGTGTTTATTATAGCCTTAACAACTTACTAAATTATAAGACTTGTTTTCGAATAAATTAAACGATTATTATTGAAAATACCATAAAAAAAATTTAATTTAATCGCTTAAAGATTTTAACTTTATGGGAGAGTCTGTTGATTTTTTTCTTTCATAGATAAATTTATTAATATAAAAAAGGAATAAACATTTAGTTTAATGGTAGCAAAAATTACAATGACGTCATTAAACGATAAGATAACCTTATATATATATATATATATATATATAGAGTTAAACATATATTTTTATCAAGTGAACGTGAGTTGTATTAAACAACAAAAAAAAAAAAACTGCAAATTTCATCACGTTTTGAAGGTTAGATTTTGAAATGATAACCACACACATGTGTATTGAGTATCAAGTTCAGTAGTTTCAAGGAAATTGAGTGAAGAGCGTTGAAACAAATTAGCACAAAAAAAAAATAGTCCCTGATAACGGTAAGTTCTCAATGATTTGGTTTAATCTACTCTAGGATTAATTATGTTAAGCAGATACATTTATTTGTTGGCTTCAATAATTGTCACATCTAAAGACGATTAAGATTTAATGTGGATAATTACAAAATCAATGTTTTTATTTTATATGGTTCATGTCTACACTAACTGCGATGCTGACAAATTGCAAATTGAGTAATTTTTATTTTTTGTACTTTTAGTTAATTTATTTCTATAAAAAAAAGTTGAATTATTATTTTTTTAAGGCTTAAAATCAAAAACTGTGTAAAACTATATAAAAAGATTCCAGTTTGAAGTAATAAGTGTATTTTTTTTAGAGTTACAGAACTTTAAATTAAAATAAAGCAGAGAAAAATATTTTTAATATCAATTGAACTGGCTTTATTGGGCCATGTGGCCGCAACGGCTGGCGCGTACATAGCGCAATCTTGAAATCCAATTTTCCCAAACTTTTCGCTAGTTTTTGCGGCCGAATTTCGTCAATAATGTTGATTTCCAGGTGTTCAAGTGTCTCTGGTTTATCGGCGTGACTTTACATAACCCCAAAGAAATTAAGCCATTGTCGTTAAGTCCCGCAATCTATGCGGACAATTATGGTCCTATTACGTGAAATTACTCGGTCATCAAAAGTTTCTACGAGTAAATTAATTGTAGCGTGCGCTGTGTGGCATATGGCTCCGTCCTGTTGGAACCATATGTCAGCCAGATTAATGCCAGCAAATTGAGGTATGAAAAACTTGCAATCATTTCTCTATACCATTCACCGTTGACACTAACATTCTGTCCATCATCGTTTTTGAAGACTCCGGGGGCCCATAAAGCGCACCAAACACTAATTTTCTTTAAATGTAATGGTGTTTGGGCAAAGGCTTGGGGATTATCTTCACTCAAGTTTTAGTGTTTGCAATTGATTCATATCTTAGCTTAATTTAATTTATAAATATTTATTATACAATTAAGAGTAGCAGACTTCAGTTTCTTTATGTCAAATTATTCAAGGTTTTCATTAGAAAGAAATCAATTAAACTGAATGCTTAATATCTAGGCTAATTGCTTTGTTGACAAATTTCAAGTTCTGCTAAATTCGTCTTAGTGTTTGCAATTATAATTGGTGTCTAATACTATGTTCACACGGACAGCAATATTCGCGGTTCGTTCTCTTATTCTCGGTTGGCGAGCGAATCATGATTGAATCTATATGATTCGCCATACAAAATTTTGAGAGCGAATCTACTTGGTTCATTTTGAACCTAGTTGTGAACCTAGAAACATTCAGTGTCATCTCCAATTTTGATAACAAATTATCGCTAGTTTATCTAAACTAACTGTCAAATACAAAATATAAACAAAGAAAAAAACAAGAAAATGTGTACAAAGAACATAAACAAAGAAAAAACAAGAAATTAATGTGTAAAAAACAATATAAACAATAAAAACAATAAATTAACGTGTACAAAACAATACAAACAAAAAAAAACAAGAAATTAACGTGTACAAAAAAATAAATAGAAACATAAATAGAAGCAAATAAAAGCCATATATTACATAAAGCATATAAATAATTAAAAAAATTTAAAAAAAGAAATAGTGAAACATATTTTGAAGTGCAGAACCCTAAGAACCCTAAGAAAACCCTAAATATTTAAACGAAAAATTTTAATGTAAAATAAAAACAAAACAAAAAAAAAGCCGCGCCATATGTTTCAAAAAAAATACATATATAACCGTCAAAATGAAACAAGAACACTCGTCTGAACACCTAGGTTCACAATCATGATTCAGAGAGCGAATCAAGTGGTTCATTTTGCCGTCTGAACATGCTATAAGCTAAATAGAATGACAAGTACAACAATTTCATATTTAAGTTGAAATAACCCAAGGTACTTATTTTCACTATTGAACTTTTTAGTTTGGTGAATTGCGTCTATGGTAATTTATGCTAAGTTGCCAAATATCAAGTTAATATTTTAACTTGATAGATATTAGCAGTATCGATATTAGATTCTTAATGTTTGAAATGTTCCCGAAATTTATCTTTCAAAGATTTGTACGGTTCATATCCAGACTAATTGTGTATTGACAAGTTGCGCTTTGAGTATTTTATAATAAATTTTTTGCAATTGATTTGTGTTTAAGTTTAAGCTAAGCTAAGTTTGAATATTTTCCTATCTAATTTTTATTTACTTATACTATGTTCTCACTGCAGCTAAATCCGCATTTGACACGCTTTATAGTGGATTTAATTAAAGCTGGTCAATTTTTGGGTATATAAATACTGTCAAAATAAAACCCTCGCTTTAGCTAAATCGAGAATAAATCCAACAGAAATCAGGGATGTATTGTGCAATTCGCCGCAAAATGAACAAATTTACAACGCTGCAGCAGAAAATTTGCATCATTTTACGACTGTGAATTTTCATTTACAACAAAACAAAACAAAAATTCATAAACAAAAGCAGCAAGTGAGTATAGCAAAGAATTGTTTTATTAAAAAATTATTTATTTGTTGCATTTTCTTCGTAATATCCATTATGGAAATGATTTTCATAATATAATTTAAATTTTGCATTTTATTTCACTTTTAACTATTTTTTCGCAAAATTTGTTTTCTCCAAAACAAAAACTATTAAAATGTAAATAAACAATTCGTTCGAACAGCTGTGCAGCAACTGTCAAACTAAAGCTACAAATTGTAGTGAGAACGGTGTAGATTACAAAATAAAGCTAATGCGGATTTAGCTGCAGTGAGAATGTAGTATTATTACCTGTGTCATGTAAATTTATCTACAACTATTCAGTACTGTTTGCATACACGAATATTTCTGCTATGTTGCCAAATATCAACTTGAAATTTATTTGTCGATCCTTTACGGTTAAAATAAGAAATCAAGTCAGAATTTTGATTCCAAAAAAAAAAAAATAATTAAATAAAAGAAAAAAATTATCATTTTGATTAAAAATATTATTTTGAAGTTAGAATACTTATTTTTAAAGAAAAAAAAAAAAATATTTTTTTTATTTAATTATATTATCCACGCATATTCTGCACACAGTTAATCAGAAGGGTTTGTGGGTACGATTATATCGGCTATGTTGCCAAATAACAAGTTCAAATTTCTCTACCAATACTCTAGGTTTACAAAGTTATCATTTTCATGTAAAAAAAAAATATTTACATGTTGCCAAATATTACAAAAAAATATTGTGAAACTTAATAATTAACAACTTTTCTAAAAACTAACCATAAAAAGGTTGAAATAACACAAAAAATTATATATTTTGATCAAATTTTTCAATTCTAATCATTAGGATCTTTGCAGCTGCATAAATCACTGATTTCTCAGATGTTGAAATATCCCATCTGAAAAGCTTATGAAGCTCAAACTGTTTCTACAATGGGGATTGAGGCAAATTTGTATTCTTAACGTGGTGTCTAACGATCCACAGAGTCTAAGGCTAATCTATTATATTGAAAAAGTTGTTAAGAAGTTATTTAATTTGGCGAAAAATATTTATAGATAAGTTAAAAATTTTAAGAATTACAAACAAAATAAACAGTTGGGTTTGCGGCTAGGATATAGGTGCGATATAGCAAATATAGTTTTAGTTTACATAGTTTAAAATCTATCAACAAATTAAAAAATCTATAAACAATTAAATTGAAATTTCTAAACAATAATACATAAATCATTAAAAAAGTAAGGTTATATTAACAATTTTCAAGTTGTTTTTAATTTTTTGGTCGTTCTTATCCTTGATTTTAAGTAATGTAATCTATGTAGGTTTTTGTCTAGGATATTTTATGCAACATTGACAAATCTTCATTTATATAAAATCTATTTTAACCAAAAGAAACACAAAAGAAATCTTGAATCATTTTAAATCTCGATATTTTGGACATCAATATTAAAAACAACTTCGAAATCAACCTCAAAATAAATATATTTTTTTTTTTTTGTGAATCATCTCCTTGTTGATGCGTAATATATAATTTATGTATATATTTTTATTATGACCAATAACATTTGATTTTAACCATTAATACTTGTCTGGGTTGTAATTGCCGTTTTGGAATTTTTTTTAATGACTTTCAATCCATCCTATACTTTCTTGTAAATTTTTTTTAAAAAAAGGTCACTGACTTGACATTTTCAGATATTTTTTATTTATTTATTTTTTTTTTTTATTACAAAATTTTAATTAATAGCGTAAAAATCTCTGCTATTTATTATTTCTTCAAATGTATCCAAAATCATTCATTCATCAAAAACATACATAAATGTTTAAATGTATTGTGGTATTTATTATTATATGCGTATTTTTTTTTTGTTTTGATTCATAGAAATCGTAAACATGTCTTGTATTTGTTCGTTAGTTCGTAGACTACGTAATAAAATAAAAAAATAAAAAAAAAACGTGAAAAACGTTTAAAAGTAGTTTTATGTTTTTAGTCTATGCTAACCTTTTAAAGACTTTTTGAAAATATTTTCATTTCTCTTTTACAGAAACACATTTTTAAATTGCTATTTCAGGCAGACATGGGTGGTATTAATGGCTAAACAAACTTGTTAGTAAAACCTAAAACTAAAAATTTTCTACAAACTTGTAGTTAAAATTAAATTGTTTATACTTTCTTTGAAATAAATGGTATTAAAAAAGTACATTTTCTAAACAGAAATTTTCTTAAAAAAGTACGTTTGATAAAACAGTAAATTTTCTTCAAATAATACCTTGTGTTAAAAGAGTACCCTTTGCTAAGTAAGTATCTTTTCTTAAAAAGTACTTTTTTCTGTAAAATCTCCAAAAAACCTTTTTCTCCAAAAATAAATTTTCTTAGAAAAAACCTTTTCTTTAAAAGTACCTTTTTTTTAAAGCACCTTTTCTCTAAAAGTACCTTTTCTTAAAAGTACATTTTCTTAAAAAGTACTTTTTCTTAAAAAAGTACGTTTGATAAAAAAGTAAATTTTCTTAAAATAATACCTTGTGTTAAAAGAGTACCCTTTGCTAAATAACTATCTTTTCTTAAAAAGTACTTTTTTCTATAAAAAAAAGTACCTTTCTCCAAAAAAACCTTTTTCATACAAAAATAAATTTTCTTAGAAAAAACCTTTTCTTTAAAAGTACCTATTTTTTTAAAGTACCTATTTTTTTTAAAGTACCTTTTCTCTAAAAGTACCTTTTTTAAAAAGTACATTTTCTTAAAAAGTACTTTTTCTTAAAAATACATAATCTTAAAAAGTAGCTACAAATTTTTAAAAAGTACCTTTTCTTAAAAATTACCTTTTTTAAAAAGTAGCTTTTCTTGAAACATATTATCTTATAAAGTACTTTTGCTTAAAAAGTAAATTTTCTTAAAATAATACCTTGTGTTAAAAGAGTACCCATTGCTAAATAAGTAACTTTTCTTAAAAAGTACTTTTCTCTATAAAATCTCCAAAAAACCTTTTTCTTACAAAAATAAAATTTCTTAGAAAAAACCTTTTCTTTAAAAGTACCTTTTTTTAAAAAAGTACCTTTTCTCTAAAAGTACCTTTTTTAAAAAGTACATTTTCTTAAAAAGTACTTTTGCTTAAAAAGTAACTTTTTTTAAAAGGTACCCTTCCTTAAAAAGTAAAAATTAAAAATTTTAGTTCCATTATTATTGTTTTTTCGTATTAAATAAAAATTAACTAAAATATTTCCTTTTTTAATATTAATAATTTTTAACCAAGAATCATTTGAATTTTTTTTTTAATTATCGTATGACTTCTAAGGTCTCGAAACAGTCTTATAGGGATCAAACTTTGTCTTTCTGTGGAAGACTTGATTAATGTTTTTTATAAAAAGAAGTTATAATAGAAATTGGCCAACAAGAGAAACAATTAACTTTAAATTTAATTGGTATTCGAATTTAATGTTTCAGTATCGGCAACAGTTTTAAAGTGTTAGCCGTACCCAATATTGGGTGGAGGGGATCGAAGATTCGACACAGCCGAATTTAACACTCTTACTTGTTTAATATAGTCCAACTCTAAAGGTCCGCACTAGCATTCGAAATATGATAGATTGTTTGTTTTGTTAACAAAACGCAGACACAACTTCTTTAACTCAAAAACTGTTTTACATATACATACATATGTATGTGCTTGATTCAGCTAACTGAGACATGCATAAACATGATATTTGAGCATTTTTTTATGCTTTTTCTTTGTGCGCAACTTACATGTAAGTATGTGAAGTAAATTTGCTTGTGTATGGGTTATTTGGTCACACACCGAGCTTTGTATTTCATTTTATGTTTTATTTGGTTTCGTTGGCATGGTTGGCTGATTTTTCTGAATTTCGAATTTCATCATTTGTTCAATTATTACTCATTATGTTTTAAGTTGAAATTGTATCACGTAATTTTTGTTTTTGCTTTTTGTTTTGTTTTTTTTTTTTTTTTAACTACAAATGTGAATTAGATTTTACCATAAATGCCGTGAAAAAAGTGTAATTGAAAAAAGAAATAAAAGCATAAAAAACTGCAGTTATTTTAAAAATTTATTTGGTCAATGACAAGGTAAACAAAAACAAGTAATTTTTTTTTTTAATAATAAAAAATTCTCAAAAAATTTAAGCATAAATTACAAAATATATGTGTGTATGCGGATACATTTGATTCTTTCTCTGGAATGTTTTCGCATGAAAAAAAGTCTTTCACTTTTATTGGCAAACATTTTTTTTTTTGTTTTAAATTTAAATTTAAAACATTTCTGGTTAATCGTAAGCTTAAAGTGAATGAACTTTTTTTTTTGTTTGTTTAAATACATTTTGGTAATTAATCACTAAAATTGTATTATCGGAGAGTGTTGAGCTTTCAAAAATCATAGATTATTGAATGCTTTAATTTTACAGTTTCTATTTTTGCATTTCGATTCGTTAACTTCCGCAATTGACTGCTTAATACTCGAAAACAAAAAAAAAAAAAATAATAAAAATATATGAAACAAAAATAAAAAAATAACAATAAAAATATATGAAACAAAAATAAACAAAAGCTCAATATACTTATATATTTCAAAACGGAATTCATGTGAAATTGTACTTTGAGTTATGGTGGGCCATAACGAAAAACAAAAACAACCGTCAAATAAAATGTTGTTAAATACACATAAAATGGCATTGCTACCGTCATTGCTGACGTCTCCACGATATCAATTATTCTTTTCAAACAATTGTTTTTCTGTTGTTATTAAAATTTTGAACTATGAAATTTCGAAGAACGACAAATTCTTAAAGTGTCTTCAGACAGTCCACATGTAAAATAAACACTCATATTTTGGGAAATATTTATAATTAATCTAAACAAATAATTTTAAATCTTATTTAATTCACAATAATAGAACCATGGAGATAGATTTCAAATGCATAAAAAATAATTATTTTTTTTTGCTTACATTTTATATTTAATCCATTTCCAACTCGGCAAATTATTTGCAATCTAAATTCACAAAGATAGAATTCAATTCAATTTTCAATTCAATTTGAGTTTTTATTGAGACTTAAACATTTGGATCACAAAAGAGATGAGAAAGTTGACAGGAATGTACATAACTTAAAACTATATCGTATGGGCAATTCCATAAAAATGTCAACTTTGATGAAAAAAATTTTTTTTTTCATTTATATTAACTAAGTTTAAAAATATATTAAAATATGTTCCAAGTTACGTAATGTAATTTCTTACAAGTATTCTATATAATAAAATAAATATAAATGACAGTTAATGACTTCAACATATTACAGGTAAATTATAATTTTATATTGCTTGTATTTAAAAAAAAAAAAAAAAAAATATTGCTTGTATATAATACTAGATGTAACCCGGTGTGCTTCGCTACACCCTCCCCCTCCCCCTTCCGAATCGTTATGAAAGGGCTCACGCAAAGTCCCAAGGCTGTCACTAATACAGTAATTTATTATTAAGTTTGTGTGGGGTACCACGCGCATTTGTCTAATCCCGCCCATTTTTTTGTCTGATGACCGACCTGTGACAAATTTGCAAAGCTTTCTCTATCATAGTACTCAATATATATGATATTAAAAATTTACTTTGTATGGGAGGTGCCACGCCCACTAAAAATATTTAAATAAATACAGCCTGTAGCACTTCCCATATCCGCAGTAAGAATCTTCGAAAATTTCAGGAAGATTAGATAAGTCGTTACGGAGATTACCTCCTACAAACAAACAAACAAACATTGCCTCTTTATTATGCTAAGTATAGATTATTAATATAGATTCTTCAATTTTGATACTTGCTGACATAAAATGTTTTTTGTTTTTTTAATTCGGTACAACAATTATCAGATTTTTCGGCGTTCCTGCCCTGGAGGTACGTGTAGCTGCCCATGAGAAGAACATGGATTTTCCAAGTTAGATCTGGCAACACTCAACTATTGGCCTTGTACTTAAAATATCACTTGGAAATTTTTATTTTTAGCGATTTTTGATTTTGCCCATTTTTGATTTTGAAGATTTTTGTTTTTGGACGATTTTTATTTTTCGCGATTTTTGGGTTTGGCAATTTTTGATTTTGACGATATATTTTCCACGACAAATCACATTGATAACTAATGTACTTGTCAAAAGACTGTTGCTTTCGTGCTACATCATATTTTTTATATAGGAGGTGCCACGCCCACTTATCCCATCCCGCCCAATTTTTATTGGACTACTCACATTAATATCTGATGGACTCGTGCAAAATGTCGAGTCTTTCCCTTTTATAGTACACCAGTTATATGATATCAGATATCTACTTTGCACGGGTGGTGCTACGCCCACTGCTTCGATCACGCCCATTTTTTTGTTCGACTAATCATACAAAGAACCTATGGGCTCACGCAAAGCCACAAAGCTCTCTCTTTTACAGTACTTCAGATATATGACATTAAATAGTTACTTTGCATGGGGAGTGCAACGCCCATTGGTGTGAACCCGCCAATTTTTTGTCCGACTACTCATACTAAGATCTGATGGTGTCGTGCAAAGTACCAAAGCTTCCCTCTTTTAGTACACCAGTTATATGATAACATATATTTACTTTGTACGGGTGGTGCCACGCCGATTGCTCCGATCACGCCCATTTTTTGTCTAACTAATCATATGAATAACTTATGGGTTCACACAAAGTCCCAAGACTCTCACTACAACAGTATTCCAGATATATGGCATTTTGTATTTTATTTGTATGGCAGGTGCCACGCCTATTGGTCCGATACTGCGTATTTTTTGTCCGACTGTTTGCATTAATAATAGGTGCCATCCGACAAATTTGAAAAGCTCTCTCTATCACAGTACACGAGATATATAACATTGAATTATTACTTGTATGGGAGGTACCACGCCCACTTCTCCGATCCCGCCCATTTCCGGCGTGGCTATTAATATAAACAATAGGTGACCTCACACAAATTTGCAAAGCTCTCCCTGTCATAGTATTCAATATATGTATATGATATTAAAAATTTGCTTTGTGTGGGAGGTGCCATGCCCACTAAAAATATTAAAAACATTATAGCCTATAGCACTTCCCATATCCGCAGTAAGTCTCTGTGAAAATTTCAGGAAGATCAGATGGCTAGTTACGGAGATTACCTCCTACAAACAAACAAACAAACACACATTACCTCTTTATTATATTAGTATAGATGTAAAATATGCATTAGTTTAAAAACTGATAAGCTTCTTAATTCACAAAATTTTCCAGGTTTTATTACCAGGACAGAGTCATGGTAGCAAAAATGTCATTCCGTCACACAATGCGAAATTACTCAAAAATAAAAGAATAAAATAGTGAAAATATTGTTTCTGACTTTTTATACCTTTACCACTATGTGGTTTGGGTATAATGACTTTGTGCTGCTGTTTGTACCTACCAAAAATATTTGACCTAGACCCATCTTTTATTATTCCGATCGAATCAGAATTAACGATGTCCGTACGTGTGTCCGTCCGTCCGTCCGTCCGTCTGTCTGTCCATGTAAACCTTGTAATCAAACTGCAGGTCGCAAATATGAGTATATTTTGATGAAATTTGGTACATAAGCTTTTATCGGCCATAGGATGAACGCTATTGAAATTGGTGAAAATCGGTCCATGTTCAGACCTAGCCCCCATACAACTGACCCCTATGAAATCGACATAAATTGCCATAAGATCCAAATTATCATATAGATCTTACTCAAATTGGGTCTGTATGCGTTTATTACATCCATTAATGAGTAGTCCAAAAATTATTCCTATGGGACAACCCTTACTCATAGGCCTCATGTAGAGCTGCTTCCCGATCTGCACTTAAATCTATCAAAAAATAAAAATATTGCACTGATTCTTCTCAAATTTTGTTTGTATATATTTTTGCAAAATACAAGAGACTTTACCAAACATGATCAGGATCGGTCCAATTTTAGGCCTAGTGCCCATATAGGTATAGCATCCGATATGAACTTTTTCATATCTGCAGCCAAAAAAATCTTATTTATCTTAAATGGTGCGTGGTAAAGAAGAAGAAAGCATATATTTCAAAAATTCATAACTGCACTGTATTCTTAATCGGACCGGTTTCTGGCATTTCAGCCTTCATCAGCGATTTATTGAACATTGTGATAATTGTTATGTTTTAATTGAATAGGTTGTTTCTATATGAAAATTTTTTCTACTTAGGGCGGCCGTGAGGTTTTTGAACCGTGAACCTTCACATACACTCGTACTTGCACTTTTTGGTCAGCGCTTTAACACACTCACCTAAAGTCAGGCCTACGAGCAGTGTGGTTAGTTTTCAGTTTTCGTACCATACAGCTTTACTTTGTATTAATTTCAGAAGATACAACTCTGTCCAAACAAACAATCGTTATTTTTGAATTTTTTAATATTTTTTGCATTTATACTTCTAATTTCCACTATTCTCAGTTTTCGTAAGAGTTTATCTTATTTTCTATGTCCAGTTAGTTTGGCCTAAGAGATAGGGTCTCTAAACGCATGGTATAGGGTATCGTCTAGACCGACTATAATTTTCTTACTTGTTTTAAATCGCTTAATCATTAACAATCATTTTCAAACCGAAGAATGAATTTTCAATTGCAAAAAGCTTTGTGGAATAGCCTTAACTACAATTCTACAACTCAAAATGTCATTCCGTCACATATGGAATTGCCCGTATTGTTCTAATAGACATTAATGAGATCTGGTTTATAACGCTACAGGCTTAAATAATCGGAGAGTATGAGTTCTTACGTCGAATGATAAAACATAAAATTATATTGCTCAAAGTATAATAAAAATTTACATTAACTGCTGATGAGTTAAAATGATAACACTTAAAACTAGACTAAAACTAAGACAATAAATACACGATCGCCAGGTGGTGTTTGGAATGATTCCCACACCCTTAACCAAAGATTGGTATCAAGTTTGGGACTGATGGAAAACACCCCGCCCGAACCTGGGGTCAGGAGTCTACAATTAACCCCTGTTGGACCCTTGAACTGAATGAGAGTAAAACTCTGGTAGGTGGTATTCTATCAGGGATGAATAAATACTAACGTTTTCATGTACAACTCCAATAGGGGACATATACATGCTATTGGACCAACTAAAATCTTTTTGAGAACTGAAAACGTTTTAATAAACTGTTCCCGTGGTTCTTAAGGCGATTTACAAACTTTTCAGTCAAATTTAGCGAATAAGAAGCAAGAGGTTGAATTTTGGCCTTCTCATAGATAACGGAGTTCGAATATCTCTTTAAAAAACTTTCAAAGTTCGCGTTAACACAGAGTCTCAAACAGCTTCTTTCAAAAATCTCCAACTTCGCCATGAGTGTTGGCGATATTGAAAACCATATGGGAAAGCCATAAAGCATCGCAGAACGAATGCAAACCTTGTAAATAAGCAATTTGGCCCTTTGACTTAGGTGTCTGTTTATCAAAAGTTTTGACAACATGCCCTTGATGCGTAGTCCTTTATTCTTTGCAATTCTTTCATGCTCATTAAATTTAAACAGCTAGTTAAATGTAACCCCGAGGTACTTTATTCGATTCCTAAAGGGAATTGGTGACCCATTCAAAGAAAGATTCAATATTCTACTTTTCCTTACTACATCACGTGGATCCTTGCCCGAGGCATTGCGGAGACAGATAGTCTCTGATTTAAGGGTATTAATTTTAATACCCCAATTTCTATAAAAACCATCAATTAAAAGATGATTTTGAACTTTCACTAAAGCAATCTGCGGATCAGTATCATGTGCACAGACTAGCGAATCATCCGCGTAAAGTATACTCTTTGAATCGTTGTAGATGTGGGAAAATCATAAACTAAGATACTATATAATAAAGGCGCCAAAATGGCCCCCTGTGGAACAGCACAAAAAATGCCACCTGTAATTGATCTAGTATCATTAATTTCAACTATGAATTGTCTATCCTTAAAATAGCTAAACAACATTTTAACTATAAGTGGTTCATATTCAAGATCAATGAGTTTAAAAATAATACCATAGTGATAGGCTCGATCGAACGCCTTCTCGATATCCAAAGACACTGCGGCGGTACTTTTCCTATTCCGCAAATTACTGACAACTTCGTTTTGTAGGTAAGCCAAGGCGTCAACAGATGAATGGCCTCGTTTGAAACCAAATTGATACTTAGGTATTGAATCATAAATGTGAGAACATTCTAGTTTCCCTTTAATTACTCTTTCGAGTAATTTTCCAATATTCGATAACATTGAAATTGGACGAGAATTGTTAATTTGAAAATCATTTGGCTTTTTTTTGATGGGGTATATTTTTCCAATTTTCCATGTCTTAGGGAAGTAACCATTATTTATACAAATCTGGTTTGGTAACGGCCAATATTTTTGTAACAGGGTTGTAAGCCAGGTATGTATTTCTAATTACAACACTGTTTTTGTTTACAAATATTAACCATACGCGCAATACCGTTAGCCAATATTTTGGTACATAAGTTAAGTTCTAAAGTAAATTATAACAAAACACTTTATATCACTTTCAAAATTTTTTGTTATTTTATTGCTACAAGTATGTATTTTAACATATAAAAATTTCAGCTGTTTCTGACTGCTTTTACGTGTTTTGTGAATGTTTTTTAGTGTCGACATCATTACAGATTCGTGATATTTTTCAGCAGTGGTTGGAGTTGAAGAAAAGTAATGCAGTTAATGTGTTCCATCCAATTGAACAGTTTGTGGAAAATCGTATTCGAAGAATATTAACGAATACAGAGAAGGAAAAATTAAAATTCACTCTTTTTAAAATTAGCAGTAATTGGGTTAAATACAGACGTGGGAAAAGTAGGTTTGAAACTGAGTTGAGTAACTGGCTAGATACTGAGATATTTAATGAAGACATTTGCGTTGTAAGTATTCTTATGATCTTAGATTTTTTTTAGTAAAACATAATTCAGTTCTATTAGGAACCCAGTACAAGTACCGGTAGGGGCCGGCCATCTGTTTCTTATGAGAATGCATCACAACGAACGAAAAGGAGGCGAATCGAAGAGCTTGTTTCGTGTACATCAGGTGATGCTCTTACTAAAGCCGCAGACAAAGTATCTGTATCAAAAAAAATAAAATATCAGTTTAAAGAGCTTTAGCTCTATATATTGACATGGATCTCTCTGTAAGACAATATAACATGATGAGAAAAGTAGTAAATTCTGTGCACGACCTCTTATAATTTAATTGCACAAGCTAAAAAAAAATTTATTCCTGATGATATTCATATAACAGAAACTTCAGCAGAGATTCCTTTGCAAACAATTTTAGACAAAACTTCTGAAAGCATATTAAATAGCTCCGCATTTGAAACTAAAAACGATCTAATTCTAGAATGCAAATGGGGATTTGATGGCAGTAGTGGTCATAGTGCATATAAACAAAAATTTGAAAACGAAGATGCTAGTGATGAATTTTTATTTGTAACCTCTTTTGTGCCATTACGTTTGTTGGATTGGGCAGATGAAAAAGTAGTATGGCAAAATGATAAACACTCTTCTTGGAGTTTATGCAGACCTCTCAAAATAATATTTACCAAGGAAAACCCTGATGTAATAAACACAGTGAGGAGAAACATACAAACGCAAATTGATAACTTAGATGTATATAATTACATATCGCAAAACAAAAATTTTAATGGTCATTACAATATGAAGTTAACAATGATAGACGGTGCGATTTTAAATGTACTAAATGAAAACAAAAGTAGTTCAAATTGCGTTTTGTGTGGAGCAAAGCCATCCGAAATGAATAGAATGTCAGTTTTTGAAAGGCCTGTGTCAACGAAGGGTGCTACAAATACGGATTGTCGACATTGCACGCGTGGATAAAGTGTTTTGAATGTATTCTACATATTGCGTATAAACAATCCATCAAAACATAGCGAAAAACAGGAAAGGAAATGAGCGATCAAGTTGACGAGAAAAAAAGGATTATACAAGATAGATTTAAAAAATAAATGGGCCTGATAGTTGACAGGGTTAAGACGGGATATGGTACATCGAATGATGGAAATACAGCTAGACGTTTTTTTTTTTTTTTCAAATGTAGAGCTTTCGGCTGAAATTACAGGTGTAGATATATCATTAATTAACAATTTTTCAATTATTTTAAGAACACTGTCATGTGGGCGCAATATTAATATTCCAAATTTTGAGAACCTCTTAAAAGAAACTGCACTTCTATACTTCAGATTGTATCCTTGGTACTATATGCCTGCAACAGTGCACAAAATTTTAATTCACGGCATTGATTATGTTAAGTATTTTACCATTCCCATTGGAATGTTATCAGAAGAAGCCATTGAGTCAAGCCACAAAATTATAAGAAATGCCAGGTTAAGGCATACGAGAAAATAAGGTAGGGTTCAATCTAACCATCAATTTCGATGTATAGTCAGAAAAAACTTTTTAAAAACTACGATAAGAATGATATAAGCATGTATGTAATTGAAAGAGATGGCACGAACATAGTGTCTAGCAATGGTATGATAGAGGAATCTGAGAGTGATATTACCAGCGAGTATGATTAGAATATTTATGTTATGTAGTATTAATTTATTAATTTATATATTAATTTATGTTTAATAATAATTTAAATATTGTTTTTTTTTTTGTCAGTTGTATGAATAATTAATCAGTTTTAGGAGGTATACCCATATTTATGTTTTCATGTATATAAAGTAATAAAATTTATGTTTGATAACTTAAATAATTTTTTTAATTGTAGTAAAATGCTTGGATTTTACATGTCTTTAAGGATGTATGGGAAAGCTAATGACGAAAGCTTTTTGCGAAAGCTTTTTTTGCATTGAATAAAAAGTAAAATATGTATAGTTACACATAAAAACCATTGTAAGTAATTTGTGTGCCAAATTAAATAAAAAAATTATATTGGTTTGCTTTTATTTTTACTTTTTTAATAAGGACATTTTCGAGGTAGGCGTATCCTTGCCCCGAATTAAACGAAATTTGGACTAAGCATTAAAGATATTTAAAGTAACGAAATTTCACTAAGTTATTATTTTTTTTACATGAGTTATGGCATTTTTTGGCTTAAGTCTAGTTTAGGGGCGATGCCCCGATCGGTTCAAAATTTTTACCACTTATAAAACTTTTTAATGTGATTCCAGGGAAATATTTTTTTTTGTCGGTCGAGCCTATTTTCCGAGTTATGGACCCCCAAAGTTTTGATATTGACTACTGTATAACTTTGTTATTTAGTATCGGATTTCGACAATATATATATCGTTGCAAAGCTTATTTGAGCGCCTTCTATGTGGTATTTTAAAATTTGAAATCCATTAACCCATTATGAACCTATTGCAAATTTTGCATTTTTGTGAGAGAGTATTTTTTTTAATATGGGATTATTTCATAAATAGACGAATGTCATGTATGGTTTTATATTAACTGAATAAAAGGTAGGTCCACAAGCTTTATTTTGATGTATCTCATGGCAACTTAACCCTTTCAGAACCGGATATATTTGGTATTTTATCTTAATTTTTAAGGCTTTTTGAAAAATTTATTCCTAATTCTAGCCTGCAGCGCTTTAAAACAACACAACAAAATTCTTTATCCGTCCTATTATGAAAATTTTTTAGAACAAATCGCGCGATTTTTTCTAAAAAATTTTCTCCTGCGGCGCTTTAAAATTAGACAACTATTTTTTAAAACACAACAAATTTTTTTGATGAAAATTTTTTAAATCAATAAAGTTGCCACAATTTAAAAAAATTATATAAATTTTAACTACCTTCGAAATACAAATATATTTTCCAAAAAGCATTACAAATATGACTAAATATATAAAATAAATACACAAATAAAATAAAAAAATATTAAAAATCCATAAAATATCAATATATTTTTCACAAAGCATAAAAATGTAGATAAAATACCAAATATGTCCGGTTCTGAAAGGGTTAAGTGGTCATGAGATACATCAAAATAAAACTTATGGACCTACCTTTTATTCAGTTAATATAAAACCATATATGATATACGTCTTTTTATGAGATAATCCCATATTAAAAAAAAAACTCTCTCACAAAAATGCAAAATTTTCAATAGGTTCACAATGGGTTAATGGATTTCAAATTTTAAAATACCAAATAGAAGGCGCTCAAATAAGCTTTCCAACGATATATATATTGTCGGAATCCGATGCTAAATAACAAAGTTATACGCTAGTCAATATCAAAACTTTGGGGGTCCATAACTCGGAAAATAGGCTCGACCGACAAAAAAAAAATATTTCCCTGGAATCACCCCAAAAGCCCCTACCCCCTCCAAAAAAAACTAAAATATCGGGGCATCGCCCCTAAACTAGACTTGTTCCCATTTTTTTAATTCAGGATATATGGGAAGGACACGAATCCTTGGACCTAAAATTACAAAATTTTAGGTGTAACTATATTTTATCAATTAAATCATGTGTGCCAAATTTCAGAATTTTCTGACAACTCCTTCTATTTTTGGCCACTCGTTATATGAAACTACGACACTGTGCGCCACTGTGCAGAAAAATGCTTTTGCGACCCCATAAAGTATACAATATTCTTGATTCTTATTACATGTCGAGTCATTATAGCGATGTCCGTCCGTCCGACTGTCTGTTGAAAACATGCTCATTCACAAAATATACCATTTACCTTGGTAAAGTTATGATAATATTGGTTGTCTATTTTCCGAGCAGATTGGTATTGGCATCATTGTGCCGAGATATGTCCAAAAATATGAAAACACCTTTAAAATAAATTTTAAATTCAATGTGTTTGTGTAAAAATTCAGTATTAAGTATATCATATCAAAATATTTTATTTACAATTGTTATAAATAGTGCAATAAGCCCAGAATGTAAACGTAAAACCGATGTGGAGGGTGCCAAAGATTCGGCACAGCCGAATCCATTTAGTCTTAAAAATCATTTGCAATCTTATTAAAATTCATTCTAATAATGAACGAATTTTTGCAAAATAAAAATCAATTACGATTTAATTTGCAATCTTGCTTCATACAAAAAAATATAGAAAATAAAAAAATATATTTTTTTAATGTAACTTTTATTCACAATAATCGAAAATGTATCTGAAAAATATACAAAAACAAAAATTATGATTTATAAGTCATAGAATAAAAGATTTTTATATTGTTCAATCTACAGTAAGAGACCGTTTCAAAAAAAAAAAAACTCTGCCCGAATAAACATAATAATAACAAATGCAATTTGTAGGAAATATTTTTATTAATTCATTTTGTCGTAAATAATCATTTGCAATCTAATTGAATTCAGAATGATAGAACCACGAACAATTCACAAAATTTATATTAAAAATTTCTCCTTAATATCATTTACAATAATGAAAGATTTTTTTGCAAAATAAAACAATCTATGTTAAATTCGTTTAAAAAAATATTATTAAAAATTATCTTATTATCTAAATATATTTCTAGTTATATATTAAAGAAGTATACAGATATGGAAAATCATTCACAATGGAGATGATTTCGTAAATTTCATGACTTCATTTAAAAAAAAACCCCCTGTTAGGCTATACATTATTCACAATATAAATTTGAGATAACTCAGTCAGTGTCGATTGATTTGGCTATTGGAAAGTATGTCCTCCAGACATTTTAGTGACATGTCATCAGCAACTACTCTATAGAATGTTTTTAGTAAGTAGTTTAGTAAGGTTTTCAATTCATGCCTTTTCAGCAGCATTTTAGATATACAATTACCATTATTTGCTAAAAGACATGTCATCAGCGATTCCTCTTTTACTTATAACAATTCTAATTATACATATTTAATTGAACTAAAGACACATTTTTATACTTGAATGATAAGTAAGAATTGAATTCATCTCAAACTGAATCATTGATATAAACTTAGAAATTTAAATGAGGTCTATATGTGTCTTAATGACATAACAGCAGTGATTCATTTTAATAGGCTTACTTAACCTAAAAATATAAGAATTTTTAATGTGGGTCTAATCGCCGCATTCGATATCGAGTAAAATCAATCGAAATTCTATATTTTAGTTTACTATTTAAATAAGACCTTCTTTCGTTTTTTTTTTCATCTAGGGGCCATAATTCTTTAATGACAGAGTAAAATTATTCTCAGTATTTTATTTTGGAAAAAAAAAAAAATAAAAAAAAATTCGATAACGAATGCGGCTGGATATTTTTCGAGTTTTTAAAAAATCGCGAAAATTCAAGAACAAATAAAAATTTTCTTACATTTCCTAATAGGTGTTGTACTTCAAAAATCTATAAATTAGAAATGCAAAAAAAAACTAGAAAAAAATTTTACTTTAATTAACACGTTTTCGTAAAATACTAAAATTAAATTAGCAGACTTGTTAAATATAAATGTAAATATTAAATTTACAAAAATTTTATAAAATAATGCGTTGGTAAAATATTTTTCATATTTATTGTAGAAATTAAACTATTTAGGACAATTGTTTAAGTACACAATGACTGTAAAGTCAGCCGAATCCGAATCAATTAATAATAAAAATATGTTTACATATTTTTTTTTTTTTTTTTTTTTTTTTTGAATTCACACTGGAACAGTCGAAAAAGATAAGGGTTCGAAAATATAATGACATTTAAGTATAAATAGTGAAGAACAGTGTAAGCGATAAGAAAGTGCACAATTATTTTAATATTTTTTTCTGTGAGTTATTATATGAATAATATTTTCTAAATGATCTGAAAAGAATGTTTAAAATGATTGTGAATTCTTATTGTTACTGTGAATTCCAAACATCGCTCATTAATGTGAACTAGCAGATTCCAGCCCTCGAAATTCGAGGGCAAATTCTAGGAAATTTTACTTTTTCATTAAATAAAGACCCTAAAGGTATGCTAATCAACTGTAGCCAATTCGCAAATCAACACAAAAAATTTTTATTAAAAACACATTAAAAAATTTAATAAACACACATATAGCATATTGTATAATTTTATGTATGTGTTAGTAGGAACTTTAAATGCAATTTACTCAAAATAAAGGAAAAAATTAAAAAATCTGCAAATCTGCAAAACAGCTAAAAAGAAATACCTTTCAAATAATATATATTATAGATTAATGGTTGTTGTAAGTTATTTTAAGTTTCATAAGATATTTAAAATTTTCAAATAAAGAGCAAATAATATTTAAAATGATTGTAATTGATTTAGGCATTCAAATTCATTCACAATAATGATACATTTATATTTGTTCAGCAAAAGGAAATAAATTATAAACATTATTACAAAAATTGGGAATAAGAATTAGTATTACAACTTTTTTTATTAAACTTTTACAAAAATCAAGCATTTCATTCACAATAATCAACAGAAATCAAGAACAAAAATGGTCGATATTAATTATAACTTTTTTTTCTAAATTTTCATAACATTCAAAATCATAAATAATGTAATCACAATATAAGTGAATATCGTAGAAAAAGAATTAAGCATTTGTGAATAGAACTCCACTTTTCAAAAATTTACATTGATAGAAATCATTCGAAATGAATGGGTCTTTGTTAAATTTAATTTCAAAAGCATAGAAGATTTATCTTCAATTCATTCACAATAAATAACAATTTATGCACAAAAAATATTAAAAAATTAATTTCACTACGGTTGAACTAGTTGTTGTAGAATATTTATATTTAATTAACTAATAGTTAAAAATTATTCACAAAATATAAAAAAAAATTAATAACATAATCTTTAACTAATTCGCAATAATAAACAAATTATGCATAAAATATTATTATCATATAATTCGCAATGTTATTTCATTATAAAATTCATACAATGCATTGTTGAAAATTTATTCATTCACAATAACGAATCAATTATTTTTAAAAATATAAAAAATTTAGTTAAAACTTATACATTTAGAAGTATTTTCTTTCCGAGAAAAAAATTTTAAACAGTTAGAAATAATTCACAATAGTATGTTGTACAGTTTTAGATTAATAATAAAAAAAAATAAGTTTCAATGAAAACAAATCATTTATAGTTACATAGAAATCATTTAAAAAGAATAGAACTGACTTGAAAAAATTGAATATTTTACTATGAATCAAATTCTAGTGACAACTTTAATAACATTTTACCAATTCCAATCATTTATCATAAACTAAACAACTCAGTTGCAATGTTTTAAAGTCTACAAAATTTTCCTTAGCTTTTCAATTCTTTCTATTCTTTTTTCTATTTTTTTTTTTTTTTTCAAGTAAAATTTATTTAATCTCCTTGTAAAAACACACTGCCTCTGTATTTATTTGCTAATTGATTAAGTATGTAAATTTTTCCATTAGCTTTTCAATCCTTTGTTTTTTTTTTCATCTCAAATAAAATTTGTTTATTCACTTTGTGGACACACTGCCTCTGTATTTATTTGCTAATTGATTAAGTATGTAAATCTTTATATTGCAATTTCAAAAGAAAAAATCTCTACAAAATTTTCCTTAGCTTTCCAATCCTTTGTTTCTTTTGTATTCAAATAAAATTTGTTTATTCACTTTGTGGACCCACTGCCACTGTATTTATTTGCTAATTGATTAAGTATTTAAATTTTTCCATTGCAATTTCAAAAAAAAAAAAAAAAAAAAAAAAATAGGTATCAATATGACACCACAGCATTTAATAATAAAATAGTATATAGTATTAAAGTTAAATATTATATTTTAAATTATAATATTTACTCAGCTATTTAGTGAGTTGAAAGAATATTAAATAAATGCTTAACAATAAAAACAATAAAAGCAAATTACGTAGGTTTTTTTTATAATATAGGTACATATTATTTTCCAATTTATTACATGAGAAGGTCAATACTGTAAATAATAATAAAATAATGAATTATTTCTGATTCAATCGACCAAAAAATAATTATAATTATACTTGAAAAATAACCAACAATATTAATAATTTCCGCCCTGCTTATTGTATTTCTATAAAGTTCAAATACCAGAATTTTTTTATTTTTTTGTTTTAATTTAAACATATTGAAGAACAAATTATTAAGTCCAATATTTTGTGAATTTTAAGCCATCATGACGAAGCATGTCGTAGTTTAAGACCATTTTTTTAGTATTTATATTATTTTTTTAAATGATCTAGAGAAGCGAACCATACATTTAAAATGAGGCTAAAACATTTACTTTTTTATTTGTAAAACAATAAAAATGTAATGAATGACTTACGAAGTACACGTGTTGAGAAAAGGCTGCACTTACTTTTTTGGGGCAAATATATATGTATACATTTTTTTAAGCACAATAGGCCGTTATCATTGGTGGCATACCAGCTGTCATAACGCATTCATTGCAGGCCTTGAAAATGTAATTGTATTGAGAGTGTTATGCCCAATTAAATGAAATTTGGAAAGTTGCAAAACTAGATTCTTTTAAAGCGGAAATTGTTTTAAGCCTCGGATATTAAAGGGTGGAAATTGTTGTAATCTATAATATTAATAGGCTAGGCGATTTCTTGTGACTGATGTTTTGTTCTACCGTTTTATCCCGATTGTGACCAAACGTATATTATTTGAAAGGTATTTCTTTTTAGCCGTTTTGCAGATTTACAGATTTTTAAATTTTTTTCTTTATTTTGAATAAATTGCATTTAAAGTTGCTACTAACACATATATAAAATTATACAATGCTATGTGTGTGTTTATTAAATTTGTTAGTGTGTTTGTAAAAAATTAGTTTTTTTGTGTTGATTTGTTAATTGGCTATAATTGATTAGCATAGCTTTAGGGTGGTTATTTAATGAAAAAATAAAATTTCCTAGAATTTGCACTCGAATTTCGAGGGCTGGAATCTGCTAGTATACCAGAATCCGGTAGTAGACTCTCAGTGTAGGAAGTGTATGCTTCAATTACTCTTTTGTCCTGTCATAAAAGAAATATTTTTGAAGTCACGTTCAAATGGCCTAAGGGACTAAATTGCTTCTTCTGACTAATCTTAACAGTAAAACATCATCTATTTCTTATCCAGGGCTAAATAGATCAGCTCTTAAATTAGTGCTTTTCGAAAATCCCCAATGACAAAAATTATGTTTAACACTAACGTAAACATTCTCTAATGGAGATGGTTTGCATGCCCAATCATGCTTTCGAAATAAATATAAAGAAAATAATGTTATAACAAAATTATTTTGTTGTAATAAAAATAGTAACTGTATGTATTCAAAAGTAATTGCTTTACAACTTGAACTATGACGAAGATGACGGCGACCGACTTGATATTTACCCGCCTGTAAGACAGGCTACTGCCAGTTCGAAAAACTCAATACAATCACATTTTTTTACTAATACACACACATTTTTTTTTTTCTTTAAGCCTAGTTCCGCGAAGCCGATGGCTTGTCTGCAGATTCTAATTTTGGCTAATTTTTTTTTTTTTTTGCACACCAAAGCCTCTGGTGGGAATCGAACCCACGACCCCCGCATGATAGGCGAGCACGCTACCTACTCACCTACCGGGGCGCTCAATCACACTAATGGCACCAAATTTTTCGTGCCAGTAATTGCTGCCACTAACTATGATTAATGTTACCCTGTTGAAAATTTTAACATACATTTACTGGATTACAACAAAATTGTAATTTAAGTTTGAATTTCTTAAATGTATTATTATGATTGATTTCTTGAAATGCGCATATAAAAACGCAAGTTTGTTAATTATAGAGCATGAACTCGGTAACATTATTTTGTAAACAAAACGAAAAATGAATATGGATGTTCCATTAAAAAAGGAAATATTTCAGAAATAATTAGTTTATACCACTGCCACCCTTTTTTGTGGGATATGAACCACAAATCTTAAGGATTTAAAGAACAAAAGCCTACGAAAATATAGCAAAAGAGATGGATGGATATGATGGTGGAAGTTTACGCTTCGACATTTTCAAAATGTAATTGCAGTGGCATGTGTAAGTACAAATGCTAATGTCGAGAGATTCCAACAATTTTTCGTTGATAATATGTATACAGCTGTAGTGGCAGTGGCAGTGGCCTGTGTAGGACGGACGTTAAGCCAAAAATACTTTCAGGTTTGGGTGTATTAAACAAAACTTACAATTATACTGAAGGAAACCTACATTTTTGTCAGCATGCATATGTTGCTTTTTTTTTATTAGTGTAGTACGTGTTTTTGTTTTTTAAACACTGCCAATAAAGAGAGACAATTAGCAAAAGAAGAGCTTAACAAAACGAATGCCATAATTACTTCATGATAAACTGATATAATTTTCAAAATTACACGTAGACATCTGAACAAGATATTAATTGCTATTGTTATAGAATTTTAATTATGTAATTCGAAAAATGTTCCAATAATTTTTAGAAATGCTCTCAATATTAATGCAATAAAATAAAACAACGTAAAACTTGGCAGCACTTTTATTTGCAAAGGTCAATACGGTTTAAGTGTTACCACAGGTTTATTATATAAAACGTAGGGAAAATAAATTGGCACATTCCAACAAAATACAAAATAAAAATGGTACTTCACCAGAGCCTGTAAGACTGAAATTTATTTAATGTTTTTTTCTTTAATTTTATTCAAATTTCGATAATTACCAAGAATGTTTTCGGTATTAAGAGTCGTTCAAATTATCAGATTGGCAATCTTTCGATTTCATGTTGTTGCTTTTTATGTTTCAGGGTTTGGACAGTTCTGGACAGTCTTTTGAAAGTTTTTTTCAAAAGATTGCTTTGTCTCTTAACATCAGATTTGAATATTTTGTGTGAAATTTGCTTTTGTTTTATTTATGAAAATCTATTTTAAATTTCATTTTATACATTAAAGATTCGAATGACAGATCACCATCTCAAAAACTTAGCACACAATATAATAATGCGAACGACCATTTATAAATATTGCAAAGTATGTATACACTTTTATGCGCAAATGTCAATAAGGTTTATCACATAAAACGTAAGAAATCCTCCATTTAGACTCGGGGAAATTTGCTACTTCCAACAAAATAGAAAATAAAAAATGGTATTGCAGAACTAAATTCTATTGAATAAATTTCCTAAATTTAAATTTAATTCAATGATTAAATTCCTTTGCTGACTGAAAATGTGAGTTATATTTAAGGAATTCATGCCGGAAAATTAACGACATAATTGCTGACCAAACCTTATATAGTTAAATGAATATGGCATTCAGTAACTATTTTTTATTTCATTAATAGTAGTTAGGTTTTACTTAAATCTCCAGATATAACTTTTTTCTTAAGACTCTGAAAGTTTAAATTTCTCTTAACTGCGGGAAATAGTTATCTTTGTACAAAAGTTACTAAAAGTCTCAACTTCTCACTTAAATCTCAAAACAAACTAGCTTTTAATCAAATCTCCAGAGACACAACTTTTTTTAAAGACTCACTTAAGTGTCTGAAATACGTATATTTTCACAAAAGTACCTGAAAGACTTAACTTTTCACTAAACTTAAATAACTTTTCATTTATGTCCATGATAGACTTAATTAAGTAAGCCTAAAGTGTTATCAGCTCAAAAAACCAAACATTTTTCTTAAGACTACGAAAGACTTTTATTTTCTCTGAAATACTTATTGTTGAATTGTCTGAAATACTTCCAATCCCTGATATAACAAAATTTTCAAATAAGTCCCTAACTAACTTCAATTTTCACTTAAGTCCCTTAAATGCAGTGTTTCTCTTGTCTTTAAAAATATTTTCTTTAAAAGAAGTAATTTCTCTGAAGTCGTTGAATGAGTTAACTTTTCATTTAAGTCTCTAAAACACTTAACTATTTTCTGAAATCCCTGAATGGCTAAACATTTTACTGAATTCACTAAAAGACTTAAATTTTCATTTTAGTCCCTAAAAGATTAACTAGTTAAATACAAACTATTTTCGTAAATCTCTGAAAGACTTTTGACTTGAATATCGGAAGGAAGTAACTTTTTTCAAATCTTTAAAAGACTTATCCATTCACAAAAGTCGTTTGAAAGATAGACTATACTTTTTTTTAAAGCCTCTGAACGATTTAACTCTGAACTCCCTGAAACACTTTAATTTACTCATAAGTCTCCAAGAGACTTGCCTTTTCATTTAAGTCCCTAAGGGCCATTATTACATCGTGCCTTTAAAGTAAATGTTAGTTAAAGGCAACTTTAGCTAAAGTGATCAATAAAGTTACCTTTAACTTCTTTTTATTATTACAACTTCCCAGTAAAATAAAATTAATATTTGTGATATTGTGGCAACATCAAAGGAAACACCGATTACTTTTGACCAAATGAATTGCTCTATCAAAATACGTAGTGGCAACGTTCCTTTATTTGTTCGCAAATAAACAATAAAAACAATAGAATAAAAACCAAAAACCTTTATTATAATTTGCATAATTGTTGTATATGTGTAATAAACCTTTTTAAAAATATACAAGCATATACTTAAATATGTATATGTAAATAAATTTATTTCCAAAACTAAATTGATGTGAATTTCTTCTTCATAGATCAGAAAATGTTACAATATTAAATACATAAACCTCACGTTAAAAGTTAAAGGCAAATCTTCCCTTTAGCTTATCGGTCACTTTTAGCTTAAAGTATTAATAACGAAAAACTAATAATCTGCCTTATAACATCCTAACATTAATAATGGCCCTAAAAGTCATAACTTTTTACAAAAGTCTATAAGAGTAAAATTTTCTTTTAATCCCTTAAAAAAAAACCCACAACACGGAATAATTTCGTAAAAACTTCGCCATTATGAAATTCATGCTATTGATGACTTCTTAAAAAAAATTTATAAAAATAATGAAAGAATGAAGTTAAAGTTGAATTCAATGGAATTTGATAGGGAAATTCATTCAATGAATGTCAAAACCAAGCTAAATCCAGATAGTGCATAAATTTCTTATAAAAATATTTTTTTAGGAACTAATTTTCAGAATTATATTTCTATAAAAATCCCATCTACCATAAAAATGCCTTTAAAACATTTTAACAAAAAATCGCTCAAACTTTCTATAACCAAGACCTTTTGAACAAGCTAAAAAGAACATGCTTTAAAGAAGAACACACACAAAACTTTGGGAATTTTCCATTAAATCGTCACATGTCTGAGGCGCTGTATTTTAAGTACACGTTTGCTGTGTGAATTCTACTTCGGACGCGCATAAATTTGTTGTTGTATACGAGTATATTCCACACATGCCATTGCTAACAAGTAAGGACAACATCACAACATGAATAGCATATTGAAGAAGCAAAAAAAAAATAGCCAGCAACATAAAAACCAGCAACAATATAATCATGTAAAAAAAATTGCGAATAATTTTACGGGCAACAGTAAAAAAAACTACAACAAATGAAGGGAACAATGAAGGTCAGGGAAGCAGGAGGTGTAAAACGATAAGAAACGACGATACCATCATCAGTTGATCAAAGTGTAAAGAATACCAGAGCACGGAACTTGTACTGAAGCATTATTACAAGTACAACAATGGTATGAGACAGAACCAGTCAAGTGTTGACAAATTAAAACTTATAAAAAAAAAACTCCTTAAAACTTCTAAAAGGCTGTTTTTATTTGTAAAATATAAATTAGGCCAATTAGGCATTAGAGAGTTAGCAGAAATTTCATTTCTGTTTTTTTTTTAATGACAAAATCATTCTTATTTATTAGATTTACAGTTTACAGTTTATTTATTTATGATTTCCCATACAACAAGATTTATAATCTTATAATTAAAGTATAGGAGTTTTACATTGAATTGAAATAGAAAATTTGAACAAATTGGTTAAAAAAAAATCGAGAAAAAATCCCAGAGCATAAGGAATTTTTTTTTTATACGAATAATGCCTTAGCATTGAGAGTAGTTTTACTCTGGCAACATGTCTCAGAATTCTATAGGAAAAATATTTAGAAAGCTGACGTTTTTCCAATAGGAAGATACATCAATATCTAAGGTGTTTTCTATAGTAAAATATCTTAAAATGTTAAAGGGAATTTCTTTAGAAAATGTCTAAATGTCTAAAATACTTAGAAAATGTCTAAGTCTGTGGGGTCTTTCATTCTAGAGAATTTTTTTAATAGAAAATAAACCTCAGACTTTGGAGTTTTTCCGTTGCTTCAGAAAAAGCTTCTAAGAGATTTTTTTAACAAAATTTAATATGAATATGAGGTTTTGATATAGGGAAAATTCTTAAAAATTTGAGATGTTCTCCTAAAGGAAGGATGTGTTGTTTTATAAGGAAATGCCTTAGAAAAAGAATCTGAATCAGAATCAGAATCAGATAATTCTATTATAGAAAAAATTCTTAAAAATCTGAGGTATTCTTCTATTACTGAATGTCATAGAATATGGGGGGATATCTGAACCAAGAACTTCACAGAAATTCTATGCAACACAAATCGTATTTCTATAGAAAAAATGTTTGACAATCGAAGGCTTTTTTTATATATGCATTATAATTGAATGTAGTTTGCTATTACAAAAGCTAATCGGATTCTGAGTGTTTTTCTATATATAACAAATCCTTAAAAAATATAAGAGAAATTTTTAAAAATTTGATGAATCTTCTAGAACAGAATACGGAAACAATTGCTTGAACACTAAGAAAGATTTTCCATCTCTAAGAGTATTTTTTGTATACAAATCTAATCTTATTATAAGATCTTATAGAAATACATATGTATGTATGTATATGAATATAATATCTATGTAGTAGAAATTTTTCAGACATCAGAGTTGTAGTATAGCAATACTAAAGTATTTCCCTTAAGAAAAATTTCGAAAATTTCAGTAAAATTAAACTCAAATCCAGTATGAATTAACTTGTGCAAAAAAATCGCTTAAATTACTCTTAAACCAGCAAAATTGTCATCATTGGGACAAGAAGTGTTAGTAGTCAATTAATTGCGACATAATGCAAAAAAAGTCCAATGAGTCGAAATGAAAGAATTTTTTAAACGAAATATATGCAAAATATATGTGTATTTATGTATATATATATCTATGTATATTAAAAAATTCCACATTTTTATTAATACAACAAAATTGTATACTTAAAAAAAATAAGAGGGAGTTGAGGAGGTAGGAAATTAACCCCACACGATAACCATTTAAAAAAAGCATAAAAATATGTCAAACAGAGAATTGAGAATGTAGAAGTGGTAGACGTATGTACGTGTCACATAGTATAAAAGAGGTGAAATGAGTGAAAAATATTTGTTAAGAGCATAAGTATTTATTGGCGCTTAAGTAACAGACACATACAAAAAAAAAAAATCGAATATTTTGGGAAACTAGAGGACAATGTCCAAAAAATCATAAAAAAAGAAATGAGCGGGCCAAATAACAACTACTAGAGATTGCTAGTTTCAAAATGTTTAAGTGAAATGTGTATAAACGCATTTCAATAACCACAAAGATGTCAAGTGCTGTTAGAGTATTTTTGTTAGCTATTTGCAAAATTATATACCAGCACGATCACACGTCTAACAAACCCATTAAAGAGAGACATACAAAGAGATCACACACACCGTAAAGGGGGTGTGGAAGGCTAACAATCACGCGCTTTTTTTTTTTTTTATTTTTTTTTTTTTTAAGATCTTAAAATCAGTGAGCATTATTTATAATGCAAAGAAATGTGAGAGAGAGAGAGAGAGAGAGAGAGAGAGACATTCGACGTAAGTAGAAAAATTTAATATGGTAGTATGAGTGGTGCTAGCCCCCCAAACTAATCATAATCATTACTATTTTTTTTTTTTTTTTTTTTTGGAATTTTGTCAGAGACCGGCAAGTTGCAGAAATTAATAAATTGTATTGTTTTTGTAAAAAAAAAAATGTGTCAATTCTTAGAAACAACCAAAACTTTTATGCTAATTTAAAATAAATATATGTATGTACATTTATTTATCGAATGCGACATCTTTGAAGGCAACATGTGAGAATCGTGACAAAAACGTTATAACGAAAAATGACGTTAACAAAAAAAAAAAAAAATCGCACACACTCGAAACTTTGACAACGGCTTGAAAAACTAAAGTCACACACAGAACAAATTTAATGCCAACCGAATTACGGTGTTGTTAACAGCCGAATTTCGGGTGATTAAAACCTTAACATTATATATCTTATCATAAAAGAAAATCGTAAGCTACTAATAAATTTTAATTGGTGTAATCAAAACTGCAGTTCATTAATTTTAGAACAATTCTGTTGGCGAATTTGTTCCTGTGAGTGGGTATTTACTTCTATACACTCGGAGTAAATAAAATCGGTAACCTTATTATTCAAAAGGGTTACTACGGGTTTTTCGAACGTCAACCCGATATTCGATTACTAACTTCGTAGCAAATCGGTTGGCAATAAATTTGTTGGCCACAACGCATTTTTTTCTTTGTATGGAATAGACTCTCGATTCTGAGTCGTAGAAATTCTTTAAATTCAAAGCAGCTTTTTTTTATAGAAAACCCCACAATTCAATTTACCAAAGGACAAACTTAGATGGTGAAAAGTTATTTTTTCTATAGAAAATAAAAAAGACCTTTGATTCTAATGGTTCTAGAAAAACCCTTAGGGCCATTATTACAACTTGCCAATAGCTAAAGTTAGGATGTTATCAGGCAGATTATTAGTTTTTCGTTATTACAACTATACTTTAAGCTAAAAGTGACCGATAAGCTAAAGGGAATATATTGTTGCCTTCAACTTTTAACGTGAGGTTTATGTATTTAATATTGCCACATTTTCTGACCTATGAAGACGAAATTCACATCAATTTAGTTTTGTAAATAAATTTATTTATAGATACTTAAATATATGCTTGTATATTTTTAAAAAGTTTTATTACACATTTACACATTTATTACACATTTACAACAATTATGCAACTTATAATAAAGGTTTTTGGTTTTTATTCTATTATTTTTATTGTTTATTTGCGGACAACTAAAGGAACGTTGCCACTATGTATTTTGATAAATCAATTCATTTGGTTAAAAGTAATCGGTGTTTCCTTTGGTGCTGCCACAATATCAAAAATATTAATTTTATTTTAATGGGAAGTTGTAATAACGAAAAGAAGTTAAAGGTAACTTTGTTGTTCATTTTAGCTAAAGTTACCTTTAACTAACATTTACATTAAAGGCAAGTTGTAATAATGGCCCTTAGATTTGGTTTTTCTTTCATATTTTTATGTTTGATTATGAAAACAATAATTCATAGAGTCCACAAGAATAATATCAGCTTTTAAGAAAGAATATATTTTCATCTAGGATTTTTGTAATGGAATGTCTTGAGGGTAATGTCAATTTATTTCCTGGCCTTATTAAAGGTTTGAAACAGTTTCTCATCAATATCGAAAATTTATGTTTAAAGTTAAGCTACGTGCCGAATTTATTAGCTGGCTAAGATCAGTGATGCCAAGGTTATGACAGTTCTGACAATCGTATCAACAATTTTCTCACCTTTTCAAAATGGAGGTCAATCTTTTCCACTTAAAATAAGTGGTAGGTGTTAGAGTTGGCAATGCAACAAATGTGGGTGAACGATTCATCATCGACCGTATAAAGAAATTAAAGAGAAAAAAACATTGGGGAAGTCCATACGCTTTAAAAAAAAAAGACGTTTAAAAATAAAAATCAAGTAATTAAACACACGAGCATGCGTACAATTTCAACTTTCTGTTTAAAATTGAATCATTGCAATATGGCTACATATGAGTTTGTCACGTTTGTCAGGCTGTTTGCAACACATTGTATAAAAACGTTTCCCCGATAAACAAAAATGTGTAGATCTTTCCGTTTTAATCGTGATAACGGCCACAATAGGAGGTTGATTTCGGATGTTAGTGGATGTCAGATAGAGTGGCGCCATGTGAAAATATTTATGTTATATTTAAAAAATCTCTAGAAATTTTTTATGCACGAAAACAAAATAAAAATAAATACATAAATAAAAATCCTCAAAAAAAGATTGCCAACTTAATTAAATTTCCCCTTAAAAAAATGTTAGTAACAATTTTTTAGTTAGTAACAATTTTTTAGTAGGAGGAAGTAGTGTATCAAAGATTCGCCGCAGCCGACTTTACTCTACTTGTTTTCATTCAACTTGGCCAGTAAAAACCTACTCCGCCAACAGCTTAAAGACACATCAATACAAGAAGAAGAAAAAAGAAGATATGGAGAATTTTTATGCATGTTTTATGAAGTCTCTGAAAAAAAATACAAAAAAAGAAGCAACAATAATGAAACAAAAAAAAAGCATTTAGAAGAGTTGAGCAGTGGTGTGTAGAGAGAGAGAAAAAATATTGCAGAAAATTTTCCATTGATAAAATTCGTGGGAATGATGATCTTTTTTTTTGCATTTTCAAGATAAACAGAGAATAATCGATGAACAAGAAAATAAATTTCGCAATATAAATACCAAAAAAAAATATAATAATATTGTATATAAAAAAATTAATGCATTTTAAAGATTTCAAATTTCTTTAGTTAATATTAAAATACCTATACTGAAAGAAAACAAAAAAAAAGTCTCGAATTTGGCTTGCTCAATTCGAAAGCATTACGATATTTTGTTAGGCGTATTATATTTAAATATTTGCACGAGTAGTCAGTCGAATTTATTTTTAGATACAAAAAAACATTTGAAATTGTATAGAAACACAAAAAAGGCACTAATTCTTAAGATATTGGTACTTATATGCATGTGTGCTCCTCGATATATACATATGTGTTCCTCTAACTTCCATTGAAGCATAGGGCGTCAAACTATTTTTAAGATAAATATTAAATTTATTTACAGAGCGAGTTTTGGATTAAACTCAAGTTTTTAACTCAAATAGTTTAAAGTTACAAAACAGAATTTGTGGAAAGTCAATTAAACGAAGTTTAGTTAAACTTACGATTTCAAGCTTTTTAGTCAAATAGTTCGGAAGATATTAGTGTTTAAAGATGTGATTCTTATTAAACTATGTTTAATCGGCCATACACTACACAAGTTCAGTGCTCAAGTTTGGCACTAGAAACATTACACATAATTACACAAACGCACTGTACAGCTAATTTTTTTTTAAACAAAAATTTCTTAAAAATTTAAAAAAAAATTTATTTTGCTAAACTTAATTTTAGAAAAGGAATTAATTATTTTGGATTAAGTTTTGTATAAATTTGTATATCTATTTTCTTTATAATAATTTAATGCAAGTTATTTTATTTAAATATGTATTGTGATTTCATAAGATATTTTGTTATTTTACAGGTTACAATTCAAACTTTAATTTGCATTTAATTATATGCATTTCTACCTTTCATTTAAATTTTTTTTTATTATTTTTTATTTCTCTTTTCCGATTTATTTTAAAGTTAAATCATATAAGTTATATATGTACATATATAATTATATAAGTATAGTTCTATTTTTTTTAATCAGCTTAAATTTACTTAAAGTTTTTGTATAATTTCCCAAATTTAAAAAAATTCCTAAAAATCATAAAATTCCTAAAATTCTTTATATTCAAGTTTACTAAAATTTATGTAGGTATACTATGCTAAAGATTCCTATAATTTACATTACTAAAGTAATTATAAATTTCTAGTTTTCTACAATTTAGTAAAGTTTTTTGATAAGTTTTCTCTATTTTTTTTACTAATATTTTTTGTAAAATTTGCTAATTTTATGCATATGTCTTTTTTTTTCATAAGATAACTAAGCTTTTTGTAGAATTTACTAATTTCATTTTCAAATTTTCATTTTTTTAAGATTTTATTTTAAAATTTTATTTTTTTTATAAAAGAATATTTTATTAAAAAATTCATTATTGTTGTTTTTATTACTATTTTTTAAATTAAATTATCTAAATTATATTTCAAAAACAAATGTTAGAGTTGGAAATGTTTACTAAATTATTGAAAATCTTTTATAATGTGTTTGGTAAGGTTTACTTAATTATTTGTAAAATTTACTTAGTTATTTGTAAAATTTACTTAATTATTTCTAATTTCTTTCTAATTTGTGAAATTTACTTAATTCTTTGTAAAATTTACTTAAATATTTGTAAAAGTATTATAACATTTTCTTAATTTTCTTAACAAGAACTAAATATTAATATTTGTTAAATTTATTAACTATCTACTGTGTTCATCAGCATTAATTTTATATTTATACTCGGATTATAAATCAAATATTTATATCAAATCATCTTTGGTGGTTTGTTTAAGAACACGAAATATTTTAGTAGCATTTGTAGCATTTGCCATATTTTGTTTAATTAGCTGTTAAATTAATTATTTTTTTTATAGATAATATAAGTATATCACATTTGTAGAACTGGCAGAATTTTATTTTATTTTTTTTATATCTTTGAACTTCAATTAATCATTTCATTTTGCACTCTTTCTTTAACAAACATTTTTATATGTTTAAAAAACAACAAAAATAAAATTCACTTTTAAACTTTTGGTATTTTTAATTCACAATTTATTTATATTTTCCAATTCGATTCATACATACAATGTATATATGTATATGTATATACCAAAAAAAAAAAGACACCGTCAAATGTGCGAGCGTATTTTTATTTATATACGTTTTTAGTTGTATACAATTTTGTATGTGCGCTTGGTGAAACGTTCACAAGTAAACTAAAACACAATTGGGGAGCTGCTGGAGTACACGAAAAAAAATGTTTTATGCATTAGCCAGCTACCACCATAAGCAGCAAAAGCTAAAAAAAAAAAAGTAACAACATATGTTGGCGTGTTTAAAAAGATCGCAAAA
The DNA here is from genome assembly GCA_963682025.1 of Cordilura impudica. Taxonomy (NCBI): domain Eukaryota; kingdom Metazoa; phylum Arthropoda; class Insecta; order Diptera; family Scathophagidae; genus Cordilura; species Cordilura impudica. The sequence continues at coordinate 238,082,145 of OY821520.1, read as the reverse complement.
AGAAGCTCAAAAAGTGGCGTATATAGGGAGGAGCAATATATAGATTTTTAGATTTATGGAGGGAAGTATCTAGAAATAGTTAATGACAAAATTGTCATCACTAAAAAAATTTAATGAGAGACATCTGTCATATATGAATGAAACTGTCAAACTTCTAAATATATTAATGGATTTTTCAATTTGCCTTGCTGAACATTTTGAATCCAGCTTTTTAGTTTTGAGTTCGTTAACTTATATTCCATACTTTTAACTACGCTATTGCTCATTCAAAATGAGGCGCCTACCATAAAGGGAAGTTTGAAAAAAAAAAAAACATTAAAGCCATACTCCGCACTCATTTATCATCAAGCAATAGTCTCTCTCTCTCTCTCTGACACACACTCTGTCTCTTTTGACTTTAGGTCAGTGTTGCCATTTTAGCATTTTAGTTGCTAGATTTAGCAACATTTTTTGTGGTTTAGCATCCAAAATTTATGAAAAGATGCTAAATGCTAACTTAGCTTCTTTTATTAATAAAAAGTTGCTTTTAGCATCTTTTTTTTTTTGATCTTTTTCATTATTTTTGTATATACAATTATAATTTTAATAGTATTGATATGCTTTAATTTCTCAAAGTGTAATACGATACCACTCTGCTCGTTTCTTTCAACAAACAAAACATTTTGAAATAGAAGAATGTAAACACCAACAACAGTTTTTAATGAATTAAAAAGTCGATTGCCACAAAATATTATTGTATTAAAAAAATGCCAAAATTTTCAATACAAAACACATTAAATCGGTTAAAAGAACCGATAACCAATATATTAGAAGAGTTTAAATTTATATCATCTGAAACAGAAAAAAAATTCAAATCCAAAGGAGTTATATCACAGAACAATATTGGGATACAACACTGAATACAACCTCTTTATGGATTGAAGTTAACAAAAATTCTATTGGCGAAAATCCATTATTAGTTTTGTCTTTCTCAAAAGCCGAAGTTGAACGTTTGTTTAGTTTAATGGCTTTAGTTAAAAGCAAACTTTGAACAAACTTTGTTCTGTAATACGTATAAAAGGTTTGAAATTGAAAAATGGGTGCTTTTACACTTACAATATACCGAGCGATGTCGTTGATAAAAGTCGATCGTCAGAAAAATATCAGAGCCAAGAAGAACTTGAAGATGAAGACATCACAGAAATATTAGATTCCATAAACCAATTATTGTAATATAATCGTATCTTTTGATAATGTAAATTCTGTTATATTTGAAATTAAAAAAAAAAAAAAATCCCTCTAAAATTAAAAATAATTAATTTAAAATTAAAAAAACTCAATTTGACGTTAAAAATATTACAGATGAAATCCAAATAATTTTAATTAAAATTTAAAAATTATAAATCGAAACTTATGTTTTATATTAATTTTTCGATTTAAAAACCAAAGAATTTATTAATAAATATTTGAAAAGTTATTTGTAAGCAATTTGAAAAAAAATAGCATCTTTTTTTTTGGACTCGAGTACGTTTACAATTTCAAATTATGGCAACACTGCTTTAGATCAGTGGTGTTCAAAAATAAAAATGTACTTGTGTTGGTGAGAAAATGAGAATTGCACTGTAAGAAATGTTCAATGGGTTAATAGCAGTGTTAGTCTCTGTATGAATTTATTTTTTATGGAAAATATGAAACTGTTAATGTTCTGTGTAAAACTGTTTTAAAGAAATAAAAATTAAACAAAAATTCAATTTTTGAAAAGAAAAAAATAAAGACATATGTAAATACATACATTAGGCTGGCTTTTTTTTCATTCTATACAAAACAAAAAGTTGTATATTTTTTCAATCAATATTAATGGTTTCATTGTATTTACATATTAAAATAATATCTTTAAAAAAATACACTTTTTGGAAGGATAAAAAATACATTAAATGAATGAATGAATGAAGGTTCAGACTCAAATTCTTAAAATCATTTCAACATTTATAATAAATAAATTCGTTTTTTTTAATAATTCTTTTATAGATCTTGTATTATAAATTTTTCAATATTTATTCTTTCGCGACAATTGCGTATTAGTAAAACATTTTTTTTAATTTACAGAACTTAATGCGTAAATCTGAAAAAAAATGTTCACAATTTTTATTTGTCAATCTTGGTTTCCAATTTGATCAACGATTCTTTTAATTTTTCAACAAAAAAAATTTTTTTTTTCATTTTCCTTACATGTCTTATAACAAATTACCAAATACATTTATACTCATAAAATATTTTTCGTATATTACTATTAATTTTTTTCAGTGCATTAAAGAAATCAGCATACATACGCACACGTCTTCATTCGTCGCCGTTTCAGTGACGACTAAATGCAAGTTGAGCAGGGACAATTGTCCTATGAAATGAACAGCACTGCTTTAGATCGAAAAATATATTAAGGTAATTAACACCTTTAAATAAACAAATTACTTAATGCATATAAATGAATATTTTAAATAGCAATAAAGAGACTAGGAAATATAAAATTACAAATTATTAGAGCATTTGATTGTAAGCCGAAAATAAAAATGCATAACTGAGCCAATAATGCTAAAACAAGTGATTATTGCATAAGGTGTAATAATATTTTGAAAATATTTATGTATGTACATATATTCAATAAAATGCCATGTTCTACAAAAGTGACGTGAATTTAGTTTCACTTTCGACCAGACAGCATTTATCCGTCTTCCACAACACGTTTAACACAAATTAAAGAAACGAACACAAATTTCTAAATTATGTGAAGGACTAGCTATTTATAAGGCGCCTAACTCGCCTGATGAAACATTATAAAAATAATTTTTAAATTCTAAAAGTTTTGGTCAATGTTTTAAAAATATCGGAACACTTGTTTTTGATTTACTGTGCTTTAAAGGGTGTGAAGTTAAATATCGAAATAAATATCTGTTAAGAATTTTAACAGAGAAAGTTAATGTTAACATTTTCTGTTAAGTATACTTCACTTCAGCAAACGAAATTTTTTATTCAAGTAAAAAACAATTATCTAAATATTTTCATAATTAAATTTAGACTATAAACATGTATCTGACCAATAATAAATTTGTTTTGTTATTATTTTTTAATTTCACATAAAAAATAACGTATATTCGCATATAACAGCATATAATGTTAAAGTAACCAAAACGGTTATTTCTAGCCGACCTGCATAAGGAGCGTCTATATCAGGTGAAAGCCCCACCCGAGTAGATTCTATTGGCATACCAACTATTTTCAATTTTTTCTCAGGAAAAAAGTTACAAAGGATCAAAATATAAAAAAACAGATTTTTCTTATAAGTATTATTTTCAAGGGGCCAAACCGGTTATTTCTAGCCGACCAGCATGAGGTTGGTCTATATCAGGTGAAAGCCCCACCCGAGTAGATTCTAATGGCACACCAACTATTTTCAATTTTTTCTCAGGAAAAAAGTTACAAAGGATCACAATATAAAAAAAACAGATTTTTCTTATAAGTATTATTTTCAAGGCGCCGAACCGGTTATTTCTAGCCGACCTGCATAAGGTTCGTCTATATCAGGTGAAAGCCCCACCCGAGTAGATTCTAATGGTATACTAACTATTTTCAATTTTTTCTCAGGAAAAAAGTTACAAAGGATCACACTATAAAAAAAAAACAGATTTTTCTTATATGTTTTATTTTCAAGGGGCCGAACCGGTTATTTCTAGCCGACTTGCATAAGGTTCGTCTATATCAGGTGAAAGCCCCACCCGAGTAGATTCTAATGGTATACTAACTATTTTCAATTTTTTCTCAGGAAAAAAGTTACAAAGGATCACACTATAAAAAAAAAACAGATTTTTCTTATATGTTTTATTTTCAAGGGGCCGAACCGGTTATTTCTAGGCGACCTGCATGAGGTTCGTCTACATCAGGTGAAAGCCCCACCCGATAGATTCTAATGGCATACCAACTATTCTCAATTTTTTCTCAGGAAAAAAGTTACAAAGGATCAAAATATAAAAAAAGAAATTTTTCTTATAAGTATTATTTTCAAGGGGCCAAACCGGTTATTTCTATTTCAATATCTAAGCTAGACCGTTCGTTTTTGTATAAAATCATTTATTAACATCCCAAAGGAGTTGCTATTTAAAATCGTTAAATCGGTCAAAGGGTTCACGAGCTATGAATGAAACTTTGAAAAAATTCTTGAAAAGTTAAAATTTTTCAGTGTGTTTGTTGTTTTTCTTAAGATATGTTGTAAAGGGTGATTTTTTAAGAGCTATAGGAAAGTTTTCCATAAAAAAAACACATAAAATTCAGAAAAATGCATGAAATCTTTATTTGAATCGATAGTACGGTCCATATAATTTAATGTTTGTGAGGATTATTTCATGCAAATGTTGACCGTGACTGCGCCTCAAATGGTCCATCCGCTTAGTCCAATTTTGGCATACTCTTTCCAACATTTCGGCCGGTATCTCACGAATAATTGCTTCAATGTTGTCTTCCAATGCGTCAATTGAAGCGGGATTGTCTGTATAGACATGAGCTTTAACATAGCCCCACAAAAATAGTCTAAAGGCGTTGAATCGCACGATCTAGGCGGCCAATTGACCGGTCCCGAATGTGAAAAAAAAATGTTCACCGAACTCGCCTCTCAATAAGTCCATTGTTGCGCGTGCTGTGTGGCATGTGGCACCGTCTTGTTGAATCCACATGTCATGCAAGTCAAGCTCTTGCATTTTGGGCAAAAAAAGTTGGATATCTTCTCTCGGTAGCGCTCACCATTCACAGTTACGTTACGATTCGCATCATCTTTGAAGAAGTACGGTCCAATAATTCCACCAGCCCATAAACCGCATCAAACTGTGACTTTTTCTGGATGCATTGGTAGCTCTTCCAATGCTTCTGGCTGATATTCACTCCAAAATTTAGTCACAATAGCCCGAATAGCCGCTTCAGTGGGTCGATTAAACTGACCATAAAATGGAAGAAGCGCGCGATGAACTTTCTTAACAGAGCACGCATTTTGATAATAAAATTCAATAACTTGCAAGCGTTGTTCGTTTGTAAGACGATTCATGGTTAAATTATAAACCAAACTGAAGATGTTTGACAATGAAACAAAACACGAAACGTGCGTCAGCTATTTAAACCAGTGTTGCCAAAAAGATAATAGCTAAAAAATCACCCTTTATATGTTGTAATTCTTCGTATTGTTGAAGTCATTACAGTTGTGTGTATATTAATACTGCACGTGTCACATTGGCCTAAGCAAGTTTTACCACATATTTATTTATCATTAAAATTAAATATTAAAAATTAATAAAATAAAAAATGGAAAATGAAAAATGAAAATTGAAAAATGAAAATTGAAAAATTAAAAATGAAAAATGAAAAACGAAAAATTAAAATTGAAAATTGAAAAATGGAAAATGAAAAATTAAAAATGAAAAATGGAAAATGAAAAATGGAAAATGAAAATTGAAAAATGGAAAATGAAAAATTAAAAATGGAAAATGAGATATGGAAAATGGAACATGAAAAATGAAAATTGAAAAATGGAAAATGAAAAAAGAAAATGTAAAATTGAAAAATGGAAAATGGAAAATGAAAAATGAAAAATGGAAAATGAAAAAAGGAAAACGGAAAACGGATAACGAAAAATTAAAAATGGAAAATGGAAAACTAAAAATTAAAAATGAAAATTGGAAAATGGGAAATGAAAAATGATAAATGGAAAATGTAAAATGAAAAATTAAAAATGGAAAATGGAAAGTGAAAAATGGAAATTGAAAATTGAAAAATTAAAAATGAATAATGGAAAATGAAAAATGAAAAATGAAAAACGAAAATTGAAAAATTAAAAATGAATAATGGAAAATGAAAAATGAAAAGTGGAAAATGAAAAATTAAAAATGGAAAATGGAAAATGAAAAATGAAAAATTAAAAATGGAAAATGAGAAATGGAAAATGGAACATGAAAAATGAAAATTGAAAAATGGAAATGAAAAAAGAAAATTTAAAATTGAAAAATGGAAAATGAAAAATGAAAAATTAAAAATTAAAAATGGAAAATGAAAAGTGGAAAATGAAAAATTAAAAATGGAAAATGAAAAATTAAAAATGGAAAATGAGAAATGGAAAATGGAACATGAAAAATGAAAATTGAAAATGAAAAAAGAAAATATAAATTTGAAAAATGGAAAATGAAAAAAAGGAAAACGGAAAACGGATAACGAAAAATTAAAAACGGAAAATGGAAAACTAAAAATGAAAAATGAAAATTGGAAAATGGGAAATGAAAAATGATACTATGGAAAATGGAAAATGAAAAATGGAAAATGGAAAGTGAAAAATGGAAAATGAAAAATGGAAAATGAAAAATAGAAAATGAAAAATTAAAAATGGAAAATGGGAAATGGAACACGAAAAATTAAAAATTACAACTGAAAAATGGAAAATGACAAATGGAAAATGGAAAGTGAAAAATGGAAAATGAAAAATGAAAAATGGAAAATGAAAACTGGAAAATGAAAAAATAAAAATGGAAAATGAAAAATTTTAAATTAAAAATGGCAAAAATGGAAATTGAAAAATGAAAAATTAAAAATGAAAAATGGAAAGTGGAATATGGAAAATGAAAAATGGAAAATGGAAAATATAAAAATATAAAAATGAAAAATGAAAAATGAAAAATGAAAAATGGAAAATGAAAAATGGAAAATGGAAATGGAAAATGAAACTGAAAATGAAAAATGGAAAATGAAAAATGGAAAATGGAAAATGAAAAATGAAAATTGAAAAATTAAAAATTAAAAATGAAAAATGGGAAATGAAAAATTAAAAATGGAAAATAAAAATGAAAAATGGAAAATGAAAAGTGGAAAATGAAAAATTAAAAATGGAAAATGGAACATGAAAAATGAAAAATTAAAATTGAAAAATGGAAAATGAAAAAAGAAAATTTAAAATTGAAAAATGGAAAATGAAAAATGGAAAATGGAAAATGAAAAAAGGAAAACGGAAAACGGATAACGAAAAATTAAAAATGGAAAACGGAAAACTAAAAATGAAAAATGAAAACTGGAAAATGAAAAATGGAAAATAAAAAATTAAAAATGGAAAATGGAAAGTGAAAAATGGAAAATGAAAAATTAAAAATGGAAAATGGAAAATGAAAAATTAAAAATGGAAAATGAGAAATGGGAAATGGAACATGAAAAACGAAAAATTAAAATTGAAAAATGGAAAATGACAAATGGAAAATGGAAAGTGAAAAATGGAAAATGAAAAATGAAAAATGGAAAATGAAAAAATAAAAATGGAAAATGAAAAATTTTAAATTAAAAATGGCAAATGGAAAATGAAAAACTAAAAATTAAAAATTAGAAATTAAAAATTCAAAATAAAAAATTAAAAATGAAAAATTTAAAATTTAAAATTAAAAATTAAGTGGAATATGGAAAGTGGAATATATAAAATGAAAAATGGAAAATGGAAAATATAAAAATATAAAAATGAAAAATGAAAAATGAAAAATGGAAAATGAAAAATGGAAAATGGAAATGGAAAATGAAACTGAAAATGAAAAATGGAAAATGAAAAATGGAAAATGGAAAATGAAAAATGAAAATTGAAAAATTAAAAATTAAAAATGAAAAATGGGAAATGAAAAATTAAAAATGGAAAATAAAAATGAAAAATGGAAAATGAAAAGTGGAAAATGAAAAATTAAAAATGGAAAATGGAACATGAAAAATGAAAAATTAAAATTGAAAAATGGAAAATGAAAAAAGAAAATTTAAAATTGAAAAATGGAAAATGAAAAATGGAAAATGGAAAATGAAAAAAGGAAAACGGAAAACGGATAACGAAAAATTAAAAATGGAAAACGGAAAACTAAAAATGAAAAATGAAAACTGGAAAATGAAAAATGGAAAATAAAAAATTAAAAATGGAAAATGGAAAGTGAAAAATGGAAAATGAAAAATTAAAAATGGAAAATGGAAAATGAAAAATTAAAAATGGAAAATGAGAAATGGGAAATGGAACATGAAAAACGAAAAATTAAAATTGAAAAATGGAAAATGACAAATGGAAAGTGAAAAATGGAAAATGAAAAATGAAAAATGGAAAATGAAAAAATAAAAATGGAAAATGAAAAATTTTAAATTAAAAATGGCAAATGGAAAATGAAAAACTAAAAATTAAAAATTAGAAATTAAAAATTCAAAATAAAAAATTAAAAATGAAAAATTTAAAATTTAAAATTAAAAATTAAAAATTAAAAATTAAATATTAAAAATTAAAAATTAAAAATTAAAAATTAAAAATTAAAAATTAAAAATTAAAAATTAAAAATTAAAAATTAAAAATTAAAAATTAAAAATTAAAAATTAAAAATTAAAAATTAAAAATTAAAAATTAAAAATTAAAAATTAAAAATTAAAAATTAAAAATTAAAAATTAAAAATTAAAAATTAAAAATTAAAAATTAAAAATTAAAAATTAAAAATTAAAAATTAAAAATTAAAAATTAAAAATTAAAAATTAAAAATTAAAAATTAAAAATTAAAAATTAAAAATTAAAAATTAAAAAAGAAAAATGAATAAGAAAAATGGAAAATGGAAAAAGAAAAATGAAAAATTAAAAATTAAAAATGAAAAATGAATAAGAAAAATGGAAAATGAAAAATGAAAAATCGAAAATGGAAAATGAGAAATTAAAAATGAAAAACTAAAAATGAAAAACGAAAGATGAAAATTGAAAAGTGAAAAATCGAAAATGGATAATGATAAAAAAAAAAATGGAAATTGAAAATGAAAAATGTGGAGGGTATAAAAGGTTCGGCCCAGCCGAATTTAACACTCTTACTTGCTTTATATGGATTCCCAATTTTGTTTAATATATCATCGATAATTGTTAAGGAATTGGAAATTTTAGAGCGTAAAGTTTTAAGGTGCTGTGTTGGGAAATATTTTGAATCTTTTACCAAACGTTTTTCAAATTTCTTTATTTATAATGAATCAAATATTACACCCATTGGCCATTATGTTGGTGATATTTTAAAGATCTAATCAGGAAAACAGATATGTTAATGATATTTTTAATTCTCAACGAGATTTTAACTGGACAAATATTAATTATTTGTCTCCTATTGGATACATGAATGAAGAATGTACTCGCTCTGAGTTATCTCTATCTTTATGTCCCAATTTTTATAGGAAAAGTACTCCTGGTACTCATAGGGGTTAAATTTAACCTTTCTAAATTTATTTTCAGTTTTGCGTTTGTTTTCGTATTTTTTTTTTTTTTTTAATTAGTATGTAATGTTAGGTTTAAGTTAGTTTTAAGTTTATTTTAAGAGATACACTCTCCTGCTATGTAAGCCCCAGGAGCAAGGGCGTTGAAATTAAAATAGTTTGTTATACAATTTTCACTATACATATATTGAAAGCATGGCTGCAATTCCAAAATATTGTATTTAAGATATTACACTATAGTCTTAAGTTATATTTTATTATTGTTGCTGTATCATCATATTGTAGAAAAAAAGACTCAATAAATTTAAACTTTAAACTTTAAAAAAAAATTTGTAAAATGGAAAATGATTTTCTTTTAAAAAAAATCTACTGCCATGTAAGAGAATACCTAAAACTGAATTATTCCTAGGCATAAGAGAAAAAAATATTTATTTTATTTTTTTTTTTCTGGAAATTAATGACCTTTGAAAAATATTAAAAAACTGTGTTTCATAAATGAGAAGACCTACATACACCTACGAAAAGTACGCATTGGAATTAGTTACACATGCTTTGAGAAGTTAAGGCGCCTACAATTTTTTTATTTATCTTTTACTTTTCTTAATATTGTTGAAAACGTGATTTCCGGTTGAAAACAACAATTTTGTGTTAACAGCAACAATATGAACAACTATAAAATTGTAAACATTGCAAAATGAGACCTAAATGTCTGGTAGTTATTTATAAACACCTGCATTATAGGTAACTATAAAGAAAACATACTAAATACATTAATAGATATTGAAAAAAAAATATATATACATATATAATTTATAAGTAAACTTTTTAAATTCTGAGGGGATTTTCTTTTCGATAAAGTTAAAATTTAGCAGAATTTGAGCAAAAGAAAAATGCAAACTTAATCCAAATGTGTTTTGTTTCATTGAACTACACAAGAGATCAAAAAGCAATCAAAACAGTCCGCTTTTCGTGGCGATCCGGCGCCAAAAGAGGCAAAGGTGATTTTATCGGTCACGACCAAAGATTTTTTGGTGGTGCACGCGGAGTTTTTCTTTAATTACAATATCGATAACCGATAAATCAATAAATCGGACAAAAATATCAATTAAAAATTATCAATAAATTCACTTAATATTATCGACAATTCGATAAATAACTACCAGTGTTAGTCCGGATTTAAATATCATTGAGTACGTATAGGAGATTTTAGAATGTATAATCAGAAAACACTATTACTAGTGCCCCAATACTAAAAGAGAAACAACGAGAAGAATGCCAAATTTAGTTGCTTCAAAGCCCAGACAGTTGCAGACGGTTATACTTAGATGCCCGTGGTGGACTAACCACATATCAAATTTGACAATTTAATATATCATGAGTTTAGAGAGCCTATCTCTTAGGTCCAACTAATTAGATATAGAAAATAAGCATAAACCAAATTTGAGTGGCATTGTAATTAATTTTTTTGCCTTCGGATATGAAAACGTTCATATCGGATACTATATTTATATGGGGACTAGGTCGAAAAAAAGTGTAATAACATATACAAACCAAATTTTAGAAAAATCTGTGCAACATTTTTGTTTTTTTTTTTTTTTGGTAGCTTCATCTATAGGGTTTATTTTGAAGCTACTGATAAATGGATGTAACAAACATACACAAACCCTATTTGTCCGAGATCTATATGTTAATTTGGATATTGTTGCAACTTAAGTCAGTCTCGTCTCATAGGGGTCGTTTGTATGGGAACTGGTGGTAACATGAACCGATTTTCACCAATTTCAAAAGCATTCATTCTATGGCCGATAGAAACTTATATACTAACAAGAGTGTTAAATTCGGCTGTGCCGAATCCTTGATACCCTCCACCTCGGTTTGAGTATTGATAATAAATGTAAACAAAATATTGGAAAAATATGCATGCGTTTCCGGTTATATGACATAACTTCTCGTTTAATTTAGTTTTTGCTAATTAAATAGCTCGCCCTAACCTCCATGCAAAGGTAATGGTTGTGTAGGGTGGCTATATGCATTAAATCGTGCTAATTGGAGATGGCTGTATAGTTTCTTTTAACTTTTAACGAAATATTTTTTCATTGCGGCCATATAGGTCGCAACTTTTTTATTAAGATATTGCCATATTTGGAAAAGATAGAGAATAAATTTATAATAATAATAAATAATCAAATTAGGGATGCCAAACGCAAAAAACCAAATGTCCCAAACATTTTAAATAAAATAATTTGTTATCTTTATTTTCTGAAAAACTTCAAATTTTCATCCAAAAAAATTGTGAAAAATAATATATAAATAACATTCTCATCAAATTGCGTTTATTTATGTAACAATTTTTATGTTCGCAATTCTTAAATATCATTTGAGGTTTTCTAAAATTCATTGAATTTAAATTAATGTTTTCTGTAGTGTGATTCTGTAAATTTCAACGATCCGACAATGGCAAAATATATCGACACTATTGTTGTTTGCACTAAGGATTAAATGATTCACTAAGTACATACATCTTAACGACAGTCGACAAATCTATTTTTCTATTTATTTAAATTGTAAACGAGTGGCATCTCTGTCAAAATAAGCGAAAAACACAAAAAAGAATAGAAAAAACAAATTACTTCGTGTTTGACAGGATGATTTTATGTTTATGTTTAATATCTCTATTTTTTTTTTTTTTTACTAATATTCCTGTTTATTTATTTGAAAATGAAATAATGAATTGAATATGCTATTTAATTTTTTTATTTATATAAAAAAGTTTTTTAAATAGAAGCAAAACATTTTCACTATTTTATGATTTTTATTTATGTATGACGACATTTCAACCTAAAAATTTAAGTTTTTATCGATTGAATAAACAACACAAAAATGGTTGTCGTTTAGATAACAACAACAGCTGTCTTTAACAATAGCGAATATCGTTTAAAAATTTTACTGATAATTTTGCTTTTCTTTTTTAACGATTCGACCATCGTTAAAAGAAGTTACTGAAAAGCTATTAATTTCTCCTGAATGCCAATATTTTTTTTAATGTAAACTTTTTTAAATGTAAACATATTTGGTGTTTTTTTTTTGGAATTTGATGCAATTGATGTCTTCTAAATTTAAAATTATTATTTCTGACGTTTTGATATGATTTTCTGAAATTCAATTAATATTTTCTAATTTATAACTGGAAATTTTAATTCCAGTTTTTAGAATTGATATTTTCTTAAATTTGAGCGGAAAATTTAAAAAGTGCAATTTTGTATTTATGTGAATAATAATGCTTTTGTAATTATAAACAATTTTTAAAAATTAATATGTAATCACAATCAGATATTTTGTAGGTAAAGCAGAATAATAGTTCTGTATAACTATGTAGAACTGTTTTGAAAGCAAAAATCTCATTGATGAACTCGGTAACTCTATTTTATAAAGACAACAAAAAGTTAATATGCCAAACTTATGTTCATATTTGTAAAAGAATAATGAAAAAACGTATGAAATAATAAAAAACCAGCCCGTGTATACTCTTAACATTGTGCTGTATGATATCTATTTGAAAATATTGACATTCATGTTAAAATAGCAATAACTATTGCAAAGCTAATTAGAATAAAAATTGTGGCGCCATCTACTGTGGCATAGTCACGCTGAGCAAAATGAAGTGACACTCTGTTAATGCAAAAGAAATGTATTTTCCCCACAACAAAATATTGCAGAATTTTATGTAAATAAAATAATATACCGATTTATTTCTAATATGCAGTTATTATAAATATACATATATAGAATATATGTATATTATTTGTTTTATTTAATATGTGTATGTATGTATATGTAAATATTACACACAAAAAATACAACATCAAACGTTATTTTTGAGTTTTTCTCTTTAAATAAATTAATACATAAAAATTGTTTTTGCTAAATTTACATTGTTTTTTTTATTAACAACTAGGTATTTTAGCATTATTTGCTTTAGATGCTGGTGAATTTTTACTCCCTTTATATTAACTCGTAGTGTCTTCCTGACGAAAAAATTTTGGATCGATTTTAACCCCTTTCCCGTGACCCAATCGATCTGAAACTTTGCAGGCAGGCTCGTGGCAATGACAGAAATGATTTAGTAAATTTTTTTAGTGATACCAAAACAATGGAAACTTTTAAATTTTTCTACCAGAGTTGATAAAAAAATTTAGAAAGGGTTAGTTTTTATTATATTATTACCACAAAAACAACAAGTCCAGCTATGACAACAATATAACATTTAGAATAACAACAAGAACACTATAGAAACATCATATTTTTCATTTATTTTTTATTTTTTCAGAGATTTCCCTAGACCTGTTCCACCGATTTTAATGATTTTTGAAATAGAAATTTTCCCATGAATTTGGTGAATCATTCTCACTAAAAGTGATCACCTTAGCTATCCTATTGAGGGCGTGATCGTGACAAGAACAACATAGAAAATTATATTTTTTCAAGACTTTTTTTAGTTCTTCATTCAAATCTCGGGCCCTAATCGACCGATTTGGACGATTTTAAATAGCAAACTTTTCAGGATGTTAATGAATCACTTTTTATGTCAACGAGCACCCTAGCTGTCCGATTGATGCCGTCATCGTGATTTCCATAGACGGACAGACGGACATCGCTATATCAACTCCGGTTGTTATAAGGATCACAAATATATGTATTTTATGGGGTCCAAAATTTTTTTTCTAATTATTACAAACGGAATGACAAACTTATATATACCCTCTGCACACTGGAGTGGAGGGTATAAAAAGTGTCGTACAGTAGGCCAACGAATTTATTTACAAAAATAATGAGTTCTGGGAGAATATTATTTTCACCGATGAATCAAAATTCAATATATTTGGCTCCAATGGTCGTCATTGCGTGTGGAGAAGCAGGAGAAGCATTAGTGGTTAGTGAATAATGTGAATTGGTATTGCCCCATCCTCCCCAGAGCCCCGACTTTAACCCCACCGAGGATTTAAGGGCGTACATGGAGACCCAATAAAAAATTATAGCACAACCAGCAAAGGAACGCTTAGACAAGCAGTGTTAGACATTTGGAGCAAAGCTCCATCAGATTATACGAGACAATTAGTTGATTCGACTCCTAATAGACTTCATAAATAATATAAATATTAATTTATTTTTATACCCTCCACTCCAGTGTGCAGAGGGTATATATAAGTTTGTCATTCCGTTTGTAATAATTAGAAAAAAAATTTTGGACCCCATAAAATTTATATATTTGTGATCCTTATATTAGGGCCCGAGATTTGAATGAAGAACTAAAAAAAGTCTTGAAAAAAAATAATTTTCTATGTTGTTCTTGTCACGATCACGCCCTCAATAGTACAGCTACAGTGATCATTTTTAGTGAGAATGATTCACCAAATTCATGGAAAGATTTCTACTTCAAAAATCGTTAAAATCGGTGGAAAAGGTCCAGGGAAATCTCTGAAAAAGTAAAAAAAAAATGACAAACATGATATTTCTATATTGTTCTTGTTGTTATTCTAAATGTTGCATTGTTTTCATAGCTGGACTTGTTGTTTTTGTGGTCGTTATGGTAATAATATAACAAAAAAAAACCCTTTGTACATTTTTTATCAACTCAGGTAGAAAAATTTAAAAGTTTCCATTGTTTTGGCATCACTAAAAAAAATATGTTAGATCATTTCTGTCATTGCCACGAGCCTGCCTGCAAAATTTCAGATCGATTGGGTCACGGGAAAGTGGTTAAGATCGATCCAAAATTTTTCGACAGCAGACACGAGTTAATATAAAGGGAGTAAAAATTCACCAACATCTAAAGCAAATAATGCTAAAATACCTAGTTGTTAATAAAAAAAAACAATTGGGCAATTCACAATGGGTAATGTATCGTTGTATCTGTTGTATCGTGTATCACTTTACAATAGTGTAAAATTGTTGTTGGTAATTTTTACTGAAAAATCTGATACACGATCCAACTTCATTTGCTATGTTTAGTAAATGTTGTATATTGTATCATAACATATCAGTTCCAAGTGAATGCCAGTTTTTATGAAAAAGAAAAAACAAATACATAGAACTTTATCAGCATAAATAATTATAAAATAAAATATGGCAAATAACGCAAATACATCGATAAGTTTATTTATATCAAAATTAATGTTTATATTTTTTTAGTATGTATTTTCTCTTTCAGTACCAACCAAAACATTTAACATTTTTTTTTCCATTATAAATTAAAATGCAAGAGGTACGTAACTAAAACTCCAGGGTATATCTCACGACCAAAAAGCAAACACTGACAAGTGTTTTCTCTTATACAAAATAGCAGAAGCGACGAAGCGATCTTTCCTCGTTGGATCGAAAATTACAAAATAAAGCGTTTTACAATATAAAAATACAACTGAGTGTTCACAACAAATGATTGTATTGTGTATTTCAATACAACATGCAATATATAACACCTGTTGGAATTGCCCAAATGTAAATATAACAAAAAAAATTTATGTATTAATTTATTTAAAGAGAAAAACACAAAAATAACGTTTGATGTTGTATTTTTTGTGTGTAATATTTAAATATACATACATACACATATTAAATAATACAAATAATATACATATATTATATATATGCATGTACATATGTATGTATATTCATAGTAACTGCATGTTAGAAATAAATCGGTTATTTTATTTACATAGAATTCTGCAGTATTTTGTTGTGGGGAAAATACATTTCTTTTGCATTAACAGAGTGTCACTTCATTTTGCTCAGCGTGACTACGCCACAGTAGATGGCGCCATAATTTTTGTTTGTTCTAATTAGCTTTGCAATAGTTATTTCTATTTTTACATGAATGTTAATATTTTCAACTAGATATCATACAGAACAATGTTAAGAATACACACGGGCTGGTCTTTTATTTCATACGTTTTTTCATTATTCTTTTACAAATATGAACATAAGTTTGGCATATTAACTTTTTGTTGTCTTTACAAAATAGAGTTACCGAGTTCGTCAATGAGTTTTTTGCTTACAAAACAGTTCTACATAGTTATATATAATTATTATTCTGCTTTACCTATAAAATATCTGATTGCGATTACATCTAATTTTTAAAAATTGTTTATAATTAATAAAGCATTATTATTCACATAAATACAAAATTTCACATTTTAAATTTTCCATTAAAATTTAAGAAAATATCAATTATAATAAAAACTGAAAATAAAATTCCCAATTATAAATTAAAAAATATTAATTGAATTTCAGAAAATCATATCAAAACGTGGGAAATAATAATTTTAAATTTAGAAATATATTTACACTTAAAAAATGTTTACATTTAAAAAAAATATTGCCATTCAGGAGATATTAATAACTTTTCAGTACCGCGATTCAGTAACTTCTTTTAACGATAGTCGAATCGTAAAAAAAAAAAGAAAATTGCAAAATTATCAGTAAAATTTTTAAATGATATTCGCTATTGTTAAAGTCAGCTGTTGTTGTTATCTAAACGACAACCATTTTTGTGTTGTCTATTCAATCGATAAAAACTTAAATTTTTAGGTTGAAATGTCGTCATACATAAATAAAAATCATGAAATAGTGAAAATATTTTGCTTAAATTAAAAAACTTTTTTATATAAATAAAAAAATTAAATAGCATATTCAATTCATTATTTCATTTTCAAATAAATAAACAGAAATATTAGTAAAAAAAATAAAGATATTAAACGTAAACATAAAATCATCCTGTCAAACACGAAGTAATTTGTTTTTTTCTATTCTTTGTGTTTTTTCGCTTATTTTGACAGAGATGCCACTCCTTTACAATTTAAATAAATAGAAAAACAGATTTGTCAATATTAATTTAAATTCAATGAATTTAAGAAAACCTCAAATGATATTTAAGAATTGTTAACATAAAAATTGTTACATAAGTAAACGTAATTTTATGAGAATGTTATTTTTTATATATAAATTTTCACAATTTTTTTTGGATGAAAATTTGAAGTTTTTCAGAAAATAAAGATAACATTAAATTATTTTATTTAAAATGTTTGGGACTTTTCGTTTTTTGCGTTTTTCATCCCTAATTTGATTATTTATTATTATAAATTTATTCTCTATGTTTTCAAAATATGGCAATATTTTAAAAAAAGTTGAGAGAGCTTTTTTTTTTTGTTATTATTTTGTTACTCCATCCGACCTATATGGCCACAATGAAGAAATATTTGGCCAGTTAAAAGAAAGTATACAGCCATCTCCAATTAGCACGATTTAATGCATATAGCCACTCTACACAACCATTACCTTTGCAATGGAGGTTAGGGCGAGCTATTTAATTAGCAAAAACTAAATTAAACGAGAAGTTATGTCATATAACCGGAAACGCATGCATATAGGTATATAACCTAAATGCATGCCGATCAGCAACTACGATGACCAAAAAGCAAACACCGAAATAAATCCGAAATAATAGAAAAGACGATAACCAACCCAAAGAATTTTCTGAAATAATTTGGTATTAAGTTTAACAAATTGTTTACTTTTTCCAATATTTTGTTTACATTTATTATCAATACTCAAACCGAGGTGGAGGGTATCAAAGATTCGGCACAGCCGAATTTAACACTCTTACTTGTTTTTGTATAAAATCGTTTACTAACATCCCAAAGGAGTTGCTATTGAAAATAATCAAAATCGGTCAAAGAGTTCACGAGCTATGAATTAAACTTTGAAAAAACTCTTGAAAAATCAAATTTTACAGTGTGTTTGTTGTTTTTCTTAATATATGTTTTATATGTTGTAATTCTTCGTATTGTTGAAGTCATTACAGTTGTGTGTATATTAATACTGCACGTGTCACATTGGCCTAAGCAAGTTTTACCACATATTTTTTTATCATTAAAATTAAATACTAAAAACTAAAAATTAATAAAAATAAAAAACGGAAAATGAAAAATGAAAAATTAGAAATGAAAAATGGAAAATGGAAATTGAAAAATTAAAAATGGAAAATGGAAAATGAAAAATGGAAAATGAAAAATGAAAAATGGAAAATGGAGAATGAAAAATGAAAAATTGAATATCGAAAATGGAAAATGAAAAATGTAAATGAAAAATGAAAAATGGAAAATTCAAAATTAAAAATGGAAAATGAGAAATCGAACATGAAAAATGAAAATTGAAAATTAGAAAATGGAAACTGGATAATGGGTAATGGAAAATGAAAAATGGAAAATGGAAAATGAAAAATGGAAAATGAAAAATTAAAAATTAAAAATGAAAAACGGAAAATGAAAAATGAAAAAATGGAATATGGAAAATGAAGAATAAAAAATGGAAAATAAAAAATTAAAATTGAAAAATGGAAAATGAAAAATGAAAAATTGAAAACGGAAATCGGAAAACGAAAAATTAAAATTGGGAAATGGAAAATCAAAAATGAAAAATGAAAATTAGAATATGGAAAATGAAAAATGATAAATGGGAAATGGAAAATGAAAAATGAAAAATTGAAAATGGAAAATGAAAAATTAAAAATGAAAAATGAAAAATGGAAAACGAAAAATGAAAAATTTAAAATTAAAAAATAAAAATGGAAAATAGAAAATGGGAAATGAAAAATTAAAAATGAAAAGTGGAATATGGAAAATGAAAAGTGAAAATATAAAAATTTAAAATGGAAAATGAAAAATGAAAAATGGAAAACGGAAAATGAAAAATGAAGAATTATTAATGGAAAGTGGAATATGAAAAATGAAAATTGAAAATTGAAAAATGAAAAATGAAAAATGAAAAAATCGAAAACGGAAAATGAAAAATGAAAAGTGGAAAATGGAAAATGAGAAATTAAAAATGAAAAACTAAAAATGGAAAACTAAAGATGAAAATTGAAAAGTGAAAAATGGAATATGATAAAAAAAATTAAAATTGAAAATGGAAAAGGTGGAGGGTATCAAAGATTCGGCCCAGCCGAATTTAACACTCTTACTTGTTTTATTTTAGTTTTCTTTTTTTAATTAAGTGTCCAATTTTTTTTTTGGCCTATCAAAATTGTCATTTTTGTTACTTATTTTTTTTTTTTTTTTTTTTTTTTTTTTTTCAATAATAAAATTTTGCATATTAATTCAAAATCTATGGGCCTTAGCCTTTAATTTCATGTAGAATAAACTCACTTTAATTTCGTATTTTTTTTAAACTACGACTCGTTTCATTTCAAAATAATAGGTTTCCCACTTTTTTTTTTTTTTGTTCACTGTATATTTTCTTGATCCTTATAACAACTAGAGTCGATATAGCGATGTCCGTCTGTTGAAATCACGCTTATTCGCCTGGGTAAACTTAGGATAATTTTATTGGATAATATATCAAGCAAATTGGTATTTAAAATGGGTTAAGATGGGCATCATTGTGCAAAGATATGTTCTAAAATTAGGAAACACCTCTAAAAAATATGCTAATTTAGTATTAAGTTTTTAAAATTGTTTACTTTTTCAAATATTTTGTTTACATTTGTTATAAATAGTGCAATAAATCCAAATATTAATGTAAACGGAAAACCCACGTGGAGGGTATCAAAGATTCGTCATAACCGAACTTAACACTCTTGTTTTTTTTTATATATGGTGACAATCCTGTGCATAAAATATAGGCAATATGTAGTACTGATAACTTCGAAAATTTAAGACATGGTTCAATACTAAAATATTCGAAATAAGCAGGGGTCGTCAGATTCGTTATCGAAATTTTTCGAACGAAATTATTTTTTTAATTTCCAAAATAAAATACTAAGAATAATTTTACTCTGTCACAGTTAACGAATTATGGCCGCTAGTTAAGAGTAAAAGGTAACCGAGATCTTATGTTTGTCCGTTGAATTTAAATAACGAACCAAAATTTAGCATTCCGATTGATTTTATGCGATAGGGAAATCGGTTTTAATATTCATATTATTTCTTTATTACGCCATATGAAGCCATATTAAAGATATTTTTTAAAGATATACAACACCATACAAGAGAAAGAAAAAACTTCTGCTTCCTTAGATCAAGAAAAATGGTTATAATTATTTTTTTTTTTAAGAATTTCCATTCCATTAATTTTTCTTTCATTCTTTCAAAGTTATTAATCATAACATCCTAAAAGTATGCCTTAAAAAAAAGCATAAAAGCTTTTAATATTTGTTTGCAGTTAAACATCTGTGTGTAGTCATGTTAATTGATAAAAGCTTAACATGAACGAATCATTCGTTCACACTGAACGAACCAAAAATAAATAAAATGTAATGAAAAAAAAAAATAATTTGATAAGCTTACCCTGTTATTTGATAATGTTAATTTTGCAATTTTTGCATAATAATGTTTGTTAAATTAATTTTGAAAAATACGACACTTACCTAGAAAAGAAATAAAGAGAAATAATTAACAATATATTTATAACAAATTTAAATTTTAAATTATTTAAAATAAATACATATATTTTCGTTAAACATTCCAAGGATCAATTTGAATATGATTAAAAAAGTACTTCAACAATATTCTTTATTTTTGTAAAAACAATTCCTTTCAAGAAAAAAATGCAAACATTTTTTTTATCTGATTATCTTCAATAGCTTTGACAAAACAAAAATGGTAAATCACGTTTGAAACCGTTCAAAATAGTGAAAGAGAAATTGATATAAACAATTTAAACACAAGTCAGAAATTGTCGAGAGTAAAATAAAATCTGAGACAACAATAATTTTTCTGAATAAGAATTCATAAATATTTATGTCATTAAAATGTGTTATTTCAATAGAGAAGAAATTCTATTGAATCTATTGCCTATAAAAATTAAAACAAGTAAGTACATATATTAAAATCGGCTGTGCTGAATTTTTTGATACCCTCCACCTGCGTCTTAAACTCAATATTAGACTCAATGGTTAGAACGGCTACCACTTTAAAACTGTTGCCGATACTGAAAAATTAATTCCGAATACCAATTAAATTTAAAGTTAATTGTTTTTCTATAATAATTTATTTTTATAAAAAATAATGATCGTGTCTTCTATAGAAAGAATTAATTACTATTTGATTACCAGACTAGAAATCCTAAGCTCCCTAATGAAATTCATTATTTAACGAAGCCGGCGTTATAATACCAAAAATTTAATCCCTATTAGAATGTTTTGAGAACTTAGGAGTTATACGATAATTAAAAAAAATTCAAATGATTCTTGGCTAAAAATTATTAATATTAAATATAAGCAAATTTTAAAATATTTTCATCTGAATTAGCTAGTAATATGCTAATTTAAGGATACATTTAATAAAAAAAAAATACGTAATAATAACAGGTAAGAAACTAAATATAGATATTAAAAATTCAAAATTTAAAAAATTCAAAATTTAATATTTAATTCAATATTTAATTTAATATTTAATTTTTAATTTTGTATTTTGAATTTTTAGTTTTTAATTTTTAATTTTTAATTTTTAATTTTTAATTTTTAATTTTTAATTTTTAATTTTTAATTTTTAATTTTTAATTTTTAATTTTTAATTTTTAATTTTTAATTTTTAATTTTTAATTTTTAATTTTCCATTTTTAAGTTTTAAGTTTTAATTTTTAATTTTTAATTTTTAATTTTTAATTTTTAATTTTTAATTTTTAATTTTTAATTTTTATTTTTTAATTTTTAATTTTTAATTTTTAATTTTTAATTTTTAATTTTTAATTTTTAATTTTTAATTTTTAATTTTTAATTTTTAATTTTTAATTTTTAATTTTTAATTTTAAATTTTTAATTTTTAGTTTTTAATTTTTAATTTTTAATTTTTAATTTTTAATTTTTTATTTTTAATTTTTAATTTTCAATTTTTGATTTTCCATTTTTAAGTTTTAAGTTTTAATTTTTAATTTTTAATTGTTAATTTTTAATTTTTAATTTTTAATTTTTAATTTTTAACTTTTAATTTTTAATTTTTAATTTTTAACTTTTAAATTTAATTTTTAATTTTCAATTTTCAATTTTTAATTTTCAATTTTTAAGTTTTAAGTTTTAAGTTTTAATTTTTAATTTTTAATTTTTAATTTTTAATTTTTAATTTTTAATTTTTAATTTTTAATTTTTAATTTTTAATTTTTAATTTTTAATTTTTAATTTTTAATTTCTAATTTTTAATTTTTAATTTTTAATTTTTAATTTTTAATTTTTAATTTTAAATTTTAAATTTTTAAATTTTTAATTTTTAATTTTTAATTTTTAATTTTTAATTTTTAATTTTTAGTTTTTAATTTTTAATTTTTAATTTTTAATTTTTTATTTTTAATTTTTAATTTTCAATTTTTAATTTTTAATTTTTAATTTTTAATTTTTAATTTTTAATTTTTAATTTTTAATTTTTAATTTTTAATTTTTAATTTTTAATTTTTAATTTTTAATTTTTAATTTTTAATTTTTAATTTTTAATTTTTAATTTTTAAATTTTTAAATTTTAAATTTTTGAAAGGGGAAATTTTAAATTTTTAATTTTTAATTTTTAATTTTTAATTTTTAATTTTTAATTTTTAGTTTTTAATTTTTAATTTTTAATTTTTAATTTTTTATTTTTAATTTTTAATTTTCAATTTTTAATTTTCAATTTTTAATTTTCCATTTTTAAGTTTTAAGTTTTAATTTTTAATTGTTAATTTTTAATTTTTAATTTTTAATTTTTAATTTTTAATTTTTAATTTTTAATTTTTAATTTTTAATTTTTAACTTTTAAATTTAATTTTTAATTTTCAATTTTTAATTTTCAATTTTTAATTTTCAATTTTTAAGTTTTAAGTTTTAATTTTTAATTTTTAATTTTTAATTTTTAATTTTTAATTTTTAATATTTAATTTGTAATTTTTAATTTTTAATTTTTAATTTTTAATTTTTAATTTTTAATTTTTAATTTTTAATTTTTAATTTTTAATTTTTAATTTTTAATTTTTAATTTTTAATTTTTAATTTTTAATTTTTAATTTTTAATTTTTAATTTTTAATTTTTAATTTTTAATTTTTAATTTTAAATTTTTAATTTTTAATTTTAAATTTTTAATTTTCAATTTTTAATTTTTAATTTTTAATTTTTAATTTTTAATTTTTAATTTTTAATTTTAATATTTAATTTTTAATTTTTAATTTTTAATTTTTAATTTTTAATTTTTTTAATTTTTAATTTTTAATTTTTAATTTTTAATTTTTAATTTTTAATTTTTAATTTTTAATTTTTAATTTTTAGTTTTTAATTTTTAATTTTTAATTTTTAATTTTTAATTTTTAATTTTTTATTTTTAATTTTTAATTTTCAATTTTTAATTTTCAATTTTTAATTTTCCATTTTTAAGTTTTAAGTTTTAATTTTTAATTTTTAATTGTTAATTTTTAATTTTTAATTTTTAACTTTTAATTTTTAATTTTTAATTTTTAACTTTTAAATTTAATTTTTAATTTTCAATTTTTAATTTTCAATTTTCAATTTTTAATTTTCAATTTTTAAGTTTTAAGTTTTAAGTTTTAAGTTTTAATTTTTAATTTTTAATTTTTAATTTTTAATTTTTTATTTTTAATTTTTAATTTTTAATTTTTAATTTTTAATTTTTAATTTCTAATTTTTAATTTTTAATTTTTAATTTTTAATTTTTAATTTTTAATTTTTAATTTTTAATTTTTAATTTTTAGTTTTTAATTTTTAATTTTTAATTTTTAATTTTTTATTTTTAATTTTTAATTTTCAATTTTTAATTTTCAATTTTTAATTTTCCATTTTTAAGTTTTAAGTTTTAATTTTTAATTGTTAATTTTTAATTTTTAATTTTTAATTTTTAATTTTTAATTTTTAATTTTTAATTTTTAATTTTTAATTTTTAACTTTTAAATTTAATTTTTAATTTTCAATTTTTAATTTTCAATTTTTAATTTTCAATTTTTAAGTTTTAAGTTTTAATTTTTAATTTTTAATTTTTAATTTTTAATTTTTAATTTTTAATTTTTAATATTTAATTTGTAATTTTTAAGTTTTAATTTTTAATTTTTAATTTTTAATTTTTAATTTTTAATTTTTAATTTTTAATTTTTAATTTTTAATTTTTAATTTTTAATTTTTAATTTTTAATTTTTAATTTTTAATTTTTAATTTTTAATTTTTAATTTTTAATTTTTAATTTTTAATTTTTAATTTTTAATTTTTAATTTTTAATTTTTAATTTTTAATTTTTAATTTTTAATTTTTAATTTTTAATTTTTAATTTTTAATTTTTAATTTTTAATTTTTAATTTTTAATTTTTAGTTTTTAATTTTTAATTTTTAATTTTTAATTTTCATTTTCCATTTTTAAGTTTTCATTTTTCACCTTTCATTTTTCATTTCTCGTTTTTATTTTTTAATTTTTCAATTTTCAATTTTCATTTTTCATATTCCATTTTTCAATTTCCATTTTTCATATTCCATTTTTCAATTTTAATTTTTCAGTTCTCCTTTTTCATTTGGGATTACATTTTTTCTTCCATATTGGCGAATTTTTTTTTATTATATCGAGTTAACGCTAAAAACAATATGTGGCAATACTAACATAGCTCATGGTAGTTGTGTTTGTTGGCATTTTTTGTGGTTTTTCTTGAACAGTGAATTTTGTTGTACAACTATTATGTTCAATCACTAAAATATTACAACAAACACGCTGAGTTATGTTTTTTAGAGGTATCTAAATATATTTGCTTGTATCTAAGCAAAATGATGCCCGATTTACACCGTTTTAAATATCAACCTGGTGGGAATAATGGCATATGATATTATCATAATCTTACCCAGTCAAATATTTTTTTTTTTTTTTTGTGAATGAGCGTGATTTCAACAGACAGACGGACATCGCTATATCGACTCGAGCTGTGATAAGGATCAAGAATATATATACTTTATGGGGTCGGAAATTAGTTTTTCGATGCGTTACAAATGGAATGACAAACCTATATATACTCTCTGCCAAAATGTAAATAAATTTTGAATGAAATAAAAGTAGTAAAATATGTCATATGACATCATCATATATTTTTATTAAAACGTCGCACAGAGGAAGAATATTTGAAATTAAAAGCAAGTCAAAATTTTTTAGCGTGTTTTTTAATAAAAAGTCCGGATTTTTAGATTTAAAGGAGTGAGATGCAGTTAGATTTGTCAAAAAATCTTCCAGTATGATTTGAAGTCATAGATAATTTAATAAGTTTAAATTTATGTCAAATTAATCATATTAATAATAAATTAAATCGTTTTTCGGATTTAGTCCTTGTTCCACATGACTATAAGTTTTCACCGTATGAGAGTGTATTGTCAATTTCTCCATCTAATTTACATCATTTTCCCTTAACTATAGAAATTGATTATTACAAGTTTATTAAAAATTCTCTTGTTTAAATTCCGTTAACTTCAATTTTAACCGTTGTAATCTTGAAGTGCTTAATTCAATACTTAGTGGTGTTGACTGGATTACGATTTTTTTGAGTCAAGTAACATCATCATGTTATGATATATTTTTAAGTACTGTTTTGGATATTTGTAATGCAAATGTGTCCCTCTTAAATAATCAAAGCCGTATAAGCTTGCGTGGTATACGGGGGGTCTAAAAAGCTTAAAAATCTGCGCGACAAGTTTCATAAATCTGATAGTTAAGAAGATGATGAAAAGTTAATTTATTATCGAAGAGAATGCAATTTTCTAAATGAATTTTTATATTAACAATTTTTCTTACAAAAAGAATGTGAAATTAATGTAATCCTGGGGGCCAAATCACCGCATTCGATATCGAGTAAAATCAATTGAAATTCCATATTTTGGTTTATTATTTGAAGAAAACGGACAAACTCTCGACCACGATTCACTTTTGTTCTTAACCAGAGGCCATAATTCTTCGACACAAAAAAAAATTATTCTTAACATTTTATTTTGGAAAATAAAAAAATTATTTCGATCGAAAAATTTCGATAACGAATGCGGTGATTTGGCCCCTGGTCTTATGTTAAATCTAAAAAGCAAGTTTCAGATATTTCAACTATCATAAAATATGATGGCTCTGTTTCAAAATCTAGTAGTGATGTTGTAAATATATTTGCCAATTTTTTCAGCTCATATTTTGATTCTTCAATGATTCATACAGCTAGATACTCAAATTCATTTAAGTCTCGGTGGATGATGTTTTTAATGGAATTATGCAGTTATAAAAATAATTGTAACATAGATTCAGATGGTTTATGTACCTAGTTTTTGAAAAAGTGTGGCATTTCTATCGCGTTTGCACTTAAATATATTTTCAATTTATCATTAAAGGAAGGAATTTTCATTGACAAGGGGAAATCCACGACCATTACCCCAGTTTTTAAAAATGGTAATACAGATGGAGTTACTAGTTATAGGCCGATAATGTAAATTATCATGTGTTTCTAAAGTTTTTGAACATGTTATTTATAAAAAATTAATTTTCCTTTCAAAATCTATTATTTCTCTTTATCAGCATGGATTCTTTTCTGGTAGGTCTACTACGACCAACTTAACTGTTTTCAGTGAGTATTGCATATCTGCATTGGAAGACGGTAGTCAAGTTGATGTTGTTTATACTGACTTTTCTAGAGCCTTTACAGGGTATCTCATAGTATTCTTTATTAGAAATTGCAAGCAATGGGATTGCATTCTAACTTTCTTATGGGGATAGGTTAGGTTAGGTTAGGCTGAAAGTGGCTGCTATACCAAAGGAAAAGCACACTTAGACTCTGGGGTCCATTGTGATACCACGGGACGAATAGGTGTTCCCCTCAGTCCCCACTGTAGAACCAGTTTGAGCTCCTGATGAAGCCCCTAATATGTGAAATGTCCACATTTGAGAGATCAGAGAGATCGTGAAGAAACGGCGATCACAATGTTCGAAGTCTCGTTCTGGAGAGCGCCGGGCAATAGCAAAGGAAGTGTTCTATGCTCTCCACATCCATGTAGCTAAGACAGAAGTCATTTGACGAGACCCTGAGGCGTTCAGCGTGTCTCCCTATGAGTCAGTGCCCAGTGATAACAGCAACTACTGTTGAAATCTCCCCACGGGGGAGTGATAGTAGAGCGCTAGTGCGCTTATGATTTAGAGCCGGCCAGATCTGTCTCGTGATCCTGCACGTTGATCCATTAGCCCATCTGTTGTCGGTTATGCCGGCGGTGTGAAGCCGAAGTTCCAGCTTGCAATATTCCAGGGGTATACCAACACATTCCAAGTTCGCTGGAACCCGTAAGGTAGTGCCCTGTCTTGCCAACTCGTCAGCTTTACAGTTTCCCGGTATATTCCTGTGCCCTGGGACCCATATGAGTCTGATGTCGAACTGCTTGGCCATCTCATTTAAAGACGTGCGGCAGCTAAGGGTGGTTCTTGTTTTCAGGAACATTGATTCCAAGGATTTTACCACGGCCTGACTATAAGAGTAGATGTTGACTGCAGTTGTAGACAGAATATTCCGACCCAATCAGTCAGCAACTTCCTTTATTGCCAGTACCTCTGCCTGATAAACACTGTAGTGGTCTGGCAACCTGCGAGCCAGATTTAGTCCAAGCTCCTTTGAATAGACTCCGAAACCAACTTGACCACACAATTTCGATCCATCAGTATAGAAATTTATCGAACGCCTGATACCTGGAATCCTCCCTGACCAGGATTCCCTGGTCGGTATCAGAGTTTTGTAGTGTCGTTCGAATACACTCCTCGGAGTAGTGTAATCCACGTTCAATGGTAAGTTCCTGTTATTCAGGATCACTCCATGGCCACAATTGTGACCCCGCCATTGTATTGTGCTTCTTAGTCTAATGGCCGATGAGGCCGCCGACTGCTTTCCTAATATGTCCAACGGTATTAGGTGTAAGAGGATGTTCAAGGTATCCGTAGGTGTAGTACTAAGGGCACCAGTGATACACATGGAAGCCATTCTCTGTACCCTTGCAAGAAGGTTGGTATTAGAGGCCTTCTCTAGAGCAGGCCCTTATGGGGATAAGATCATACCTATCTAATAGAATTTGCAGCGTTTAGGTTTTTGAATCGTTCCAATATGTTCAAAGCTCAGGCGTACCTCAAGGCAGTTTTTTGGGTCCACTCTTGTTTAATTTGTTTACAAATGATTTCTCTAAGTATTTTACTAAGCCACGCTTTTCGCTTTATGCTGATGATTTAAAAATATACTGTCAGATCTCCTCCTTTATTGATATATGTACATACATATATAACTTAGAAAATGATTTAAATAATCTTCATGATTGGTGTTTGGTTTTAAATCTTTCAAAATGTCGTCATGTCTCTTTTTCTAGATCTCGCAATCCGATAACGTCTTGTTTTAGTTTGGGTGGTCACAATTTAACTACTATTGACATAATAACTGATCTGGTAGTTCTTTTTGACTCTTCAATGTCAATCATTCCCCATATAAATTATATAGTCCTTGTATTTATTAGGAGAAATTGCTCTGATTTTTCTTATCCTAACATATTAAAATTGATCTTATGTTAGATCAAAATTAGAGTATACTGCTGTCGTGTGGAGTCAACATTGTGGGGAACACATCTCTCGCATTGAGCGTGTGCAACGTGTATTTCTTAAATACGCTCTCTCGTCAATTAATTTTGTTGAACGCTTACCCTCATATGAAGCTAAAGGCTTGCTTCTTCGTCTTGAGACTTTAGAATATAGACGTAGATTTCAATGCTTATTGTTTATATTTGATTTAATTACTTGTGGTATTAATTGTCATGACTTGCTCTCGCAGATATCTTTTTATGTCCCTCCTAAAATGTTACGCCATAATCATCATATATTTACAGTAACACCTCGGTTACTGCAACCCTCGATGAGCGCAACTCCTCGATTAGTGCAACAACTAAAATATTTACATTGTAGACTCAGTGTAAGCAACTTTGCAAAAATTTGTGACTCAGTAAAATTTTAAATTTTGCCGTCAGGTTATTTGTTTTTTTTTTTTTTTTTTTGTTAGCTATTTTTTACCGCTATTTCTCAGAATATACAAATATGTGTAGTATATATGTATGTTGTTTGCACGTGTATTTCTAAATATGTTTTTAGTATCGAAGTGATTTTCTTTGCGAAGTGTTCTTTTGAAACATAAAGATGCCAATGATTAATAAAAGAGTTAAGCTAACAATTAAAGAAAAAACTGAAATTCTCGAAAAACAGGACAAAAATGCGCCTACATCAGTGATTTGCAGAGAATACAATATCCATAAGTCTACTATTAGCCGAATAAGAAAAATAAAAATGCATTGAGAAAATTTGTGGCAAATGCCGAATCAGGACCGGGTAAGCGTAGAATTATGAGAGTTTCTGAATATCCCAAAATGGAAAAGGCTCTATACCAGTGGTTTCTTAAACAAAGAGAGAAGCACTTGCCCATTTCTGTTGAAATTTTGAAAGAAAAAGCTCGTGAACTACATAACAAAAATTAGGATGAACCTGGAAGTTTTAATGCAAGCAACGGCTGGTTCGCTAATTTTAAAAAGCGTCATGGCATTCGCATGTTAAAGATTTGTGGCGAGAAACTTTCGAATAAAGCAATTCTTGTGGATCCATTTATAGAAAAATTTCAAGAAAAAGTTGAAGAGCTAGGATTAACACCAGATCAAAACTACAATGCGGATAAGTCTGGTTTATTTTTCAAAGTCATGCCGAATAAAACACTTGTAAGCTTTAAAGAGACGTCTGCTCCAGGTCGAAAAGTCAGCAAGGAGCGAATCACGTTTCTCGCATGCACAAACGCATCCGGTATGCATAAAGTTAGACCATTTGTTATCGGAAAGGCTTTAAATCCAAGGGCATTTAAAGGTTTCCAAAGCAACCTTGTTGTTTATAAAGCCAACAAATATGCATGGATGGCTTTATTATTATTTGAAGAATGGTTTCACCATACGTTTGTTCCAGAGGTATGTATAACACAAAATTTAAACTGCATATTAAGCACGGATTGTAAGGTAATCTTTTTCATTTTTCTTCCAAAGATCTTCCAAAAAAAAAGCGCTTTTACTGCACCCTATTATCCCAAGGATGGTGAACTGACAAGTGAGGATGGCATGATCACCATCATGTGTTTTCCGCCAAACTGCACAGCCGTTCTTCAGCCAATAGACCAAAACGTTATTAACTTAACGAAATTGATTTACAAAAGAAGTATCTTGGCGCACTTATAATCGGCAGTGAAGGCTCAGATATTGAACAAAAAATCAAAACATTTAGCATGAGGAATGCAGTTGGCCTTTTAGCTAATGCTTGGGATAAATTGCCGGCTAACGTCATCAAAAAATGTTGGAACGTGTTGATGAGTCCTCAAAATCCATGGATGAAGAAATGCTGCCATTAAGTATAATTAGAGCAGAAATTCTCGGTGAACAAGCAATGCTTACTTCAGTGTCCGATTATCTTCAGGAAATTACCCCCGACATTACAAATGAAGAAATTAATGCTTGGATATTTGGAGAAAATAACTCAAATTATGCAGCTGAAGATGAAGATATTGAAAGCGAAGAGGATATGGAAATTACTAGCACTGTCCATGATTTGCCTAAAATAAAGTCCAAGGATGCCATTAATTTATTAAACATTTGTATTCAATGGGCTGAAGAAACCAAAATCGGCTTAAAAGAAGTTTTACTTCTTCAAGATCTTCGCGAAACTGCAGTGCAGAAACATATTTCAAGTACCAAAAAACAGTCTAAAATTTCGGACTTCTTTTAATTTTGTACATAAGCATGTATATTTTTATTGAATTTTTTTTTTTGTTTAACTAAATTTATTTATTCGGATTGTTTTGTGTTTTATATTATTATTAATAAAATAAATAAATTTTTTTTTTTTTAAATAACATTTTCAAGGTAAATAGCTAAATACTAAAGTTGTTTTTATTTAAAACAAGTAAGAAAATTATAGTCGGTCTACACCGACTATACGATACCCTATACCATGCGTTAAGAGACCCTATCTCTTAGGCCCAACTAACTGGACATAGAAAATAAGCATAAACCAAATTTGAGTGGGATTTTTATTAATTTTTTTGGCTGCAGATATGAAAAAGTTCATACCGGATGCTATATCTATATGGGGACTGGGCCCAAAAATGGACCGATCCTGACCATGTGTGGTAAAGTCTCTTGTATTTTGCAAAAATATATACAAACAAAATTTGAGAAGAATCAGTGCAATATTTTTGTTTTTTGATAGATTTAAGTGAACATCGGGAAACAGCTCTATATGGGGCCTATGACTAAGAGTTGTCCCATAGGGATCATTTTTGGACTACTCATTATTGGATGTAATAAACGCATACAAACCCAATTTGAGTAAGATCTATATGACAATTTGGATCTTATGGCAATTTATGTCGATTTCATAGGGGTCATTTGTATGGGGGCTAGGTCTGAACATGGACCGATTCTCACCAATTTCAATAGCGTTCATCATGATCGATAAAAACATACATACCAAATTTCATCAAAATATATTCATATTTGCGACCTGCAGTTTGATTACAAGGTTTACATGGACACACAGACGGACGGACGGACGGACCAACGGACATCGTTAAATCGAATCAGATAGTGATTCTGATTCGATCGGTATAATAAACGATGGGTCTAGGTCAAATATTTTTGGTAGTTACAAACAGCAGCACAAAGTCATTATACCCAAACCACATAGTGGTATAGGGTATAAAAAATATATTAATTATGCTCAAAAATATCTTTAGGACAATATAAACCAGATATTTTTTGTAAACTCGTAATTTAATTTTGTAATGTCAGGCAAATTCAGAATAGACTTCTGTAACATACGTGGACTGCGGACGAATTTTTTCTCTGTATATGCCCACACTCGCTTTCATCGGCCGGATGTTTTCGCCTTATGTGAGACCCAGGTAAGTGAGGATGCTGATCCACAGGACTTTCACATACCTGGGTATCACCTTCTATCCCTTTTTACTTTTCATAGGGGCCTTGCAATGTATGTACATTCGCGACAATGTTGTGTACCAGTTCCAGCAACATCTGAACTGTAATGATGCAGAATTTAACTCACTTTGGGCTAAGTTCAAAATCAGGTCACACATTTTGCATTTCGGGTTTCTATACAGAAGCCCAAACATAGAAAGGGAGCATAGCTATAATGGCTTCGATGCCCTTTCTGAATCTATAACTAAAATATTAGAAAGTTGCCCGAATAGCGAAATCGTAGTTGCCGGCGATTTCAATATTCATAACTCTTCTTGGCTTCACCATTCGAGTCAAACAACTCCCGAAGGCCGTTACGTTGAGCTTATCGCCGCGCATAACCACTTAGCGCAACTAGTGAATGAACCAACGCACATTCCATGCATTGAAGGGCAAAGCCAAAATATTCTCGACCTTTTTCTAACTTCACACCCTGACAAGTATGAAGTGAAAATTCTTGCACCTCTCCGTAATTCGGATCACTGCACCATTTCCGCATCTTTTTCGTTCTCTGTACTTCATAGTGTTTCAACACCAGCTACGAAACGCTCAGTTTTTATTTACGAAAAGTTTCGTTGGGCCGACCTCAACGATTTCTTCAAGCATTTCAACTGGAAAATTTGTTTCCTGGACAATAATATTGACGCTGCAACGATAATGGTGGAAAAAATAATTGTGCTTGGTATGAGATTATTCATTCCATCAAAGTACATTTCGGCTAAACCTAATCAAAAACCTTGGTTTAACCAGACTTGCAGAGATGCAGTCAGATCCAGAGAGGAAGCATTCAGCCTTTGGCGTGAAAATAAAAATTCCGTCACTGAACTGCTACGCAAACAGGCGAGAAACGAATGTGCTAAAGTACTAAGGCGTGAAAAGTTTCGTCACGATCAGCGTCTTCGTGCTAAAGTTCTTTCTGTTCCTCTTGCTTTTGGTCATTTGTTAAAAGAGTAAAGAATAATGCTAGGTTTGCAATCCCAACTCTTATAATGAATGACCAAATATTCACTGACCCGGTTGATAAGGCTAACCTTTTAGCTGATCTTTTTGCAAAAAATTCATTTTTGCCGGATAGCGATCAACCACTGCCTAAAATATTCTTCCGAGCACGTGAATTTAAAAAGGTTCTTTCGGATCTCAACATAAATAAGTCTCCGGGACCGGATGGTATACCAGCACTGGTGCTGAAACAGTGCTCTTCGACGCTAGCCAGTCCATTGGCCAACCTTTTCAGCCTTTCGTACCGTGCGGGAGTCTTTCCCTCTTGCTGGAAGGTTGCTAATGTCCAACCAATCCCTAAAAAGGGTGCGGCTAATAACCCTGAAAATTACCGTCCAATTGCAATCTGCTCTGCACTCTCAAAGGTGATGGAGAGCATGATAAATTTCCATCTTGTGAACAACCTAGAGGCCAACTCACTTCCTAATGATCGACAGTATGGCTTCCGTATAAATCGTTCCTCGGGAGACCTTTAGCTCTACTTTCTGAGCGCTGGAGTCGATCCATTCGCAATTTTGGCGAAAGTAAAGTGGTTGCTCTGGATATATCCAATGCATTCGATCGTGTGTGGCACGGTGAACTGATATTATTGCATTTGGGGTCGGTAATGACTTCTCTCGATTTATATCGAACAATACGTGTTGTTATTGATGGGGTCTCATCCAATGAGTTTCAGCTTAATTCTGGGGTACCCCAAGGTTCCGTTCTTTCTCCTTCTCTTTTCCTTATCTTTCTGAACGACCGTCTTGGTCAAACTTTTAACTCTTTATACTCTTTCGCAGATGACAGCGGCATTTGTCATTCATTTTCCTTTAATTGTAGGCCAAGCCTCTTGGAGGTTGGGGGCAAAAGGCGGACAATGAATGACACACTCAATCAAGACCTGTTAACAATCTCCGAGTGGGGTAAAGTGAATAGGGTTGATTTTAATGCGCTGAAGACTCAATGTTATGGATTCAACAATGACATCTGTATATATGGGTGGTATAGGTATTGAGGAGTCGGATACCCTTGATGTTCTAGGCATGAGAATTCAATGTGATGTTCGTTGGAACGAGTATGTTTTTCAAGTGTCGAAAGAAGCATTCAAGTGTCTTGGTTTTCTAAAACGGTGCAAAAATTACTTCACTCCTTCTGATCTCCTTAAAATCTATACCAATTACATCCGACCGAAAATGGAATACAACTGCCATATATGGGCAGGAGCTTCAAAGTCTATTTTGGAGCTACTGGACCGTGATGCTCATCAAAGACAGTAGGGTATCCAATTCTATTGACTCATTGGAACATCGTCGGAATGTGGGTTGTGTATCACTGTTCTATAGATACTACCATGGGCAATGTCCTTCTGAGATTAGCGAACTTATTCCAACTGCCCAAGTTTCGGTTCGCTCTACCCGCTTCTCTAGTAGATCACATCCGTTTGTAGTTTATTGTCAAGTTGACCGCACAACGCATTACAGAGAGAATCGTTTATCAATCAATCGAACTAGCCGTATGTGGAATAAACTCCCCGCAGAGGTCTTTCCTGACAGTTATAATCTAATCTTATATATTAAAAGAACTTATGAATAAACTTTGCATTCAAGATTTTTCTCAATATTTTTCTTCTCTCAAACCTCT
Source organism: Cordilura impudica (assembly GCA_963682025.1). Classification (NCBI taxonomy): domain Eukaryota; kingdom Metazoa; phylum Arthropoda; class Insecta; order Diptera; family Scathophagidae; genus Cordilura; species Cordilura impudica. The sequence goes on along the minus strand of OY821520.1, from coordinate 238,047,231 downwards.
ATAACTAGAGTTCTAATTAACGTAGGCTGTTGACATTGGTCTAAGAACACTCAGTGGATCAAGCTCCTTCTTTTGAGCTATTAACTGCTTAAATTCCTTGGGTTTGAGGAAAGTTATGCGTGGACAATCAACTTTACTTTTACTGTACGTTAACTTCTCTTGGCATATTTTGGCATTACTGTACGTTAACTTCTCTCGGCAAATTTTGGTATTATATTATAAAAATTAATATAATATAATGCTGCGGAGCAGCAGGGGTCCTCTAGTAAAATGTAAGTAAATATCCACAAACACTACTCCCTCTTTCCTCCTTCCCATAACCTATTTTCCTGAGATCAACACAATGCACTGCATCTGTAGGGGGCATCCCCTGAGTGTTGGTTAATAAATAAAAAAAATACCTAAAGCAGTGTTTATATATGTGTGACTCGGTCAATGCAACAACCGCGGTTGTTGCAACTGCCTTGGTTTTTTATTAGTTGCAGTAACCGAGGTCGTACTGTATATATTTTATATATTATGTATCGTACCATCGCACTTATTATGCAATAAATAGTAAGTTAAATTGTGCTTGTAACGATCTCAATAACATAAATGAAACACTTCAAAAGAAAGTTCTAAGCTGTTTCTCTTTGAGTTATTAAATTTATAAAATAAGACATTTATTTAATTTAAGTATTAATTTTTAATTTAAGTTATAGTCTGTAAGGAACTTTCCATTGACTAAATAAATGAAATGAAATGAAATCTGGTGTTTTCCGAGATATCTTACGATTACTGAAGCGGTCTGGGACCCACATGGCAGGCAGCCAACAAAAGCTAGGGCAACTGGTTTCGACACGCCTATTATATTCTATGAAAAGTCTCAAAATGCATAAAAAAAAAGTTTAACTTCATCCATATAGCTCCAAATTTAAGAGAAAATCGAAAAACTAAATGCGTTTTTCTCGAAACCATGTTTTTCAAGACGATGACCACCATAATTCAAACACCACTGCATAGATTTTTATGAAATTTTTACGGCATATTAATAGCATTAAAAACTTATCTTTGATCGAGAATTTTAATTTTTGTTCAAAACTTAGATTTTTTAAACAATAAAATATAGCTTTTTGGTCGTAAATCCGGGAATAAATTTGTTAATTTTCAAACAAAAAGCTGCAATTAAAGACCATATTTATTATTAAACTAATGATTTTTTTTTTATTGTTTAATTGATTTTAAATGATTCAGTGAGATGTTCTGATGCTTATCGCGAAGCACTTCTTGCGGATGGAGTCCAACAAAGATGGCGACATTTTTATAAATAATAAATATTATTAATGTATTCAGTTTTATAAAATAAAACTTTTTGCTGTGCCGAAATTTCGGAAAGTTCAGAATGAATTTTTTAAAATTTGATTTTTATTGTAAGGCTTCATTTAATTAAAGGCCCTTTTTGGTTAGGGCCTACAAGTAAAATTACGTATTCTTTATTTATGAGTCAATATTGGCCCAATACAAATATAAAACGAAGTTTTTTATTATATTTTGCTATAAAAGCGAATTTGGCACGTTTATATCAAAATATTTTTGCTTTGTATTTCTTCAACAGAGAACAGTAGAGATGTAACGGGAATAAAATGATAGTATAAGTGCGAGAGAGAGACAGACCGCCACCGCGTTTTCAACCATAAGAGTAAGAGTAACAATAATAGGTGAGTAGCAATACGTGGGAATTGAGCGAGCTCTATGGAGCCACACAAGCAAATGACTTTTTTTGTTGCTCTGAGTTCCAACAACACCTACATGTAATTGCACCATGAGTGTGTGCAAAAGAATTGTAACGGGAAAATATATGGAAACGAGTAAACTGAAGATAATCAAGGTAGTTTCCACTATTCTATTTCATTTGCAAAAAAGTAATCAACGTGTGTGTTTTAGAAGTGAATATTTGCGGTATGTCTCGTTTGAATACTAAAGAAATAGAAGATCTGTTAGATCAATCTGATTGTGATGCAACTCCAAGTGATTCTTCAAGCGAAGAGGAAGATTTTGTTATATCTGATACTGGTTCAACTTATGAATTGAATAGATCAGATGGAGAAAGTGCTTCTAGTCTAAATGGATCCAGCATTAGTAACGAAACTCCAGTGTCATCAAGTTTTCTCTCCAAGGATGGAAAATATGTTTGGTTTGAGCACCCACCGAAGCAGAATGAAATAGGAAGACGTGCTGCCGAAAATGTTATGGATAGTGCTCCTGGTCCGACCCATTATGCAATCGCAAGAACAAGTGACATTGTATCGTCATTCGATTTGTTTATGCCAAGTGAACTACTAAAGATTATAATAGATATGACAAATTTAGAAGGTAATGCTTTTTTACATTCGCTGGTGCATTTCGGTTAATATTATTATAAATTTTAGGACGTTCCGTTTTTCAAGAAAACTGGATTCCTGTAGATGGTACTTCAACAAAAGCATATTTGGGGCTTCTCCTTTTAGCTGGTGTATTTCGATCTCATGGTGAGGCTTTAGAAAATTTTTTGGGATGATAGAAAAGGCAATATTCAAGGCAACCATGAGCCTTCGACGATTTCAGAATATATCCCGAGTTCTGAGATTTGATGAAACGTCAGACAGAAATGAAAGACGAGCGCGTGACAAACTAGCCCCTATAAGAGACTTTCGGGACCGCTGGGAAAGAAATTTGAGAAAAATGTATAATCCAGGCGAATGTACGACCGTAGATGAACAGCTAGTTACATAACGTGGACGTTGCCCTTTCAAGCAATATATGCCCTCTAAACCTGGAAAATAAAAAAATCTGGGCTCTCTGTGACTCAAAAACAAATTATGCATGGTCGTTGCAAGTATACAACAGGTAAAGCTCCAAACTGCAAGTCGGAAAAAGATCAAGGTCGTTGGGTTGTTTCAGATTTAGTAAAGGATTTGAAAGGTCGAAATGTCACATGCGACAATTTTTTTACTTCCTACGAACTGGGAAATGAACTACTGAAACGAAAGCTTACTATGGTTGGCACAGTCCGAAAAACCAAAACGTTCCTTCCGCCAAAAATATTGAACATGAAAGATAAACCAGAAAATTTATCTCAATTCTTTTTCGATAAAGAAAACAAGACAACCATTGTCGCATTTGTGCCGAAGAAAAATCGTTTTGTTATTTTACTAAGCACATTACACCACACTAATGCAATTGATGGCGACAAGATGAAACCGGAAATTATACACTACTATAATGAGACGAAATCAGGAGTTGATACGCTTGATAAATTGGTCAGAAATTACACTTGCAAGCGCAGATGTAATCGATGGCCTCAAACCCTATTCTATAACATGTCTTTACTTCAATAAATAACGACTGGAATAAAAAAAAAGAATTTTCGATCTCGAATATTTTTAGAAGAATTAGCCACATCGCTTGTTCAACCGGAAATATCTCGTCAAGAGCATATTCCCCACAGCAATTCAGCCAAAATAATCGTTCGCAGTTTACAACCTGATGCTACAAGCGTACTGAAAAAGACAAACCTTAAGAGGGGCCGTTGCTATGTATGTCCCAATCGCTCAGACAGTAACAAATATTCAAATAAGTGTTCCAAGTGTGCAAATTTTGTATGTAAAAATCATTCTGATACCATAATTACTTGTAAAAACTGTCAAACTACTTAATAAAATTCAAATATACAAATAAATTTATATTGGTCAAAATTGACCCACAAATACAGTATGCGTCATTTTTTTAAATACAGGATAAGGGTTAAATGTATTTTTTATGGTGTTGACAAAACATTTACTATGCAATAATTGAAAACTTTTCCTCTATTTTTGGTTTCATAATTTTGTTGGGTATCCATTATTTTTAGGTACGCCGAGGCATGGAGTCAATTAAATTTTTGATGATATCGATTGAAATTTTTTGTCACTCCGAATTCACTGCCTCTATCAGATCTGTCTTGTTTGTGTAATATCGTGTCCGTATTTTTCGATTTACAACTTCCAATAGATTTTCCATGGGATTGAGATCTGGTAATTGGGCTGGCCATTTCATAACACTAACTGCATTAGACTGTAGCCATTCGGTTACAACTTTGGAGGTGTGTTTTGGACCATTGCCACATTGGAACTTCCGGACCAGGGGCATATTTTTCTCAGCGTATGGATACGTTACGTCACTTAGAAGTTGCCTGTATACAAAAGCAACCCCATGCCATTATCTTGCCACCGCCAACTTAACCGCTTTCTTTTTATATTTTAGTTGTAGTATTTTTCGGTTGTCGTATAAACGTTGTTCCATCATGACCTCTTAAATTAAACTTGGATGCATCTGAAGAGAGAACAGTATTCCAATTCCGTCTTGACCAGTTTATGTGTTCTTTCGTGCGGTTTCTTCACATGACGATAACAACGAAGATCAATTGCTCGTCGTGAAACAATTCCAGCACATATTTTTAATTTCAGATTGTTAATGAGCTCTTTGGATAGCTTTTTTGTACATTTTTTTAAACTCTATTTCTATTAAATTATCCGTCTTCGACTCGTTTTGAGGGACCTACCCGCTAAAAGTTGAGTCGTCGCCGCACCTCTTTCACGATATTTCTTGATAATTTTTGAAATTATGGATTTATTCATAGAATATATCTCACAAATGATCTTTTGCTTAAGACCAGCAGTAAAATCATATATTATTCTGGTTTGTAACGCTTCACAAAACTTTATTCTTACCATTATTTTATAATAAATTATAAATAATTTGAAAGACATTTTTAAACATTTTTCAATCAGACATTTGGGCGTCCAATTTGTTAAACTTGAAAAACAAAAATGTTTGAGGTGAAACATTTTACAAATTTTAATACGAATATTTTTTATAAATCTAATTTATAATTATAAATATTTATTACATATCTAATCTTGTATTTTTAATAAAAATTTTATTTTATTTTTAAAGCTAATCTTCTATTTTTGTTAATCTAACCTTATTTGCCTTTTAAACACACAAAAAAATTGTCTGTAATTTTTGAGTGTGTTTAAAACCATTTCTATCCTACTTTCTCATACAGAAACATTTTCCCTATCAGAAAAACATTTCAAATTGTTACATCATTAGTTTCAAATATAATACACTTCAAATCTACAGTGTAGGTGGCGGTTTTAGACCAGCTTCAAAAGTAAACCACACTGAAATCTAGAGAGATGTTTGACAAGTGATATAATTTGATTGATGATGCTAAACTGTCAACACACCACACAATGTAGAGATGAGTATGTGCAAAATACACAACAACAAAACCGAAACAAAGAGGCTAAAATCAGTTTACATAAAATATGATAAAAAAAAACAACACAATAGAAAATATTGGAAAAAAATAACCACAACAAAAAAACCTAACAACATTAATAGAAACTAGCAGATTCCAGCCCTCGAAAATCGAGTGCAAATTCTAGAAAATTTTATTTTTTCATTAAATAAAGTCCCTAAAGGTATGCTAATCAATTATAGTCAATTCGCAAATCAACACAAAACAACAAACTCATTTTTTACTTACAAACACATTAACAAATTTAATAAATACACACAGCATTGTATAATTTTATGTATGTGTCAGTAGCAACTTTAAATGCAATTTACTCAAAATAAAGGAAAAAATTTAAAAATCTGTAAATCTGCAAAACGGCTAAAAAGAAATACCTTTTAAATAATATACGTTTGGTCCAAATCAGGATAAAACGGTAGAACAAAACATCGGTCACAAGAAATCGCCCAGCCTATTAATATTATAGATTAGAGCACAAAAGTTAATTAAATCAAATAAGAAACCATAAAATAATATGTTAAATAACAACGATTTTAATCAAATAGTTTAGGCTCCAAATAGAATTTTATTTGAAATTTATTTCACAAAAGTTTGACAGAGCGATTTGATGTTAAAGAGAAAATTGCCCATGTTTTTGGAGAATTATAAATCGAATTATGGAGCTACAGTTTTTAATTATAAAATATTTTTTAAAATCTAACTTTAAGAGAAAATAATTGCTATTTTGGTTTTTTTAGGAGCGACTAAAATTTACATTACTTCCCCACTAACGTAAGTAAATGGGTTCTTTCTATAAAACGAAACTTTGAAAATTTAAATGATTTAATTTTTTTTAATATTTTATTTCTGAATTTTTCATACAAAATGTATATCGTTTCGTTTTGTTTTTTGAATGGGTCCTTAATAAAATTCGATTTCCTTAATTTTTTAAAGTTTTTCTATTTAGTTTGTGTTACATCCACACTGCCTTACAAAGAGCCAAAACAAAAAATAGTTACCTTCTCATGCTATGTTCAGACGGACAGCAAGATTCGAGGTTCGCTCTCTCATTCACGGTTCGAGCCCAAATCATGATTGAATCTACATGATTCGCCATACAAAATATTGAGAGCGAATCAACTTGGTTCATTTTGAATCTAGTTGCGAACCATGAAGAATTTACTGTCATCTCCAATTTTTATCAAAAGTTATCGCTAGTTTATCTGAATTAGCTGTCAAAAATATATAAACAAAGAAAAAAACAAAAAACTAATGTGTGCAATAAAATAAATAGAAACATTTAACAAATAAAAAGTATATATTTAAATAAAAATGGACAAAGTGAAATAGTGAAACTTAAAGTGTATAAGGATGTCTTCAAATATTTGCACAAAAAATATAAACGTCAAAATGAAACAAGAACCATCGTCTGAGCACCAAGGTTCGCAATTGTGATTCAGAGCACGAACGAAGTGGTTCATTTTGCCGTCTGATGCTATTTTCACATGGATAGCAAGATTCGCGATTCGCTCTCTCATTCAAGGTTCGCGCCCGAATCATGATTGAATCTACATGATTCGCCATACAAAATTTTGAGAGCGAACCTACTTGGTTCATTTTGAACCTATTTGTGAACCTAGAAAAATTGAGTGTCATCTCCAAGTTTGGTAAGAGATTGTCGCTAGTTTATCTGAACTAGCTGTCAAAAATATATAAACAAAGAAAAAACAAAAAACTAATGTGTGCAATAAAATAAATAGAAACATTTAACAAATAAAAAGTATATATTTAAATAAAAATGGATAAAATGTCTTCAAATATTTCCACAAAAAATATAAACGTCAAAATGAAACAAGAACCATCGTCTGAGCACCACGGTTCGCAATTGTGATTCAGAGCACGAACCAAGTGGTTCATTTTGCCGTCTGAACATGTTATCAGTTGCTGCATTTCGCACCAATAAAATCACCTATATTAACGTATCTGAACTAGCTTTCCTTTAACTCCATCAAAATACGATACATTTTAAAATGAGCGTGATGACTAGCTACATATAGAAATTCATAGTTGTGAAATTGTATTAATTGTAACACAAAGGGAAAAAATTGCAAAATTAAATAAAATAATTTCAACTTTAATCAAATTGATTTAAATAATAATTTCACTGCTTTTTTATTAACGATAATTGCAAAAATTATTACTATTTTATTTAATTTTATAAAAAAATTAGGTTTAATCTAAATTCTTTTAACTGCGTTCCTTATTTTAGATGCTCTTAATTAAAAATAATTCCGACTAAAGTAATTAAAAAATTTTCTGACATTCTTTAGCTAAACTAAAATAAAAATAAGTTTTTTTTTTCAATAATTTAAACAAAATTCCTGTGCATAACACACACCTTTCATAAACAAACATTTCTTTTAAATACATATAGAACACAAATCTATAAATAAGCCATAAACAAAATTAAAATCATCTATTTACGTTACGTTAATATGTAGTAGACAAGACTCGCCTACTTAGAGGAACATTATTATTGAGGTCGGCTTTCAGTGTCAATATTTTGTGGTAGTGGGTGACGTTTAACGGGGAAACAAAAATTTTAAATACCTCTACTCATAATATTGTATATGAGGTTTTTGAATATCTGACGCAAATTGTATACAAAGAAATATGTATTCAAGTTTTCACCCCTCATAAAAGAAAAGCATATTTTAAAATTTCAATACGAAAATCACAAATGGTTACATTGACCGGGTAATTCTCTTGTTAAATGTGTTCTCGCGTATGATGAATAATTAACCAGCAAGCAGCAAGTTATTGACCCACATACCTTAAGACCCAAAAAAAATTTTTTGCGTAGGTATATAAAACAATTTTTTTTCATTATGTAAACAGTTGAGTTAAAAAATTTTTACTGTTTCAGGTTCTATTAGCGAATGGAAAAGAGTATTTTTCTAGATCAAAGTTTGCAGAGACCAATAATTAATGTAAGGAAAAGAATCCAAAGATAGAAATTGTCCTCAGAATCTGAAAAATGTTCTGAATTATCTACAGAAAAAAGTTTTAAGAATTGATATTGTTTCTTGTCAACTTGTCAAAACATAGTTTAGTCAATTGTCAGTTTTATTATAGATTTGTTATGTTATAAAATTTGCTCTTGGCCAATATATTTTGTGGTTTTTTTCTACATTTCTTTCAAAATGTTATAGTTATATTATAATTTTGTTCGGGTTGGATTCTTGCCAAATTTATTGAAAAAAGTTTTCAATTTTTAATTTTCAATTCAATTTTTTCTTTTTCTTTAATACATTTGTTATTGGCTATTTCATTTATTTATTCATCTTTAGTTTTACTTATTTGTCTGTAATTAAGTGCAATTCTTATAAAAAACAATATTGTGTAAACAAATCTATGTAGAGAGAGAGAGAGAGAGATAGGGAAAGGGAGAGAGTAGAGAATTTATGGAATTAAAAGAAAAGGAATTTACAATACAGGTGAAAAATGGTTTTTCTATAATTTTAAACATAAGAACTCAATTTGTTTATATGAGTTTTTGTTTCATAAATAAATAAATAAAAAATAATAAAATAATAATAAATAAATAATAATAATAATAAATAAATAATAATAATAAATAAATAATAAATAAAAATTTCAAGCAAATTTCTAATAGAAAAATTCTCGGGTTCTGAAGCAAATATTTTAAAGAAAAATCTGCAAAAATAATCAGAATCTTAGAAATTTTACCTATAAAAAAACTACAGATCTAAATATTACAAAAGAACAAACATTAAATAATATTTATTTCTAAAGAACTATAAACATTGTGAATATTGTTTGATATGATGTCTAATTTAATATGTATATGTATATGTACATATTTTTTTTTTTTTTTTTTTTTGTAAATTTACTAAAATATCTCAACCAAACAAATCCCATTAAAGAGTATTTCATTTTTTTGACAGATCGCATATGCCCACAAAAAAAACAAAGAGTATCCAAGATATATTAAAATAACAAAAGAGAAAGAGAGAGAGAATACAATATTTCAACAAAGCACAAGAGAACAAAATTAGAAATAAATTACACAATTTCTGTTTGACATGTGAAACTTAGTAAACTTAAAAAAAACGACCACACGGGCTTTTGAAGAGGTTAACAACAAAAATATTCATTTTATAGTTATATATTTAGCAAAATAATATTGTCTTGTATTAAATTTACCTTCATTAAGTGAACCCCGATTGACAAGCATGGTAATGAAAACTGCATGAGATTCTTAACACAAAACTGCACACTCACTTTTTTTTTCGATATGTTTAAGAATTTTATGATTTTTTTTTAAATTTTCTCTAATTTGTTATAGAAAATAGAATTTTATTAAATTTTAAAACTTTTCTATACTTATTTTAAATAATTTTCCAATTGAATTAATTTTTAAATCACAGGTGCACATTTTTTTATTTATGAAAGTTTTCTCAAACTTTTTGTTCAAACAAAAAAACACAACGCGCTTATATTTTTTTTTATAGACAATTTGTCTTTGTTGATGATTAAATACTTTTTGTAATAAAGATATACGCGATACAAAACTGCAGTAGGTTACAATGAATAAAACTAAATGTTTAAAAAGAAATTTTAATAAAAAACCAGCGAATTGTATACTGAACCGAACACATGAAACAAAAAAGAGCAAACTGACAGTAGAGTAGTTAGCAAACAGCGAAAACAAAAAATATCGTAAAACGAAAAAGAAAAAACAACATTATACGATGTTGAAACAAAGCAACAAAAAATACAAATTATTCGTTAAACAAAGACAAATTTTTAGTTTATTTTATGTTTTTCTCAGAGTATTTACACATTTCATTGTACGCAGTGTCAACTAAGCGTTATTTTCGAAAGAATAAGCGCTTTTGTAATATTCGAAGCAATCGAAGTTTAACTTTCGACAATCTAATATGATCGATAAATTCGGTAAATTTTTTGTCACCATTTATAAAAACATTATTTTCAGAACTTCATAGTTGTGAAATTAAATTTGTGCTCACTTACCTGCTACAATTTACTATTTTTATCATTTTAACGTCTTTTACTACAAAATCATTTGAGTACTTAAAAAATTAGTAAAAGTAGAAATAAATTTAAGAGCAAATCAATTTCTCTTTTACCACATTTATATCACAAAATTTTTGATAAATTTCTGTAGGCATATTCAAACGTGTTGTCAAAAACAAATAAATAAAAATTTCATATTTTTAAATTTGAAAAAATAAAAAAAAATTTTTGCTTCCGTTTTTTCACATTTGAATTGCTGAATCATTGGATTGAAAAAAAAATTATAGGCAAATTCCTCATAATTTAATTTAAAAAAAAAGGTATCCACATAAAAATTAAAAATGTTTAAAACTCTTCTATAGAGAAGAAATAACTAAAAATGAAACATCCTCAGAGCGGATGATAAGACCAAATTATGCGACCCGTTTTATATTAGTGATGCTCAGTTGCATTTTAAGTGGGAATATGTAGAGTAATATTGCTTCAATATTTAATATCAAATGAAAACAATTTAAAAGAATCCATATTAAATTTAACCTAAAAATTTTTAAATTTTTACTGAGGTAACTTTCAACAGTGCTTTTATCTATACTAGTGCTTTTATCTATAATTCGAGTGCAATTTCTAGGCAGTTTTATTTTTCAACTTAGCCAATTCACAAACCAACACTTTTATGGTTTATCATTATTGTGAATGAAGATAACAAACTCATTAACAAATTTAATAAAACACACATAGCAAATGTATAATTTTATGTATGTGTTGTAGCAACTTTAAATGCAATTTACTCAAAATAAAGGAAAAAATTAAAAAATCTGTGAATCTGCAAAACGGCTAAAAAGAAATATCTTTCAAATAATACACGTTTGGTCAAAATAGGGATAAAACGGTAGAACAAAACATCGGTCACAAGAAATCGCCTAGCCTATTAATATTATAGATTTATCTAAAACTGCTTTTGAATTTGAAATTTTTTCGAAATTAATCACAGAATAAAATAATTCTTAAAAGATAAAATCTCTACTGCAAGCAGAAAACATTACCATTTATTGCAAAAAACGGAGACCTATAATGTCATATACAAATAGATTCGTATTGAAGTGCTCTTTCAGTGATGTTCAAAAACGATCTCAACTCCACAGTTATTTTTCAACGAAAAAATACAAAATTGGATGAAACTCTTAAAACTAGTTTTATTTTGCCGTCATTTTGTTCATTTTTCTTGAGTCAATTTGATATAATATGTGTAGTAATTTATTTATTTAATTTTTTACAAATTTTCTGCGGAAAGATTTCAAGCAAGCCGTTCAATACCTTTCCCCGTTTTTGCGAATTTTTATAAGCACGTTAAATTAAACAAATAAATTACTACACACATTATATCAAATAGACTCAAACAAAAAAAAAAAAATGTAGAAAAAGAAGAATATAAACAAAATGAGTTTTATTTTAGACGAAAAAAATAAAACTCCTCAAAAGAGAAAAAAATAAAACTCCTCAAACTCCTCAAAGGAGTTTTATTGTATGACGACATTTTATTTTACGTTGAAAAATAACTCTTTTAGATGGGTTTTTAAGTCTACAAAACATTTATTGATATCACTTATAACCGCTACGTTTTCTGATTTTTTCCCACAATTTGGGAAATTTTATGCACAAACTTTGGTTTGAACACTTTTCTATACAAGGAATAACTTAGTATTTCTTTTGTTCTATGCAACAGTTGACTTAATCTGAGAAATTTTCCAAACGAATGAATTTTCAGAATCTTTAATAAAAAAAAAATAATTATCTAGAATATTTCTGTGGTCACAAGCGTTAATAGCCTAAGTCGAAAATCATGCTATCGAGAAAAATAACTTTTATATAAATGTAAATAGGCTCAAATTGTCGAATATCATGCTTTCGAGAAAAATAACTTTTTATATAAGTGTAATGGGGCTTCATTACGACTATGTTTTCATTAATAACTTTTTAAAAAACAGTGTTAGAGAAATGGGGATTTCATGTAAATATAAAGCGTTGTTAGTAGAATATGATAGCATACATAACTCGAATAGTTCTTAAGTCGATTTAGGAGGTTATCGCTTGTGCCCACAGATTTATTGTATTTTTTTTTTACATAAGAAAAATTTAAAACCGAATAAGACAAATGTCTATCACAAGATAGAAAGAGTAATTGCAATCTCAGAAATTCTGTTGAAAATCAGATGCTTTTTTACACAAAAATATCCTTAAAACATCGAAGTTGTTCTAAGAACTCACAGGTTTACACGTTTACAAACGTTTACAATTTTACATGCGATTTTTGTTTTTAAAATGTTGACATCACCGTAGAAGAGAAGTATGAATTTTTTTGTTGCTTTATTTTGTACATTAGGCCATAAATTATTAAATGAGTTCATGTTAGTTTTGCGTTTTTTGAGAGAAGAATAATTTATGTTGAGAACCTTTAGAAAATTCAAAATATGAAACAAACACAAGTTCAACTTGATTAAAGGAGGTTACCCCCACAAAGGCGGTTTATAAAAAACCAAATTGAAATTATTATAACACATTAATAGTTTGTATGATAAGCTATTACATTAAAAAAAAACTTAGGGGAGGATGGGTCGATGGATGTGTGTCACGAACGTGATGAAGTAATTTAAAGAACAAAATAACATCACAAATATAAATTTAAATATAAAAAAATATGTCAAAACTAAAATTAAAAAAAATTAACAAATTATTTTATAAATTTTATTAAAAACGAATCACATGAAAAAAATATTATTCATGAAAATATAATTAATCTGATATACATAAATTTAAAAAGAGAGTTGAAAAAATAATACAATAAAAGAATAATTAAAATATTTTATTAATTTTGTTTTTTATTAACTTGATATAATATTAATAATATTTTTATGAAAAGCACGATAACAAATATTAAAAAGTGATCAATTAATTTAATTAAAAGCATACGGTCAAAAATAATAAAAAATATATATTAAAAAATTTAAATTAAAAATAAATTTATTAAGTAATAAAATAAACTTTAAATATTTAAAACTATATCTCTCAACAATATTACGTATTAAAAACTATCAAATAAATTGCAGTTTATCACCTCAACTACGCCACGTAAATTCTATTTTAGCTACGTAATATGCAGAAAAAGGTAATAAATAAGAAGCACTTGGCAGCAGGCAGATATCCTTATAAAATTATTCCATTTAACGATGTGGAAGATGCTGTATTTACATAATTTATTAAATATCAAATACCTGGCTACAATTTACAAAGTTTTGTGTGTTTTTGATATTGTTTTAAAATTTTTATTATGTTTAAACAATTTTATTGTAATTTAATTCTAAATAATAATTACTTCATTTTATTAAAAAAAAAAAATTGAACTTATCCAATCAGCTGCTTTTTACTAGTGGTGACAAAAATTGACAGCTGTTATCGATAAATCATCACAACTAGTGTAGAATGAATCGTATTAATATTGCCGTAATGGAGATGAATTTAATTAAAAACCAACTTTAAAAAATTTTTTAAAAATATCTACCAACTATATGGAGCCCGATAGTATATGATAGTATCTTTTTTTTATCGAGTTCATAAACCATTTATTTTGTTTTGCCAAGTTTATAAACCATTTATGCGATGCTAGCGCCAACGTATATAAGCGATAAAAACTGCATGCAGCGTTACAGAGTCATTAAGTGAATCAGTGATGAGTGTAAATATATGAAGTATATCAAAGCTACAAGTTTTTAAAACGTGCAATACAATCCGCTTACGCTGAACAACGTTTTGAAAAATTTTTTAGGTCGAAATATCTAGTTCCATCAAAATTAGTGCTAGCATATATTGTTGATTTTTTTTTCTAAAATTTTCATGGTGTAAATAATATTATTTATTTTTTATTGCAAATATTAAAATAACGAATTATGATATTGGAAGTGTAACGTATATCAAGGATTGCGTCAATTGATGTCGCACTGTATAGATTAAAATAAAGGGTGTATTGTTGTTATGGTGTCATAAGTTTGCTTTCAAACCGAGCAAAACCTCGCTCATCATGAGGAATATTTCTTAAAGAAAAATATTAAATTGCTAGAGGAAATACCACTGATTTCGAGACATTTTTCTAATTGAAGACTTGCCATAGATCCAGGGGCATACTTCCTAATGAAAGGCTCTTTGTGTGACGCATTTTCTCTTTAGATTATAAAGCATTTTTCGGGTCATTTTTCCTAAACTTCTTAGGCATGCAACCTTGTTCCGACGGTGCCTTAATTACTTCATAAAAACGCTGGGATAAAAGTTGTCTATAATTTTCCTGTAAAACGCACTTTTTAAATTTATTTTTATTAATAATGTTGACGTTGATTTATTTGATGAATGGCCGAGTGAGTGACCCTCGTTAATATTCTATTTAATTTTTGTATATATTAACATTTTTATTTTTACGATATTTTTCGTTGTTGTTTTCTTGTTTATTGCATGATAAAGACTCGTGCAGTTGTTTTATTTTTCATATGAAAAGAAAAAAAAAAAAAAGAGTTGCGTGCAATTTATTTTTATACACACACATTTCATTATTCACTTCAAATTGTTTTCTGTTTTTCGTTACTTTCGTTGTTGTTGCTATTAATTTCGATATACAGTGCGACCGCGGATTGCGGATTAAAGACTTAGTTATGTTAATATTTTAAGCTGTTTTAAATATAACAAAATGCGTTTTAATAGTTTAATCGATAGTTTTTTCAAACAACAACAACAACATTGAAATTTTTTGCCAAAAAACAGCTGCTTAAAGAAAGTTTACAACTGTGAAAACATTTTTATTGCAGTGCTAAGGAATAGTAATAGATCAGATACTTATTTCCGCATACAAAATTTACACAGAACAACGTTGAATCGGTGATATATTTTCTTAATTTAATAAAACAAATTTAATTTAGATGTTTAATGTAAATAAAATGAATTTTCTTTTTAATTTTTTATACTATTTTTCGCTATTTTCTTTCTTTTGATTGTATTTCAGTACAAGTAATTGCTAATAATTGGAAATATTGCATTCAAAACTCAGCCATAATCGAAAAAAAATCGATAACAAACAGGAATAAATGACTATTACATTGTTAGCTTAAGTATAAAGTCCTAGTTAGCCGCACGTAACCTTAACCAAACGTGTCAGCTGTTTTTTTCTGTTACATGAAAATGCATTTAGAGCAGTTACCGAACTCAATTGTCACGTAACCGGAACGTCCCAATCTGTTGAAAATAGATTTTTGCTACGTTTGTACGTGACTTTTGTGAACAGCTGATAAAGTTTGGTTAATTTTACACAGCAACATGCTGGTTCGTTTTTCACGTTCTATAATTGCACCAAATGCCAACGTTACATTTACGGTACAGATACATTTGAACAACGTGTGGCTAACTAGGCCTTAAGTTTGTTTTTGTATTTATTTATGATGTTAGTTAGTTGCGTTAGCTGAGGTCGCAGTGTTCATTTGTTTTTACAAGTGCATTAAAGTCATATTGATCTCATATGGTACGCGTTTATTTATCATAGCGTGTGTTTCTATTATTTTTAGATTAGTTTTTTTTTTTTTTTTTTGTTTAATGCGCTCTTAGTTGGATATGATCTCTTCCTAGTCTTACCACCAGTAATTTTAAAAACCAAAAATTGTTATAAAAAATATATATGGAGTGAATTGTCTAATAGCAAGTTTATATCTAGCCGAATATATACCGAAAAATGCCGCAGAATCCAATGGTTTTTCTAGGCGAACCGTAGTTCAATATGGGAAATTTATAATCCTTGGATATTTGTTCGAAAAATATATTTAAAAAAAAATAATATATATATATATATAAATATGTGTAAATAAAAATACAGTTAAAATTTGTACTTACTGCTTGTTTTTACACCTCCCAAAACTAAATTTGGTGACTGCTTATTGCCCTCAGCGAATGAGGTTGTCCTAGGACGCCCACTCATATCGTCGTCCGCGTCGTCGACAGCGACTCCTAATGCAGTGGTGTCTTTTGAAGGTTTGTCAATGCTGCCTGATGCCTGCGTGTTGGCTGATTTTATTGTTAACACCGGGGAAAGAAAAATTATGATCAACTTAGTAATAACAGGTATTGTTTTATTGGTTTGTGTTTTTTATAATCTTCTTATGTTTGTTTTTCACCACGCACTAACTTTGGCAAAAACAATAAATGATTAAAGCAGGCCAATTCGTCTTGATGTTGATGATGATGTTTTGCTATTTTCTATTATTTTAATTAAAATGCATACAGTTGCTAGTTGAAGGGACGTTGTGTTGTAGTTGTTGTTTATTATCAGTATAAACGGAAAATTGCAAGTTTAAGACATATACATTTTAAAATTCTCAAATAGTAACAAAAAACCGTTGATGATATTTTCACAAATTTCCACGCTCAAGTTGAAATATTAAATTACAATTGTTAAAGATGGAAATTATAAACTGCAAGTAAAAACAAAGAAGAAGAATAGTACTAAAAATTTTAGCTTCTATTTTAATTATAAGAATAAAAATTTATTAAATTTGTTAAACCCGAACGTTAACGATGGAAAAGCCGGGTAAACTACTGTGTAAATTACAAATTACGTTTTCTATAATTTCACGATATTTATTATTTTAACCAGGCTTGCCAGATAATATTTTTCATTGTCACAAAAAAACATTAAAAAAAACAAAAATCTCTATAAAAACAAAATTTTATCCAAAAAATGAGATTATGAAACATAGATTTTTTTCTCGTGCCTCATTTTCACAAAACCAGATAACCAGTCTACCTATAAAAATTATGTCTACCAATAAAAACATACCTGTAAAAATTACTATTAGTTGTGGCACTTTGAGAACCTTAAGGTAAAAATAAAGTTTTTCCCAAGTTCCAACCTTGAGAAATTGGCAACATTTGGGCGTCAAATTAAATACTTTAGATAGGTCTCCGAAATACTTTTCACTCGAACTTCATAAATTTTGTATACTTTTGTACAAATCTCATGTTTAGGGGGAATGAAATGGCATAAAAAATGATTGTGTTAATTTTTTGTTTTAATTCGTTTTTTTTTTTAAATATTTCTCCTATTGAAGGTCTATCCTAACGGCATATCTATTGCACATTTCTCGATCAAAGATCCCCTTAAACTTAATAATTTTTAGTGCGGTTAATTTTTTTTAGTAGGCTAGTACTGTCCAGAAATGATTTATCTAGTGTTATGAAAATAAAACACAGAAAAAAATTTATGTTTTATAACCTTATATTTTTAATAAAAAAGATTTCAACGACCACCAAAAAAATTTTAAAAAAATTCTCAAAAATCTTTTGGGCTATACAAAATTAATACTTCTAATCTAAAAATAAAGTAACTTTTTTATATTTTCAACCTAAAAAAAAGGCTCGCACAAAGAGTTTTGGCTCTAACAATTATATCATTGATCAAACAAATGTCTATTTTGAGGATCTTGAGAAATCCTATTATTTGAAAGAAACAAAAAAAATCGATGAACGATTAACAAAGGGTATTGAAAAAAAAATATTTTTTAAAAAAACTGTTTTTTTTTTTTTTTTTTTTTTTTTAATTGTTTATTTATTTATAATGAAAGATATAATTACAAACTCAAATAAACAAAAAGTATAAATATAACTTATTTTATATACAAAGTACCATTTTAGCGAGCTCCAAGTATAATCAGCCCTGTTCTTGAAACGTTGTTATTTGAATAAGAGTGAATTTAAAATCACATGAAATTGAAATTTTATTTATTTAATGGAAACATACGTTATTTGAGTTAAGAACCATATGTTTGAGTTAAGAACATATGTTATCTAGAAACAGAGGTGCCATATAGTTCTTTATTCAGTTTCACAAAAAACTTTTAAGTATTTTGTGCATGTTTTTTCTTAAGTTTATAGAAAAAGTATAAAGAACAATATTTTCTTTTAAAATAACAACTTATTTGTTCATTTAATTGTTTTTGTTCTTCAATTTCATTCAATTAAAAATGACTTTTCTATTTTTAAAAAGTTAGGCATCACCAAAAAAAATTTCGATATTCAAATAAATTGGATTTGACTGGCATCACTACTGTTTCGAACATATGCAAAAAAAATAAAAATATGTGATTTGATGAAAAAAATTTTTTTAATTCCTTTATTTGCAATACTTAGTGCATAAAGAATCTATGTTATAATTGAAAAAATTATAATGGAAAATAGATTGTGTAAATAAAAAGTTTTTATTATAGTTATAGAACAGCATCGTCGCAAAAAGTGTGTTTTATTAACATCGACCACTTATTACGAGTTTTTATTTTAAATCAGCGCAAAATGTAGACGTTTTTAAAATCGTTTTTTTTTTTATAAAATTAATTTCTAATTTTTTAAAATAATGACAAGGTTCAATAAAAAACATGTTAGTAGAAAAAGAGGGCATTTGTTTTGATTTCACAAAGCCTTTTCTATGTGAATTAAAACGAGAAAAAATATTCTTATTGAAATTAGAGAACAGCAAAAAACTCGTAGATTTAAGAATTTTTTCATTTACGAGTTTTTTTGTGATAGTGGTTTCAAGAACAGGGGTTAAAATTTATTTAATAGTAATGTTATATTTTTTCTATCACTTATACATAAATACAAAGGTAGCATGTAAATATAAAACTGTCAAAAACTGTCAAAAAAACTGTCTCATTCAAAGTCACGGATGTATTTTCCGCCCACGTATTTTTCAAAACAGATTTTGAGATAATTTTTTTTTTTATCGATTATTTACTAAAAGCATTCGACACTCTGACCTAACGTTGATAAAATCTCTTAAACATTAAATTCCCAAATTTGGGGATAATACCCCAAGACTGGCAAGCCTGACTGATATACAAAATAACTATACCATATCATTTTTTATTATCTACATTTAATCAATAGAAAGTGAAATGTAAGTATAAATTTAATAAATATTTATGTATTAAAAAATAATAAATAAGACATACTTACATTTTCATTTTAAAATTTTCCATTTATGATTTTCATCGACTACTTTTCTTTACTATATGATTGCACGAAATTTTAATTATAGTAATTTTTTTGTTTATGTAGCTAAAGCGAAGACGTTTACTATTTTTGTTAATTTTTCACGGTTTTTTGTATTTTTGGCTCATTAAACAAAAAAATATACGTATTTTTTAAGTTTTCAGTAAAGTTCTTAGTTTTTAGTCTTTTTTTTATATATTAACCTAAAAATTATTATTTACATTATTTTAAACATTTATATTCTGGTTGTAAAACTTTTGAATTTATCGATTGGTGACAGCATTTATATAAATAAAAAATATTTTTCTTTTTTTCTATTGTTGTTGTTGATTTAGCAGCACGAAATATATTTATAAGTTTTGAAGTGGAAAAAAAAACAATCGAAGAAAAAAAATGCAAATAATTTTTTTTTTACAAATCTGTAAAGAAAAAAGAAAATGGTAAAAGTAAATCAAATTTAGTACGTTTTTAGTTAATTGGTGAATAATATAAATTTAGATGATAAAATCACGATCGAGCAACACACAAAATGAAAATATATTTTAGTGCAGAAAAAAAAATATCAGTGCAATTAATGTGTAGTGGCGAAAAAGATACGCAGTCATTTAATATTTTCTTGATCTTTGTGTGTAATCAGATCTGGCCTCACTGTACTATATTTGAAGTTAGTAATGATCGGATTGAAACCATCGTTTGGACAATTCGTTTGTTAAATTCTTTTAACAAAAAAGCTTATAGAATTAAATGCCGGAACTGATTCGAGTATAAA
Source organism: Cordilura impudica (assembly GCA_963682025.1). NCBI lineage: Eukaryota > Metazoa > Arthropoda > Insecta > Diptera > Scathophagidae > Cordilura > Cordilura impudica. Next base: position 238,027,033 of record OY821520.1, on the reverse strand, counting down.
ATTTTAATCTTTTTGAACAAACTAGTCTCTTAGAAAATGTTTTGCATTTTATAATTTTAATTTTTATTTTTTTGAGCAAAATTGAATTTATTTCAATATTTTTTCGATCAAAAATAAAAGTTTTTTTAAACTCTTTCTTTTAACTCATACTCTCTGTCTGTCTGTCGTGGGTCAACCCCATTGCCCCTTATCCAACTGATCTGAAACTTGGCCCATAGTCTCGTTCTGACTACAGATTAATTTTGGGGTAGTCACGCACAGTCACGCACCGTCACAGAGTGATCTAAATGTCATTTCCCCTCATTCGATCGTTCTAAAACTTGGTCCGTACATTTGCTGTGAAAAAAGATTAACTTTGACTTAGTCACGCATGGTCACGCACAGTCACGGAGAGATTTAAAACGGATTTCTCCTCATCCAATCAATCTGAAACTTGGCCGATATACTTCCTGTAAAGAAAGATTAACTTTGACATAGTCACGCATAGTCACGCCCAGTCACGGAGTGGTTTAAAACCCATTTCCCCTCATCCAATCTATCTGAAACGTGGCCGATAGACTTGCTGTGAAAAAATATTAACTTTGACATAGTCACGCACAGTCACGCATAGTCACGCCCAGTCACGGAGTTATTTAAACCCCATTTCCCCTCATCCAGTCAATCGGAAACTTGGTCCATAGACTTCAACGTAATCTCCGTTAAGTGAAATACACTTCTTGCAACGATCTTCTAACATTTTGATACCCTTGAAAAAATTACAAGTAAGAGTGTTAAATTCGGCTGTGCCGAATTTTTTGATACCCTCCACCTGAGTCTTTAATTTTTAATTTTTGATTTTTAATTTTTAGTTTTTAATTTTTAATTTTTTATTTTTAATTTTTAATTTTTAATATTTAATTTTTAATTTTTGTGTTTTCCACTTTCCATTTTTCATTATTCATTTTTCAATTTTCATTTTCCAATTTCCATTTTTAATTTTTCAATTTTCATTTTCCATTTTCAATTTTCAATATTCAATTTTCATTTTCCATTTTTCATTTTCAATTTTCCATTTTGCATTTTCCATTTTCCATTTTTCAATTTTCATTTTGCATTTTTCATTTTCAATTTTTAATTTTTCAATTTTCATTTTCAATTTTTAATTTTCCATTTTTCAATTTTCATTTTCCATTTTGCGTTTTCCATTTTTAATTTTTCATTTTTCAATTCTCATGTTCCATTTTCCATTTTTCATTTTCCGATTTCCATTTTTAATTTTTCAATTTTCATTTTTCATTTTCCATTTTTCATTTTTCATTTTTTGTTTTTCATTTTCCATTTTTCATTCTCCATTTTCCGTTTTTCATTTTTCAATTTTCATTTTCCATTTTCCATTTTTCACTTTTAATTTTTCAATTTTCAATTTCCATTTTCCATTTGTCATTTTTCAATTTTAATTTTTCAATTTCATTCTCCATTTTCCGTTTTGCATTTTCCATTTTTCATATTTCATTTTTCAATTTTCTTTTTCCATTTTTCATTTTGCAATTTTCATTTTCCATTTTCCATTTTTCATATTTCAGTTCTCGTTTTCCATTTTCCACTTACCATTTTCCATTTTTCATTTTTCAATTTTCATTTTCTAATCTCCATTTTTCATTTTCTATTCTCCATTTTTCATTTTCCATTTTCCGTTTTTCATTTTCCATTTTCCATTTTTCACTTTTAATTTTTTAATTTTCAATTTCCATTTTCCATTTGTCATTTTTCAATTTTCATTTTTCAATTTCATTCTCCATTTTCCGTTTTGCATTTTCCATTTTTCATATTTCATTTTTCAATTTTCTGTTTCCATTTTTCATTTTGCAATTTTCATTTTCCATTTTCCATTTTTCATATTTCACTTCTCGTTTTCCATTTTCCACTTACCATTTTCCATTTTTCATTTTTCAATTTTCATTTTCTAATCTCCATTTTTCATTTTCTATTCTCCATTTTTCATTTTCCGTTTTTCATTTTCCATTTTTCATTTTCCATTCTCCATTTTTCATTTTCTATTGTCCAATTTTAATTTTCCATTTTTAATTTTTTATTTTTCAATTTTCTTTTTTCATTTTCCATTTTCCATTTTTTATTTTTCATTTTTCATTTTACATTTTACATTTTACGTTTTACATTTTACATTTTCTGTTTTTCATTTTCCATTCTCCATTTTCCATTTTCCATTTTTCATTTTTATTAATTTTCATTTTTTCTTTCATAATGGCGATTTTTTTTTATTATAACGTGAAACGATAAAAAAAAATATGTGGCAATACTACTAACATGAGCCACTGACGTGTGGAGGGTATAAAAACAATGAAAAATCGGTTTTTGGATTTGAGATCCAATTTATTCTTCAACGTAATCTCCGCTAAGTGAAATACACTTCTTCCAACGATCCTCTAACATTTTGATACCCCTGAAAAAATACGATTTGTCAAACTCTTCAAAATAGGTTTCCGTCTCTGATGTGACTTCTTCATTTGTGGAAAATCTCTTTCCATGGAGCCATCTTTTCAAGTTTGTTCCCAAATAATAATCGTTGGGGCCATATCTGGAGTGGGAAAACAATTCGTAATGTAAAGACTTCAATTTTTCTGAATCAAATGAATGCGCCGCACAGTGGCTGAAAATCGTTTTTCGTTGGCCAAAATTCTGTAACTTTTGAACCGATCAAAATATTTAAGTATTTTTTTTTTTTAATGGATAGATATTAGTTCAGCTTGACTCAGTTTTAATTACATTAAAATTGATTGAGGAGTTTTTAAGGAATTCTAGGTCAAAGTTGAACTTTTGATATTTTTAACTTTTAGAGTGAAAGATGAGTTTATTATTTTTTTTATTTATTAATTAAAAAAATTGTTTATAATAATGCTAAAGTTTTTTGACTTCTTCATCTAAATCCCGATGTACCACTTTCCATTGATTTCGAATACTGGAGATGAACGGATCTGACGTTGCCAATAATATATTAAATAGATCTTCATTTGTGGAATTTCGTGAAATTTTTCTAGTATTGTGCTCTCTATAAAATCTGTTATCCTTATTCCTTTTTTCCTGAGCCTCCTCTGATATATCTCCAAGTGTCACCAAAGGATATTTAATGACTTTTTCTCCATAATAAAGTATTCTGTGAACTGTTGCAGACATATTTCTCCATGGGTAGTTGGTTGTATATATTTTTGCAGTTTCCTTAGCATAATCTTCAAATTTTCTAGAGTCAAGTTCTTCATTGCACGCAAGTACTTCTAGGATTATTTTAAATTTGCAAATAAGGTTTAAATCCACTCCTGTTATTTCAGATGCTGTTTCTGGATCTGAAAAGAATATTCTTGCGGTATTGCCATCATTTGTATTGCCTGACCCTTGTTTTGGCTGATCTATAATCAATCCAAATTTGCGATGTTCATCTTGAACATGTTTCTTTTTTGAACTTCTTCACTTTTTGTTGGTTTCGTTGTTTCCTATTTATCCTGAAGACCCGAAATCCAAATCCGATCTAATGATTTTTTCGGGACTTGGTTTAATTGGCTTAATGTTGCTTGGCATATAATGCAGCTGGATGCAGCCTTCGTGTTAGTCGAAGCCTGACCTACTTTTCCATCTATCATTGTCAGCACTAATTGGTAGCTTACTTTAATTTGCTGCCCATCAAACTGTAATTTTAATGGCTGTAGTGTTGCAATTTGGGCCTCGATATCACTAACTTCTTTGTTAATGCTATCATGAGTTTCTTTTTTGAATTCAAATTTGATGGGCCTGCAGTATTTCGTAGAAGTTGTTGTCTCATTTTTCCAAATATCCATTGTTTGCTTTGTACTAGTCGAAGGCTCTGAATCTTCCAAAATCTTTTTCAATAGCAATGATACAAATGATACCATGAACATATCTGAGTCCGAAATACATTCACCTACTACTTGCTTGTATTGTTTCTGTCCCGAAGAACCATCACATCCCCATTTACAAAAAAGAATTAACTTTGTGTTTCCTTATTTCTTAAACTCATTTCCTTCTATTGATTGAAGCAAGCGTTTGGCTGTGTGATCAAGTAGAGATTGAAGTTGTACCTCTGCCGAAATTGGTGTGATTGTAATAGTGTCCTCTGATAGCAAACAGTCCATTTTAGCAGCGGTTATGTGACGATATGCTGGATACATATTTGGGCCTTTTTCAATCGCACACAATCTGAGCTGAATATATTGCTGTTTTGTTAATTTCAAATCCAGAAATATTGCTAATGCCTCCTCATTTGTGAACTTTTTGGCATCGCTCGGAGTTGGTATACTTTTAAGAATCCGTTTTGTTCTCACTGGACTAGCTTTAACAACTTTTTCAATGATATCCACTTTTGTTAATTGGTTCTGTGATCGAAATTGATGTAGGAAAGATTCTTTTATATTTGTACAACCAATTTCATCGTTGACATCTTTAAGTTTCTGCCTCTTAGATCTATCGCTGCAGTTGTCCAATGATTTGCGTGGTCTTCCAGCCTTACTAGTTTTGCTGTTTCTGCAGCGACAGTAGGTTGGCCTTCTAACCAGTTTGCACTTTTTATATAAAAATGTTGTTTACTGTAGCTAACTTCTTTGTAGCGTTTTTTCAGTGCTTTGAGGAAATTAGATAATTGCTCTTATATTTCGGTGCTACACGAATTTAAGTTTAATTTTATTTTAACGTAACTAAGAACATCTTCCTGGTTTTTGTTTCTAAAATACTCTTCGGCCAGTTCTTTATAACTGACGCTCTCCATATTTTTCTGAATATTTTTATTTCCGAATGTTATTGCTGAAATATATTAGAGCAATTGAGTTTGTATTCAAATGTAGCTTTCTTATAAGCGTTCTCATAAGCCATTATGTTTCTAGGTAAAATAAAAAGGTAAGAAAATGGTATTAGTGCATTACTACCTAAAATAATATATATGTATATAAAACCCACTATACAAATGAATTACCTGTGCGTGTTTTCTTTACTACTTGCATTAGGTATGCTAATGAATTACATCCTCTGTGTGTTGACATTCTTACTTACAAATATATTATGGTAATAGAACAAATAATGACTATTATAAGCTATAAAATACCTAAAGCACAAATTTAATACACCATTGTATACGAGTACTTATAGGGCTGTTTAAATTATCGTAATTAGAATTTTTTTTAGAGTAATTTCATTAAAATTAAAAAAGTATACATAGGGGGTTTTTTTTTTTTTTAAGCCTAGTTCCGCGAAGCCGAGTGGCTTGTCTGCAGATTCTAATTTTTGGCAATTTTTTTTTTTTAATTTTTTTTTTTCTTTTTTTTGCAGCGACAGACCAAAGCCTCTGGTGGGAATCGAACCCACGACCCCCGCATGATAGGCGAGCATGCTACCTACTCACCTACCGGGGCGCTTGACGACACTTTCTCCGTGTGGTATACTTTTCTTGTACCCTTTTGTTCCCTAGAAGTTCTATTCCGCTAAAGTTGAAATTTGAGAAAAATATAGTAGTTTCATAAATATTTCATAATGCCCCTAATATTAAACGGTAGAGCTTTGACCACTTACAACAACTAAAGACTATAAACCTACCAACTTTATAAAAAAAAAGACCGCAGGTCATTAACGATGATAGCTTGCGAGTAGTAAACATTTATTTTTGATAAAAAAACAAAAAAAAATCACCTTTTTCTGAAATTAAAAAAACAGTTGAGTTTGACAGCATGCCACGCCCACAATTAGCAATAGTTTAACCTAATTTTTTGGATCTGGATATAATCTGGATATATTAGCTACAAAAAGGCATTAAAATTTTAAAAATCGCTGACAAAAAAATTAGACTTTTGGCCAATAAAATCAAAATTTCAGCCACAGTGCGCCGGTGTATTATCATGATGGTATAAGATTTTTTTCTTATTTAAGTGGGATCGTTTTTTCTTAATTTCTTCATCTAATCTGACCAATAACTCAACATAGTACTTGGCAGTTATTTTCTTTCCTTTCTTCAAGTATTCAATATATTGTACCGCGTGCATCTAAAGAACACTGGACATTACCTTTCCAGCCGATTGTTGAGTCTTTGGCCACTTTAGTTGGCTTTCACACGCTTGTAACCACTCCGCAGACTATCTATTGGACTTCGGTGTATAATAATGAATCCATGTATCATCCATTGTTATAAATCGACGTAAAAATTCAGTTGAATTTTCTTCAAACATCTCCAATGCATACTTTATATCATGAACACGTTTCAAGATTTTGTTCAGTTGTTAAAAATCGCGGCACCATCGAGTAGTAAGCTTTTTAATATTTAAATGATCATGTAATATATGCCGAACTCGCTCTGTTTATATCTTTATGATCTTTCGATCATCCAATACAACCTGATGCACTTTTCTTACGTTTTCTTCGGTAACTGTCCTGGACGATATGCATCATTTGTGCTCATACGAACACGTTGAATATGAAGGCGAAGATTCACCATAATGTTTATCAATCTATTATTTGGCTGGGAAAGTATTTTTTCCCATGAAAAAACAATGCTTAATCAAAACACGAAACTATGCAATCCATTTTTTCTCAAACTTTAAAAGCAGCACAATTTTTATAACGTAAACTTTTTTTAATTAATGAAATGTTATGAAATTTTGACCTTATTTTTCTACCAATTGGCCCTACTGAATAAACAGAAAAAATTGACCACGGAGTTTTCACTCCATGTAGTATAATCTGTCTTGCAGAATATAGAGAAATTTTTGTAACAAATATGCGGCTTTATTTAAAGTAAAAACATTTGATCTTGAGCTTGATTAATTATATATTTTTTTCGAGCAAAATAAAAATAAATTTTATTGTTTACTTTTATGATAAATGATATAACTGTCACGGTCCCTGACTTTGGGTCGAATATATAGTATCCAGCAAGAAAAATTTATATTTTTTGTTATTTTTTTTTTCGAGCAAATATAGTGAAATGTTAAAATAAGAAATGTGAGAAAATATAAACTGAAAAATATGTTGGCATTTAATATTACTGTAAATTAGCTATTCCAACGAAACTCCCTTCTTTTGAGGATATCGCCATTCTTTTGCTTTTTATATTTTATCCACAAACTTCAAATTAAAAAAATAACTGTTCTTCTACTCGAAAAAAGAACTTATTTCTACTCGAAAATATAAAAATAAAAATAGCTTCTATTTTTTTTTACTTTTACGATAAAAGGTGTAACTGTCACGGTCCCTGACTTTGGGTCGATTATACAGTATCCAGTAAAAAACTTTTATATTTTTAATTTAATTTTAATTTATTTTTTTTATTTATTTTGATTTCCTATACAACAAGACTTATAATCTTAAGATTAGAGTAAAGGGGAGTAATAGTAATGAGCAACGATGTTAAAACAGTTACAAGTAAAATTTAAAATTTTAAACAATATATAAAAACTAATAAAATAAGTTTAAATAAAATAAAAATTGAATCAAAGTTTACGACAAATATAAATGAAAAAAAAAATTAAATTAACAAATAGAGGAAAAAAATTATTTTAAAACTTTAATTTTAACATGACATGCCATTCAGATTTTGTAGTTCAAATTATGATTGTAGTCAAATCATTATTCCTATGTAATAGAGGAAACGTTATTCTGTTATAGAGATACGAAAGTTCATGAGTATATACAATTTTATGGCCATTATTACAACCTACCTTTAAAGTAAATGTTAGTTAAAGGTAAATTTAGCTAAAGTGAGCAATAAAGTTACCTTTAACTTCTTTTCGTTATTACAACTTCCCAGTAAAATAAAATTAATATTTTTGATATTGTGGCAACACCAAAGGAAACACCGATTACTTTTGACCAAATGAATTGCTTTGTAAAATACGTAGTGGCAACGTTCCTTTATTTGTTTGCAAGAAAACAATAGAATAAAAACTAAAAACCTTTATTATAAGTTGCATAATTGTTGTAAATGTGTAATAAAACTTTTTTAAAAATATAAAAGCATATATTTAAGTATATGCAAATAAATTTATTTCCAAAACTAAATTGGTGTGAATTTCTTCTTCATAAATACATAAACCTCACGTTAAAAGTTAAAGGCAACAATATCTTCCCTTTAACTTATCGTTAAAAAAGTCACATTTAGCATTTTTCTTCGGCTTTAATTTAATTTGAGCTAACCTTGAACTATACGACGCACAGTGGACCATTTGACGAGAAGGCGGTCAAAAATCTATAACTTTTGATTGGATTGGAATTTTGATATGGGTTTTTTTTTTGTTTGGTAGGTGAGACTTTAGCCTTCAAGTTTTGCTATAAAACGTAATTCTCGACCGAAAATAAAAAAAGTTACGGAGGGTTTGAAATACATTTTCATTTGTAGTTGAATTTTAGTACAAAAGGAAGTGTTAAAACGTAAAAAAAAGGTTTTTTAATATAATGTCTTATTTTTTCAGTTAATTACAACTTATACTTTTTAACAATTTTTTAAGTTAATTTTTTCAGAAAATGCCAAACTTTGGCCCCCGTAAACTTTTTTGTCCTAATGTGCAGAAGGGCCAAAGGTTGTTTTTTTTTTTTTTTTTTGAAAGATCCCGAGTTAAAATATAGTTTATTAAGCAGCGAACGTAAAAGTTACCTTATATTGGTTCAACATAGAGAAGTTTCAATGAAAAACTCGTATATTTTTGCTTTAGTTAAATTTTATTTTATTGTCTTTTTAAATATTTCTATATCAATTTTTATGGTAAATTTATGAAATATAACAATTTTTATTGTTAATTTACAAAAAAAAATTTTTAACTACATAAAAGGAAGTGTAACTTATTGTTAGTGTAATGAAAAAGTACTTTAAATCAACCAATTTTAGTAAAAATTTCTTCTAAATAGCCTTGATTTTCATTTTCTAGAAGTTGTTTAGCTTCTTCGTCTAATTCAATAGAGGTAGTTTTCCATTTTTGACGAATGTTGGACATATATGGATCTGAAGTGCACAATGGATCTGAAGTGCACAACAAAATAGTGTGTTTTGCTCGCGAAAGAATCTGTAGTCTTTGTTCCTTTTTTCTTGCGCTTCTTCAGATAGATCTCCTATTGGTAGCATATTGTTTTGAATTATTTGTTCCCCATGGTACAAAATTTTATGAACTGTGGATGTTTTATTGGCGTACTCTCCAAATTTTTTTGCATTTATCTTTCTGCTGCATGCTAGAACTTGTAATACGATTTTGAATCGTCTTATTAATTCATGATCTACACCTGTGATAGTTGCTGCAGTTTCCGGATCGGAAAAAAATCTCCTTGCAGTATTTCCATCATTTGTGTTTCCTTCCCCTTGTTTTGGGTGGTCGATTACGAGGCCTAGCTGTAGACATTTTTTTTGAATTTGTTTTTTTTTTTTGCTTTCTTTTTTCTTCATTTTCTTTGTTTTTTCTCACTGTTTCGCCTAACGGACCAAATTCCAAATCATAACCCAATTTAAGAATATGCTCCATGAAACGTATTCTAGCATGAAGAGGGGACATTCCAAATTCGTAGGCTTCCTTAAAACTATCGTCTTCTGGTGGGGGTTGGCTTAATTGACTTGATGTCTTTTGGCATATAATGCAGCTTGACGTTGACTTTGTTCCAGTTAAAGCTTGTGCAACTTTTCCATCAATCATTGTGAGACACATTTTAAAATGTACTTCAATGTCTTGGTCATCAAATTTAAATATTACTGGTTGAAGTTCCTTAATTTGATCTTTTATTTTTTGAACTCCTTCAGTTATCTTTGGTTTCCTTTTTGAATGCAAATTTTATTGGTCTGCAATACTTTGTTGAAGAAGGAATTTCATTTTTCCATATATCAATTTCTGTTGCTCTACTAGTTGACGGCTCTAAGACGCTATACCTTTTTGTTAAGCACAATGGAACGAAAGATACCATAAATAAATTAGCATCTGAAGAATTTTCGGCATTAATTTGCTTGTATTGTTTCTGACCAGAGGATCCATCACATCCCCATTTAGAAATTAAAGTAATGCTGCCATTACCAATTTTTTTTAAATGATCAGTATCAAGCGTATTTAGCAATCGTTCCGCAGTATGTTCAAGGAGATCTTGCAATTTTATTTCTGCTGATGTTGAAGTGACACTAATAGCAGATTGTGAAGGTAAGCATTCTTTTTTGGCAGAAACTAAATCTCGATACTCTGGAAAAATACCTTTTCATTGGTTCGCTTCCGCAATTCCTTATATTGATTTTTGGTCAATTTCAAATCCAAAAATAGAGCGAACGCTTCTTCCGGCGTAAATTCCTTATCTTCAATTGGTGTAGGAATGCTTTTCAAAATCCTCTTTGTGCGCCTTGGGCTCGCTTCTACTATTTTTTCAATTATTTCGATTTTATTTTTTTTATTTTGGGTTGCTTGAATTTGGTGCAAAAATGAATCCTTAATAATTTTTTGAGAAATTTCTTCATTGATATTCTCCAGCTTCGAGATCTTTCACTACATCCGTCAATTGGTTTTGCTGATCGACCCTTTTTGCCACTTTCGTTGGCAGTTGTAGATGCACTCTCAAAAATAAGTTCCTTTATTAACCAGTCTTGGTAACGTTTGTACATCTTTGCCTTGCTATGAGAGCATTCAATGTACCGTCTCTTCAAATTCGATTCAAAATTAGTAATTTTTCCTTTGTGCATTTCAATGTCTTCTAGGTTACAATTCTTAAAGAAGTCGTTGCTCACTATGTGCAATATTACATCGTCTACATCATTTCGTTGAAAATAAATATCTGCCAGATCTCTGTAACAGTACTTAGCCATTGCTCAAATTGTAATGAATAATAATTGTGGAAACATTATTATAAATACCCTTTCTTGCAATTATGTAAAATAAAATTTTTTATCTTTTATTACCACTTTTAGAAGCATAAAAAACCCACACCCTAACGCCCTTTAAAAGGTGAAGCATACCTGCTCATATCTTAAAGGGCTATGTCGCAATAGTTTTTTCTTACCATTTACAAATTTTGATCTTTTATTACCACTTTTAGAAGCATAAAAAACCCACACCCTAACCCCTTTTAAATTGTTTCCCATTTTGTCAGGTATTTAAACTATATAACTCTAATTCAGACTATTAATGTTTTTGAAAGATACCTATGTAAATGTACCTGTAACAATTAAGCGCATTATATCTCAACCCTTTTTTATAAGTATATAACAACTCCTGACAACTCTACCGACACGCAAAATATACACCGCGGTGCACCGGTACGACCAACTTTTGTATTCATAACACTCAGACGGACGGACGGACATCGTTTAATCGACTCAGAAAGTCTTTTTGAGTCGATCCGTATAATAAAAGATGGATAAAGGTCCAATATTTTTGCCAGTTACAAACATCACCTCAAACTTAATATATCCTAACCACATAGTGGACAACTTTTGTATTCATAAATTTTGCAGAAAATATCTAACCTTGGGTCAGAAAAATTGTTCTGGTGCACACGGGCGGAAACTGGCGGGTGTATAATGGGGTATAGGAGTATAGGGGAGCGTTCGGACTATAGAAGAGTGCAAAATTTTTTCTGACTGCTTTTGACTGGCAGGAGTTATGCTCTATTAAGTAGGAGATTTTCGGAAAATTCGGAGCTTTTTTAAAAAAAAAATTTTTTTAAATTTCGGAATGACTCAGTGATTTTACATTTTTAACATTAATAGTATGGAAGCCACAAAATTATACAAAATTTATTTCAGTTCAAAATTTTTTAAATCAAAAAAGTTACAGTCATTCAAAAATAAAAATTTACAAAGAAATTTTAGCAAAATACTGAGAAAGCCCATTTTCGAAGACCCTGTTCGCTGTGATATAGTTGAGATAGAGTCGCAATTTTTTGGCTCCCGAGGTTTACTAGTATTTACTTTCAAATGAATAACATAACTGTAAAATCGGTAACAAAAAAAAAAATGATTTTTGGCCGGCTTCTCAAAATATGGTCCAGTGTGGTCCGGTACTTTTAAAAAAGCCTAGACAATGATGTTCACTCTTCGCTTGCCGCAAATCAATTGAGTGATACTGGGCAGTGATGCTCCTTTTATACTCTACGAATGTGATCACATATACACAGACGTGTATAAAAGGAGTATTTACATAGTTGTATAAAAATGTATTTAACATATAGTTAAGAGTCGCATTCAACAATTACGACCGTTAAATTCAAATGATATATTCAAATAATAAACTAAAATAAGAAATATATAATAAGACAAATAATAAAATGATAGGCTGCTTCATATTTATTTTAAATTACTTAGTTTTTATTTTAGTTAATATGTTTTCTAATAAAGTTGGATTTTAAAGCTTTTCTTTTATTGCTTTTATTGATTTAACGTGATAATGTTGAAATGTTTTATAATCAATACCGTTTAAACATGTGTTTAATGCTTTTTATTGAAATTATTTATTGTAAAGTGAGACAAATTGACGCTTTTTTGTTTGTATTGTTAGGCTTTGTTTGTTTAATGACGATGAGTTAGGATGCACTTTAGTTTCTTTTCATTTTTTATAATTTTGGCAAATTTCATTATTTGGTGTTGCCAAAAAAAAAAAATCACACACACATTATTTGATTTTAGTTCATTTTTTAAATTTGTCTATAAAAAAACAACAAAAAGAAAAAAACCACTAGAAATGTAGTAGAACACTTTGTCATGTACAGTATAATTATAGGCGCAGGACATAAATCACTTTTACTGTTAAAATAAAGAAGAACAAATAATAAATTATATTTTACATTATCATTTTATTTTTATAATAAAATGGCTGTCATGGTTAGAACTTTTTATGTAGCTTTTTTCTTTTTAACGGTTACTTCTTAATTGTATTCGTATTATTTTTATTTCTAACTTATACCACAATAATCTTGTGATGACATAAAATATTTTGCACAAAAAATGGGTTTATCTTATAATAACTTAAACTACATATATACATGTGGAATATAATTTACATAACTTGTTTCAAATTTTCAAATTTTCAGCTTGTTGTTTGCCAGGCATTGAAAGTGTTTATCTATCTATTGTATTTTAACAAAAATGGAGGAAGAAAAATATAATTCGGCAGAGTTCAAATATTTGTTTTTGCAAAAGGAAAGCATTAATGTAATAAAAGTGGAATTTTTGAGGGTTCTGCACCATCGTTAGTAACAATAAAATATTAGAGTGCAAAGTTAAAATAAGTAAATTTGATAATGTCATGAAGTAACTACGTTAGAAATTATATAAAAAATCCACGATAAATGATCGGAAATCGAAACCACGTGAGATTGTTCAAGAAGTGAGTTGGCTACTTGAGGAACTGAATGATTCTTAAAGTTTACACACGAACAAAATTTAATTAATTAAAATAATTAAATTATTAATATGATGAAATATGTTTTTTTATATATTACACTGCGGAACATTTTCGGTGTCATTGTCTGGGGGGTGAGAAATTCCAAATCAGAATGAAAGTTCTAGGCCAGTATAGTAAAACCTCAAAAGGATTTGGCGTTCGCAGGCCTATTATAGTTTTTCCTTAACTTGATGTTAGTATGCAGCTTGAAAGCGGTTTTACTATATAAGACCACTGAAAAACCTTCGCTTCTAATCACGTATAGTAAAGAAAGAAACTATGCTAAACATACACTATGCCCAAAATATTTGCCACCCCCCTCATCATTAAATTTAAAATGTCAATATCTCCTTTATTTTTCAATGAAAACTCTACAAATATAGATCATATATTCCTTATTATTTACTTTTATTCTTAATATCAATATCTTTTTGAAACTACACTCTATTTTCAAATTTTTAATTCATAAATGTGACCACCTCCATTTCGTATAATTTCTTAGCATCCTTTAAATTTTTTCAAAGTTTCTGAAGTGATTTGGTTCCATGTTTCCTGCAGTTTATTACAGAGGTCTTCCTTAGATGTAGATGTCCAACTCATCCCACAGTTACTCTATAGGACTGAGGTCAGGTGACTGTGGTGACCATTCCACAACTTAACCGGTTCCAGGTGTTTCCTATGTCTCTAAAACTGCTTTTTGCTGTATGTTTTAGGTCATTATCTTGCTGAAATATGAATTTCCGATCCAGCATTATTAATAGAATGACCATAGAACGAATTTTTAGGTAGTTTTGTACTGGGTTTTATCGAGTATGCCTTCGATTCTGCATAACTCGCCAACATTTTCGCCAGCAAAGCCACCATTACGAAGCCCCCACGCGTTTGACTGTTGGCGCTATGCAGTCAGCCAACGCACGTTATCCAGCTGACCGCCTCAATAAACTCGCCTCTTGGAGCCGAACACTTCAAACTTCGATTCCTCGGACCAAAGGACCTTGCACCAATCGTTTAAAGCCCAGTTTTCATTTTTTTTTACCCCATTCTAATCTTTTTCTTTTATTTTGTGGGCGAAGTTGAGGTTTGTTTCATCGCGATTCTGCCGTTTAAGCCAGCCGCTATTAGGCCTCGTTTTATTGTAGTTACACTTACTGCATTCGTTCGGCTGCTGTTTATGTGGTCGGCTATTTCTGGAGCTGTTAGGCGATGATTTCGTTTACTTGTCGTTATTATTACATTATCATCACGTGTTGTCGTTACTCTGGGCCGACCGCTTCGATTTTTATTCGCAATTATACCATTCTCTTTGAATTTTTCTCACAATATAGTTCTCGGTTCAACGGGTTACCTTGAGCTCCATTGCAACTGCTCCATTGCTTTTCACAATTTTGTGTAGGGAAATAATATGGAGACGAGTTTCAATTGAAATCTCCGCAGTTTTTACCATCTTCCTTTTAATTCAATCAAATATTTTAGTTTTTTTACACGGCATTTTTTAAATTATTTATATTTCTTTTCGGGTAAAATATTAAAATACCTTTCATTACCTGCCGTTTTGGAAAAAATCCACATATTTTAGGGATGGCAAATACTTTTGAACGGTAGAGTATGTGGTGTATACTTATTTATAGTTACAATTCATAGAACTTGAGAGAAATTGTTTTTTCCGTAATAAAAATTATGTATTTCATTGATACATGCTCAAAAATATTTTGAAATGTTTTGGGCTTTATTATTTTAGTCAGTTATGGCCTGAAATTTGGAGTTATGGACGAGACATTGGAGAAAAATTTAATAAAAAAAACGGGGAAAATTATATTTTTTGATTTCACTCGATAAAATTAGTCCAACTTGATTTTTTACATGGATATATTAATAAAAATTATTTATTTAAGTCTTAGCTACAATTTCGCTGAAGAAATAATCAATAGTTCTGGAGTTATAGCTAAAAAAACGTATAAATGGCCTGAGAACGCCAAACCCTTTGGAGGTTTTACTATACTAGCCTAGTACTTTCACCCTGACTTGGAATTTCTCACTTGGAATGCTGTAAAATCGATTGTGAAGGAAAAGTACTTGAACAAATTATCCTAAATGGGCGTCAAAAACAATTGCTAAGGAGACAAAGGTTTCTCGGCAAACAGTTTATAGGATGATAAAAAATTATAACGAGCGTCTTACTATTAAGAGATGCCCGAGAAGTGGAACAAAAAATGCATATAGTGACCCTTACAAGGCTACAAAAATAAAGACTTTAAAGAAAAGATCGACTATTTCGGGAAGAAAAGCAGCTCAAAAAATCAGTTGCTGGGAGTCTTTCGTAAGAAAATTGATAAATGAAGCAGGACTCAAATTGTATATATTATAGAAGGTACGGATCGAAACTCCATGAAGAATATCGATGCAAAATAACTAAAAATGTTCATACAAAACAAATTATTTTTGCAAAATAAGATATAAATGTAAATAACATTCCCATTATATATAAGCAATTTTTATTAAAATCAGTTTTTTATTTCAAAATTATTGCGATTTTTATTTTATGTTACAATTTTTATGTGCGAAAACTATGAAAAGCCCTTGATGTAATAGTTAGAATTGAACATATAAAGGATCAAAATAATATTTTTTCAAATATTGGACCCACAAAAGAAAAAAGAATCCAAATCTTATAAAGGGTCCGCCATCTAACGTTTTTTTTTAACTAGGGCTTATTTCGTGAATGGTAATACTTAGCTCATGTCTGATTTGACAGATAATTAGTTTTATCCTTCCGCTGAACGAATATGGTTGTGTATACGATTGAACAACGCTGGGAAATATTGCGACATTACTTTGAAAATCATGGTAATGTAGCAGAATGTGTGCGAAAATTACGTACGGATTTTGGAAGAAGAGAAGCACCGTCAGCTCCGTATGTTCGTTATCTTGTGAAAAAAGTGAAAGAAACTGGCATCCTCATCGATAAACCAAAGCGTGACAAGCCAAAAACAGTGCGTACACCCGAGAATATTGCTGCTGTGGCAGAAAGTGTGCGTGAAGCGCCATCAACATCAATTCACTGTCGTTCTCAAGAATTGAACATTTCGGAGGCATCATTGAGACGAATTTTGCATAAAGACCTTGGTATACAAAGTCCAATTGGTTCAGGAGTTGAAGCCAACTGACCATCCAATGCGTTTTCGCTTCGCTAAGTGGGCCTGCGATCGACTTACAGAAGATGCCGATTTTGCCAAAAAAAAAATTATCTTTTCAGATGAAGCTCATTTTGATCTTAGCGGGTATGTAAACAAGCAAAATTGTCGCATTTGGGGCACAGAAAACCCGCACGCATACATTGAAAAGCCGATACACCCAAATCGAGTCACTGTTTGGTGCGGATTTTGGTCCAGAGGCATAATTGGACCATTTTTCTTCGAAAATGAGCAAGGAATGGCCGTTATAGTCAATGGCGATCGTTATCGGGCCATGTTGAACGAATTTTTGTTCACAAGGATATTGGCAACATTTGGTTTCAACAGGACGGCGCTACGTGCCACACAGCAAAGGCTACACTCGATGTTTTGCGCCCTGTTTTTGAAGATCGCATTATCAGCCGCAGAGCTGATGTCGTTTGGCCACCTCGAAGCTGCGATTTGACACCGTTGGACTATTATTTGTGGGGTGCCCTCAAAGATAAGTGTTACGCCAACAAGCCAGAGACAATTGACGCTTTAAAGGACAATATTCGTGAAGCCATTGGTGAAATACAGCTGCACACAATCGATAATGTGCTTAAAAATTGGACCGATCGTGTAGGCTACTGCATGGCCAGCCGAGGCAGCCATTTGAATGAAATTATTTTCCATTATTAAAAAAAAGAAATTTGAGATAATATTCAGTAGTTTTTTTTATAGCATTTTCAAAATAAAAAAAGTTATTTGGCGAACCCTTTACAAGTTCGATCTTTCAAAAACACTTTCTGAGTCGATTAAACGATGTCCGTCCGTCCGTCTGAGTGTTATGAATACAAAAGTTGGTCGTACCGGTGCACCGCGGTGTATTTTTTCGCGAGTCGGTAGAGTTGTCAGGAGTTGTTATATAAAAAGGGTTGAGATATAATGCGTTTAATTGTTACAGGTACATTTACATTAATAGTCTGAATTAGA
This sequence comes from Cordilura impudica, assembly GCA_963682025.1. Taxonomy (NCBI): domain Eukaryota; kingdom Metazoa; phylum Arthropoda; class Insecta; order Diptera; family Scathophagidae; genus Cordilura; species Cordilura impudica. The sequence continues at coordinate 238,009,506 of OY821520.1, read as the reverse complement.
GTTATATAGTTTAAATACCTGAAAAAATGGGAAACAATTTAAATAACAGGTAAATGGTAAAAAAAAAACTATTGCGACATAGCCCTTTAAGATATGTGCAGGTATGCTTCACCTTTTAAAAGGGGTTAGGGTGTGGGTTTTTTACGCTTCTAAAAGTGGTAATAAAAGATACAAATTCGTAAATGGTAAAAAAAAAAAAAACTATTGCGACATAGCCCTTTAAGATATGAGCAGGTTTGCTTCACCTTTTAAAGGGGGTTAGGGTGTGGGTTTTTTATGCTTCTAAAAGTGGTAATAAAAGATAAAAAATTTTATTTTACATAATTGCAAGAAAGGGTATTTATAATAATGTTTCCACAATTATTATTCATTACAATTTGTGCAATGGCTAAGTACTGTTACAGAGATCTGGCAGATATTTATTTTCAACGAAATGATAGTGAGCAACGACTTCTTTAAGAATTGTAACCTAGAAGACATTGAAATGCACAAAGGAAAAATTACTAATTTTGCATCGAATTTGAAAAGACGGTACATTGAATGCTCTCATAGCAAGGCAAAGATGTACAAACGTTACCAAGACTGGTTAATAAAGGAACTTATTTTTGAGAGTGCATCTACAACTGCCAACGAAAGTGGCAAAAAGGGTCGATCAGCAAAACCAATTGACGGATGTAGTGAAAGATCTCGAAGGCGCAAGCTGGAGAATATCAATGAAGAAATTTCTCAAAAAATTATTAAGGATTCATTTTTGCACCAAATTCAACCAACCCAAAATAAAAAAAATAAAATTGAAATAATTGAAAAAATAGTAGAAGCGAGCCCTAGGCGCACAAAGAGGATTTTGAAAAGCATTCATACACCAATTGAAGATAAGAAATTTGCGCCGAAAGAAGCGTTCGCCCTATTTTTGGATTTGAAATTGACCAAAAATCAATATAAGGAATTGCGGAATCGAACCAATGAAAAGAATTGTGGGATTTTTCCAGAGTATCGAGATTTAGTTTCTGCCAAAAAAGAATGCTTACCTTCACAATCTGCTATTAGTGTCACTTCAACATCAGCAGAAATAAAATTGCAAGATCTCCTTGAACATACTGCAGAACGATTGCTAAATACGCTTGATACTGATCATTTAAAAAAAATTGGTAATGGCATTACTTTAATTTCTTAATGGGGATGTGATGGATCCTCTGGTCAGAAACAATACAAGCAATTTAATGCCGAAAATTCATTAGATGCTTATTTATTTATGGTATCTTTCGTTCCATTGCGTTTAACAAAAAGGTATAGCGTCTTAGAGCCGTCAACTAGTAGAGCAACAGAAATTGATATATGGAAAAATGAAATTCTTTCTTCAACAAAGTATTGCAGACCAATAAAATTTGCATTCAAAAAGGACACCAAAGATGTCATAACTGAAGAAGTTCAAAAAATAAAAGATCAAATTAAGGAACTTCAACCAGTAATATTTAAATTTGATGACCAAGACATTGAAGTACATTTTAAAATGTGCCTCGCAATGATTGATGGAAAAGTTGCACAAGCTTTAACTGGAACAAAGTCAACGTCAAGCTGCATTATATGCCAAAAGACATCAAGTCAATTAAGCCAACTTCCACCAGAAGACGATAGTTTTAAGGAAGCCTACGAATTTGGAATGTCCCCTCTTCAAGCTAGAATACGTTTCATGGAGCACATTCTTAAATTGGGTTATGATTTGGAATTTGGTCCGTTAGGCTTAACAGTGAGAAAAAAACAAAGAAAATGAAGAAAAAAGAAAGCAAAAAAAAAACAAATTGAACAAAAATATCTACAGCTAGGCCTCGTAATCGACCAACCAAAACAAGGGGAAGGAAACACAAATGATGGAAATACTGCAAGGAGATTTTTTCCGATCCGGAAACGGCAGCATCTATCACAGGTGTAGATCATGAATTAAAAAGACGATTCAAAATCATATTACAAGTTCTAGCATGCAGCAGAAAGATAAATGCAAAAAAATTTGGTGAGTACGCCAATAAAACAGCTATACTTTATAACGAAAAATACTGTTGGAGATATACGCCATCCACAGTTCATAAAATTTTGCACCATGGGGAACAAATAATTCAAAACAATATGCTACCAATAGGAGATCTATCTGAAGAAGCGCAAGAAAAAAGGAACAAAGACTACAGATTCTTTCGCGAGCACAACACAAGGAAAATGTCCAGATATTGTACTAATGAAGACCTTATCACTATTTTGTTGTGCACTTCAGATCCATATATGTCCAACTTTCGTCAAAAAGGGAAAACTACCTCTATTGAATTAGACGAAGAAGCTAAACAACTTCTAGAAGATGAAAATCAAGGCTATTTAGAAGAAATTTTTACTAAAATTGGTTGATTTAAAGTACTTTTTCATTACACTAACAATAAGTTACACTTATTTTTATATAGTTAAAAAATTTTCTTGATTTAAAAATTTATATATTTTGTAAATTTACAATAAAAATTGTTATATTTCATAAATTTACCATAAAAATTGATATAGAAATATTTAAAAAGACAATAAAAAAAAATTTAACTAAAGCAAAAACTTACGAGTTTTTCATTGAAACTTCTCTATCTTGAACCAATATAAAGTAACTTATACATTCGCTGCTTAATAAATTATATTTTAACTCGGGATCTTTAAAAAAAAAAACAATCTTTGGCCCTTGTGCACATTAGGACTAAAAAGTTTACGGGGGCCAAAGTTTGGCATTTTCTGAAAAAATTAACTTAAAAAGTTGTTAAAAAGTATTTAAAAAAAACCTTTTTTTACCTTTTAACACTTCACTTTTGTACTAAAATTCAACTACAAATGAAAATGTATTTTAAACCCTCCGTAACTTTTTTTATTTTCGGTCGAGAATTACATTTTATAGCAAAACTTAAAGGCTAAAGTCTCACCTACCAAACAAAAAAACCGCATATCAAAATTCCAATCCAATCAAAAGTTATAGATTTTTGACCGCCTTCTCGTCAAATGGTCCACTGTGCGACGTTCAAATAACGCCATTCACTTTTGAAAATTCATTGATATTTAAATAAACTAATGATTTTTATGTAAAAAATAAAAACATTTTTTTTTTGTATATCGAAAACCTGACGTGATGATAGAGAAAACCCAATTACAGATTCGAATTCAGCCCACCAAATTACCCTATTAAAGATATTTGGTTGCTCCAGTCCAAAACCTTGCTGGCTAGTGTAATTACAATTGTCTTTCATTGTTATTTAAGTACGAAAAACATAGTATTAGTAAAAAATAATAATAAACTGAACCTACCATTGTTACAAATGCTATTGAAATCTATTGCATGTTTTTTTAGGTTTTTTACCCACATAAGTATGTATGAAATGTTTTAATAAATAAGAAAGATTCAAAAAACAAAAACCCTTATTTTCATATCAAAATCAGAATCATTGCGCAAATGTTCAGCGGATTTATTTTGCTAAAATTAACAAATTTGACAGCAAAAATGGTAAATTTTTCTGTAGTAATAGCAAGACTTTTAGATAATATTACTAACATTTTTTTAAGTGTAAATATTCTTTGAGTGTAAACAAATTTGCAAATTTGACAGCAAAAACTTTTTAATTTTTTAATAGTATTAGCAAAATTTCCAGATGATTTTACTTTTTTTTTAGTGTAAAAATTTTTTGAGTGTAAACATTAAAAAAAAATCCAATTATTACAAAGAATGCTTATAATTATTATTAAAATCCAAATATGAAAATTTTTAATAAATAAAAAAATAAAAAACCCATTTTCACACTAAAAGTTAAAAATATGAATATTTAAACTTTGACCTAGAATTCCTTAAAAAGTACTCTATCAGTTTTAATTTCATTAAAGTTCAACCAGATATCTACCATTAAAAAAAATTACTAAAATATTTTGATCGGTTCAAAAGTTACAGAATTTTGGCCATTGAAAAACGATTTTCAGCAATTGTTTAAATTTTTTTGTATTTTTTTTAATAAAGTTTTCTACAAGTTTTTTGCTTTTAATTTTTTAAAAAAGAATATACTATGATTTTTTCGTTAATACCTGTTTGGAGTAAGTGAATTTGAATGATCATTAAATTTATTTTCGTTTTATTTTCGAATTTTTTTTTTAATAATTTCCATAAAAATCAAAACATATGTTTTTGTTGACAGCAATTTTCTAAAAATATGGCAGCATTAGAGAGAGAATGAGAGAACTCCGCCAAGATAATAAAATCGATTTTATTTCAGTGCGATGAAAAAGCTGTATGATTTTTATGTCTGTTTTATATGAAAAGCACCGCAACGATGTGTGATTGTGTTTATACTCCAAAACTTTAAAATAAGTTTTGTAATTTAATTGCTCTTTATATAGAAAAATAAATATAGAAATAAATCTATAATAAATTCATATATTTTTATTATTAAGTACAAAAACAAAAAACAATTTTAAATGCATGCCAATTCTAGTCAAAGTTATTATAAACTTTTAAGCTGGTTATGAATAATTTTTGTAATATTTTAAAATGTTTTCTATAACATTTTTTGTATTTTTCGTTGGATTTGCCTTTCGCCATTTCGTAATTTACCAAAACCAATCATAAACTGCAAAATACTAATGAAGAAATTGTTAGTCACACCCAAAAATGAAAAAAAAAAAAAAATAATTTAAAGAACGCATATTTATGCTTTAAAAGCCGCTTGACCTCTCTTTCAAACTAGGACAGGTTAAATGTGACAAGATATTTTTTTTTAGCTTGTGATAAAAACTGATATCCCAGCATTTTATTGTAGAAGAAGAAAATTTTAAGGGTATTTAAGGTACTTTAAATCTTAAGTACATATGTACCAAAAATAAACTGATTTTTATATACCAAAAGTGACAATGACACAATTTCATTCATTTCATTTCAATTTCGAAATGTTTTTATTATATATATATATATATATATATGTATATATATATATTTGCCAAAAGTAAGTTAAATTAGAAAAGATTAAGAGCATTCATATTAAAATAATATGAAACTGAAAAAAGAGAAAATGTAAATAAATTTAAAGTTTTTACGTCAAAATTTCCAAGAGAACTTTAATAATAAAAAAAAATTACTAGGCTAACACCAGCTGTCAAAAGTATATATGTACTTGAAAGGATTTTCTTACAATTTTCTATGCGCAGAATCGTTTTAAGTCACAGAAAATTGAATTTTCCTACAATTATTGAAAGGAGAATTTCAATAAAATATATTTTTTTGGTTCAATGTTTAAACTATAAAATGTTACAATTAAATTATTTTATTACCGTTAAAAATTATTTTAAATCCATTTAATTCAACAGGTTTTGCTTGTTTACAATCGTTTTGCTAAAAACATTGTGTTCGATTTTTTTTTTATTAAATAAATCTTAAATTTAATTAACACTTTTTCAACAATTAAACAAATTCAAATATATTTCACATTTTCACTTTTATTAATTTATATGAAATTAATTTATAGTTTTTAATAACTTCTTTTCGATTTTTCAAAAAACTAAAAAACAAGTTAACAACTATTCACACACGTAATTTTTTATTTCTTTCATTTCGTTTCAATTCGTAGCTACCACATTATGTTATACACTTTGTAGGGAAACCAAGACAACTATTCAAATGAAAAAATATATGGGGAAAATGTTTGCCAACCAATAATAACTGTTTTTTGGAAGAGTAATAAAATGGAAAACTCTTTTTTGCGTTTATTAAACCACCGTAGTGTAGCAAAATCTCTTTTTCTTTTGTTATTTAGGTCTTTCATCTCTATGAGTTATAAAAATTTTACAACTTTAAAATCTATTGCTGGTTTTCATTTTATTTTCATCCATACTCTGGAAGTAATTTATTTTTTTTTTTGTTGTCTTTATTATTTTATTCGAAAGTATGTTTGTTGCACACGATGCGACACAGGCTGATGTTGCCATAACTTCTCACATTGATGACGTAATTGACGTCATCGCTAGAGAGACTTAAAGTCGTCATTGTGACCTCCATTTAAATGTAGGGTTTTTAAGACATGAATGCTAAAATACAGTAAAACGAAAGAATCAATGTGAAGAATTAATTTAAAAGAAAGCCTTTAAGTAGGCATAAAATAACTTGTCCATTAAAAGCCTAAAAGTAGTCATGTAAAATAAACATTAAAAATAAATCCTAAAAACAGGCAATGATTGCAACAACAATTAAAAAAGTTTAAAATTGGACTATTTTTTTACTACTTTTTTTTTTTTTTTTTGCCAAAAAGCTCGAAAAAGGTAAATCGTTAAAAATATTTAAGTCAATTTTGGAAAATGTTTATAAAGTGGAAGAAATCAATCCAAGAAAAATAAAAACTAAATTTATATATATTAAAATACATTAAAAGTTAATAGAATTAAGTTTAAAAATTTAATTTGTAAAAATTATTTTTTTTTAAATATTATTGAAGACAATAAATTTTAAAAATATATGAAATTATGCAGACGGACCCGACCAACATATTTAGCATTAGAAAAAGGGAGAAAGTATTATTATTATTAATAACGGGGGGGGGGGGTAAAAAGCAGACGTGACAGACATGACAACAAACAGACATAATTTTCGAGGATGTTTGTGAAACAGAGAAAATCTCTGAAGTTATTTGTATGACAAATAAGACACAGTTGTTAATATAAGAGCTAGTTTATTAATAAAGCATATAAGGAAACATGAATTCGAAAATAAATTATAGTAAAAAGTTGTATTTTGTAATGTGACAGACATGACACTGTCGTTATTTTCAAAATTAATTAATTAACTACACTTTTCCTTTCTTACTACAAAAATAGGGGCTATAAAAATATTCAAAAATACTACATGTACAAACTATTGTCATATTTTCATACACTTTTCTTTGAACTGGTATCAATAAAAATTGTTTAAATTAAAATTTTAAAATAGGACCTTTGCGTGGAATTATCCCAAGGAGATTTATTTCAGAAGTTTTCATATAATATTAAATACAAAATAAACGTTAAACATTTGCTGAATAGTTGGGAAATTATATTGTTGATGCCGGTGGAGTTTTTTGAATGTCTATTAAAATTTTTTGATTTAAACTCACGTTTTAATCACTTAATATTTTCAAACTGTGTAGTTGACTTAGAGCTAGTTTTTGACAGATGTTAGATAAACTATCCGACAAGCTAATCCGAAAACAAATTTAGCCTGGCCTTAAGCAATCATGATGTTTTTGAGTGCTAGTTTTAGTTTTGGGTAATTAGGTAATCCTGCTATAATTCTATACAGAAAAATTAGAGGCAGCTTTGTAAATTCCTAATGTTAATGGAAATGTTTGCAAATAAAACAAAGAAAAAATTCATCAAGTCCACAAGCATTTAAACAAAAACGAATGTTCTTAAAATATCTGTCTTTTGGAAAATAAATACAAAATCAAAAATATTTATTTAAAACAAAAGCAATATTTGTTTGTTGAGATAATTTGCTGTGTTTTGTTTGTTTTTATCACCTGTTTATCACCCCTGTTCTTGAAACCACTATCACAAAAAAACTCGTAAATGAAAAAATTCTTAAATCTACGAGTTTTTTGCTGTTCTCTAATTTCAATAAGAATATTTTTTCTCGTTTTAATTCACATAGAAAAGGCTTTGTGAACTCAAAACAAATGCCCTTTTTTCTACTAAGCAGGTCTTAAGAGATAAAAAAAACTAATTGATATTTAAACTCTAACATGTTTTCTATTGAACCTTGTCATTATTTTAAAAAATTAGACATTAATTTTATGAAAAAAAAAAAACGATTTTAAAAAACGTTTACATTTTGCGCTGATTGAAAAAAAAATCGTTATAAGTGGTCGATGTTAATAAAACACACTTTTGGCGATGATGCTGTTCTATAACTATAATAAAAACTTTTTATTTACACAATCTATTTTCCATTATAATTTTTTCAATTATAACATAGATTCCCTTATGCACTAACTATTGCAAATAACGGAATTAAAAAAATTTTTTCATCAAATCACATATTTTTATTTTTTTGCATATGTTCGAATCAGAAGTGATGCCAGTCAAATCCAATTTATTTGAATATCGAAATTTTTTTTGGTGATGCCTAACTTTTTAAAAATAGAAAAGTCATTTTTAATTGAATGAAATTGAAGAACAAAAACAATTAAATGAACAAATAAGTTGTTATTTTAAAAGAAAATATTTTTCTTTATACTTATTCTATAAACTTAAGAAAAAACATGCACAAATTACTTAAAAGTTTTTTGTGAAACTCAATAAAGAACCATATGGCACCTCGGTTTCTAGATAAGATATGTTCTTAACTCAAACACATGGTTGTTAACTCAAACATATGTTTCCATTAAATAAATAAAAAAAGTGGTTTCAAGAAACCCAAAATTTCAATTTCATGTGATTTTAAATTCACTCTTATTCAAATAACAACGTTTCAAGAACAGGGCTGTATATTTTTAACAATTCTAACTAGAGTTTAATTTTTGAGTTAACTAGCTCTTAGTGCCAGTTTTTGGGATATCATTTAAACTTAGTTTGATATAATTCAAGTTATTAACTCTTTAGTCAAATAGTGTAAATGTTATAAGATTGAATTAAATGTAATAAGATTGAATTTTTGGGATGTTAAATAAACTCAGTTTAGCTAAAATCACATTTTTTTAATGCTTATAAATATTTTGTAAGTTACAAGGCTTAATAAATCTGAGGTTAACGAAATTAAGTTTAACTAGTATTCCAAAAAATCGGCCTTAAGCATTAAAAAAAATCAAGTTCAATTTAACTAAGTTTAGCTAACATTCCAAAAAATCGATCTTTATATTAGAACAAGTGAACATTGCGAGATTTTACACAAATATTTAAAGTTAACGCAATGCGAGCTTAAACTAACTGAATATGTCTATATTAAAAGAAATAAATATACATTTAAAAAACGGACTATTACATATTCAATTAAATCAAAATTATTTTTCATTTATTTTTAAACAACAACAAAAAACAACTGACTAAAATAAATAACAAAGTTTTAACCACAAAAGACAAAAAATAAACGATTCGTCGTTTTAATAATTGAATGAAAAAATAATATTTCCTAGAATTTGTTTTCGAATTTCGAGTGCAGGGCTATACTAGTATTTATTAAAACAACAATTTAATTAAAACTTAAACATTGAATTTATAATAGAAACAGCTGTCAGCTGATATAGTAGATCAGCTATTATTCAAGCTGTACAAGATGGTAAATCCATGAGTGAAATTGGGCTCCTATTTAATATAAGTAAATCCACAGTGACCCGATAAGTGATAAGTAGAGTATATTAAAAAAAAACACCTTGACTTTGCGAACCGACATCTAGACTGGTCAAATGATCAGTGGGCCAAAGTGTTGTGAGCGACGAAAGCAAATTCAATTTATTTGGCTCTGATGAAATAAACTACGTTCGCACGCCATATTTAAACATGGCGGAGGATCAATAGTGATGTGGGGTAAGATATTATAAATATGCAATTGAACGCAACTCATTACTATTTTTTTAATAGGTGCATTCTCCCGTGATGGCGTTGGCCCCATAACAAAAATTTAAGGGTTTTTGAATGTCGTTATAAATGACCCTTAATAGTATATTCCAACACGATAATGACCCCAAGCATACAAGTCGCCTAACTCACAACTTTTAATCAACAATGATGTGGAAGTTTTGAAGTGGATGCCCCTCCCCTGATCTCAACCCCATAGAATGTCTATGGGAGCTTGTAGATTGGGAAGTAAAGAAGAAAAAACTCTCAAATTTAAAAGATTTAGAAAGAATATTGAAAACAGAATGTGAAAAAATATCTCTGGATATCATTGTATCATTAGTTGATTCTAAGATTAAGTGCAGTAATAACTAATAAGGGCTATCCCACTAAATATTAGTTCTAAGTATAATATAATAATAAATACCAATTAAATATTAAAAAAAAATTATAACACAAAGTTGCTTTTTGATGTGTAAACATCTATACACGCAGGGGGGTAAATTTCAAAAACAACGTAACATGTAAGCGTAACATGTGTGAGCGTAACATGTGAGTCGTAAGACAAAATGTGATTGTATTGGTGAAAGAATTATGATATTATGATAACCTGTTTAAATTTAAAAATTAAAAATAAAAAATAAAAAATTAAAAATTAAAAATGAAAAATAAAACATTAAAAATGAAAAATTAAAAATGTAAAATAAAAAATAAAACCTGAAACATGAAAAATAAAAAATGAAAAACGAAAAAATAAAAATGAATAATGAAAAATGAAAAATAAAAAATGAAAAATGAAAAATGAAAAATGAAAAATAAAAAATGAAAAATAAAAAAAATTAAAAATAAAAAATTAAAAATAAAAAATTAAAAATGAAAAATTAAAAATTAAAAATTAAAAATAAAAAATTAAAAATGAAAAATTAATTAAAAATTAGAAATAAAAAATGAAAAACGAAAAATCAAAAATAAAAAATGATATACATATGAAAAATGAAAAACGAAAAATGAAAAATGGAAAAAAAATTTAAAGTGGAAAATAAAAAATTAAGAATAAAAATGAAAAATGAAAAATGATAAATGAAAAATTAAAAATGAAAAATGAAAAGTGAAAAATAAAAAATGATACATGAAAAATAAAAAATGAAAAATTAAAAACGAAAAATAAAAAATGAAAAATGAAAAATAAATTAAAAATGAAAAATAAGAAATGAAAAACGAAAAACGAAAAATTAAAAATGAATAATGAAAACTGAAAAACGAAAAATTTAAAATGAAAAATAAAAAATAAAAAAATGAAAAATAAAATATGAAAAATTAAAAATAAAAAATGGAAAATAAAAAATAAAAATAAAAAATGAAAAATGAAAAATAAAAAACGAAAAATGAAAAAAAAATTAAAAATAGAAAATAAAAAATTAAGAATAAAAATGAAAAATAAAAAATGAAAAATAAAAAATTAAAAGTTAAAAAAAAAATAAAAAGGAAAAATGAAAAATAAAAAATGAAACATGAAAAAATAAGAAATGAAAAATGAAAAAAAATTAAAAATGGAAAATAAAAAAATAAGAATAAAAATGAAAAATTAAAAATGAATAATGAAAAATAAAAAATTAAAAATGAAAAATAAAAAATGAAAAACAAAAAATTAAATATAAAAAATTAAAAATAAAAAATGAAAAATAAAAAATGAAAAATAAAAAATGAAAAAAGAGAAATAAAAATTGGAAAATGAAAAATGAAGAAAAAAATTAAAAATGAAAAATAAAAAATGAAAAATGAAAAATTAAAATTAAAAAATTAAAAATTAAAAATAAAAATGAAATATTAAAAAAAAAAATAGAAATGAAAAATGAAAAACGAAAAATGAAAAACGAAAAATTAAAAATAAAAAACGAAAAATTAAAAATTAACCGGTTAAAACAATAAATAATAATAAATATTTTTATATTAACAGAGCCCCTGCAGTTGATTGCTATAAGTGATACGCTTTCTGTTTGATTTTAAGAAAGCGCTATAAAAAATCTTTAATTACTAGATATTTACACATCTCCCCTGCGATCGGACTCACATGATTTTTTTTTTACTCGCACCGAATAAACCCTTTTTCCTTAAATAACAAAAACAAACATTAAAATTGCTTATTTATATATAGTGACTTAAATTAGTTGACTATAAATGTAGAATGTAACACAGTAATAGATAAATCGGATGTAGTTATAAGCACAGACATTCACTCGCAACTGAACTGAATCAGTGCAATATTTTTGTTTTTTGATAGATTTAAGTAAAGATCGGGAAGCAGGTCTATATGGGGCCTATGAGTAAGAGTTGTCCCCTAGGGATCATTTTTGGACTACTCATTAATGGATGTAATAAACGCATACAAACCCAATTTGAGTAAGATCTATATGACAATTTGGATCTTATGACAATTTATGTCGATTTCATAGGGGTCATTTGTATGGGGGCTAGGTCTGAACATGGACCGATTGTCACCAATTTCAATAGCGTTCATCCTATGGCCGATAACAGCTTATATACCAAATTTCATCAATATATAATCATATTTGCGACCTGCAGTTTGATTACAAAGTTTACATGGACACACAGACGGACAGACGGACGGACATCGTTAAATCGAATCAGATAGTGATTCGATCGGTATAATAAATGATGGGTCTAGGTCAAATATTTTTGGTAGTTATAAACAATTTGTTTATAAACAATTTAAATTCTCGTTGTTTCTAACACGTTTGATAATTTTAGATTTATTTTCTATGCCTTACAAATTGATTTTAGTCATTTTGGTTAAAACAATGTTTTGCAACTTACAATTATTAGATACTTAATTTATATTAGCTTGCTTCTTTCTTAAGCTTTGTTAAAGGTTTAAATAACCAAAACTGATACAGCTTTTATCCCTCTCTTTACCAAAATAAACCAATTAAATTTGTAATAAAAGTAGGCTATTTATTATATCAGAATCAAACAGCAATTACTAAGGTTTCATTATTTTTTTTTGATTTAAAAAAAATAGTTACTTTTGAATTGAAATGAAAAACTAACGTTTGATTATTGACAAAAAAAATATGCGAAAGTGGTAGTAGGGAATCCCAGCGTCCAGATTGCAATGTAAAATAAATTTTATCAGCAAACTAACAAAACATATTTCCGTTGTCGTGGATGATGAACCATATTGCTTTGCAAACTTCATGTACATAGCAGGGTAGGATTTTAATAGGGAAAGTAATTGTCGAGATGCTCATTAGCAGGTAATATGTTCCTGAGGTAAGAAATTGAAACCTTATTTTACAACGGTTATCATAAATGGCGAAAATTTACATAAATAATGACTAAAAAAATGTCTATTGCTATTTTATTAAACCGTTGTTTTGTCCAATTGTCACTATTGAAAAGAGACTATTGACTGGTACATGAACAGTGGAATCGACTTTTGACCAAGAATACAGTTCACCTAAATTCCACGTATTACGAACAAAAGCGAATGTAATTTGAAGTAGACAGGACTATCTGTGAAATCCACAGGTGAATTACGAGAGTAAATGGTATTCGACCGCGAGAAAAGTGGATGATTAATGCGCCGAGTTCGAAAAGTTTATTACATGGTTTATAACTCATTCACTCAGGATTCTAATCGACTAGATCTGGATTCTAATGTACATACTTTATAATCGTTTACACTAGCAATTTTTACAGATTGGCAGATTTGTTTTCTTACAAAAAATTTTTCCAGCCATTTCTTCATTCTACATATTTATACCCTATACCACTATGTGGGTAGGGGGTATAATGACTTTATGCTGATGTTTGTAACTACCAAAATAATTTGACCTAGACCGATCTTTTATTATTCCGATCGACTCAGAATCACTTTCTGAGTCGATTTAGCGCACGTAAACCTTGTAATCAAACTACAGGTCGCAAATATGAATATATTTTGATGCAATTTAGTATATAAGATTCTATCGGCCATAGGATGAACGCTATTATAATTGGTGAAAATCGGTTCATGTTCAGCCCTAGATATCGACTTAAATTGCCATAATATCCAAATTATTAGATCTAAGATTATATAGATCTCGGTCAAATTGAGTTTGTGTATGTTTATTACATCCATTTTTCAGTAGTCCAAAAGTAAACCCTATAGGACAATTCTTAGTTGCAGCCCCCATGTGAAGCTGATCCCGATCTTCACTTAAATCTTTAAAAAAAAAAAAAAACAAAAATATTGGACAGATTCTTCTCAAATTTTGTTGGCATATGTTTTGCAAAAAATAAGTGGCCATGTTTGGTAACATGGTTAGGATCGGTCCATTTTTTGACCTAGTCCCCACATAAATATAGTATCTGATATGATCTTTTTCATATCCGAAATAGGTCTAAACCGACCGACTATAATTTTCTTACTTGTTTTAAATCTTTTTTTTTCTTAATAAAACCATTTAGAATTCATTTGTAAAAATTTTTAAAATTAAATATAGTATATGTTAAAAATTTTAAAAGAATTAACATTTATACTTTTGTTATCAAATTGAATTTAATTTGTATTTTCTTAAATAGATTAACAACAAATCCAGTAAATTGTCAATTGTAATTTTTTATGTATAATATAATCAGATTAGAAGTAGATTGGCATCCTAATCTACTTTAAACTAGACTGCCAGTGTAAATGCACTATTACCAGTAAACAGCTGATAATAGTTTTTTATATTTTTTATAATTATAGTTAAATCTTAAAAAAAATGCTTGATTTTATTTTAAAAATACAGTGGGTGTCAGCTTAGTTCATTGATGCAGGGCAAAAATTCAACTTTATCGTACATTAAATTCTGAACTAAAAACGACAACGAAAAAATAAAAACGTCATTTTAAAGAGCATACTTTTTCATTTAAAAATGATATTTCATTTATTTTACAGTTTGTTTTGTTGATTTAAAATAAAATAAAAAGTAAAAAACTATCATTCGAATTCATAACCAATATTTAGCAGTCTCTTAGCAAGAACTTTCAAACACTTGCTCAACATGATATGAAATGCCAACCTATTTGTATAAAAATAAATTGCGTCACAAAATTCAGAGTTGATATTTTAACTTTTAGTTGACAGAATAAAATTGGTTATGAATAAACTCTGTGCTAAATTACTACTTGGCTTAATCGGTATTCTAGTAAGCAGCTCGTTGTGTGGATGTATATGCGACTGCTAAAATTTGGTTATGAATTCGGCTGTATATTTCTACATTGAGCAGCTGATTTGATGCAGCATATTATTACTTATAAACTAACAGAACCTAAGAATTTTTCAATACTTAGTATTTGCTATGATAATCCTTTTGTGTACTTTCTGACAGAATTTTACTCCATTCTTCTCTCAATGCTGTTTTTAAGCTTTTTTTACTAGAAAAGTTGTGTTTGCGGATGTGAGTTTCTAGCAACGCATATAAATTGTCGATAACGTTTAGACTGCAACGGTGGTGCCATGAGATGAGTACAATTCCATATAAGCTGTGTCTGTTGTACTACCGACTTATGTTTCGACTTGTCCTGGTAGAAACGAAAGTTGCGACGCACACCCAGTTTATCACCAATCTGTAGCAAGTTATCTTTTAGAATACCTAGGTACATCATTTTTATTCATGTTCCCTTCAATTAAAACTAAATTTCCAACTTCTGATGCTGCCATTCAAGCCCAAACCATGACACTGCCACCGCCATGTTTTACAGTCGCACGCAAATTTTTTAACTTAAGCTATGTATTGGGCTTTCGCCACAACATCGTCCTTCCATCCGAGCCAAATATATTAAATTTCGATTCATCGGAAAAAATTACAGTGTTTCAGATATTATTTTATTTTTGGTTTATGTAGTGGTTGTTGGTACTCAGCTAGATAGTCATGTGATCGCAAAACGCGACGAATTGTTAATGCATCAGCCAATTGTGTGCCTATAACTTGGGATTTTCACTAATTTTCTTTATGATCCATCTTTCGTCGTTCGCAGTAAGAATTTTATTTGGTGCCTTTCCGCCCTTGTCCTTTCCTCGATTTGCTTTCAAAACCGTTTTTATTTTATTTAAAATCAACAAACCAAACTGTAAAATATATGAAATATCATTTGAAATAACATGGTACGCTCTTTAAAATTGCGTTTTTATTTTTTCGGTAATGTCTCTGAACCAGAACTTAATGCATGATAAAGTTGATTTTTGCCCTGCATCAAATAAGGTGGCACCCACTGTAAATTGTTTCAATTTTTGTTATTAAAAAGAGCCTCTAAATATCAAAGTTCTGTTAAAGGTTTATCAGGATGAATACTTTTGTTTCTTGACTTTGATATCATTTTTAATGAAAATTTAAATTCTTCTTCTAAACTCTGTGAATTTAATAAAACGAATATCTTCGTATACAAGTACAAAATTCATAAAAAAAATTATTTATTTTCTCATTATTATTCTTTTAAATTCTTCAGAATTATTCGGGGTAGATTATTTTAAGCAGAAAAAGTACATAGTTTACTTAAATTCTTTTTGTAAGATTTAAAAATTATCTAAAGAAATTCTCCTACTTATTTTGGGGTAGCTTTTCAACTATAAAAAATGTTTAATGGCATACTTTTAGGCTTAAAGAGCATACATATATACTGCATACTTATAGACTCATTCATTTGTATTGATTTCTTACAAAAAAAAAAAACTAAAACATAATAAAATATAACAAAAGAAAAAATTACATGCAACGTTAAGGAATTTGTACGGAAAAAATTAAAATGTCATCTTGACATATGACATGTCAGTTGAGTTTCTCCCCACATACATACATTCACACACAAAATGTATCGAAGAACCCTCTTAGTTACAGAACCAACAATTATATTTGTTTGTTAGCGCGCATGCTCTACGAAAACATGTGGTGGATGAGAAAAGCAACTAAAGTAATTTACAATTGGAAATAACTTGAATTTTTGCAATACGTTACACCGGATTCGATTAAAAATGTAAGAAATTTTTAAATCAAAATTGCTCCAGTTTAAATAAAAATAATTCAGAAGGTTTTTTCGTTATGAAAAATTTCCCAGAATTATAAGTTTTTTCTATAGGAAAATTCCTTAGATTCAGACGATGTTTTCAATGATAAATTCCTCAAAATCTGAAGTTTTACATAATGAAAATTTAATACGAATTGGATAGATTTTCTAAAAAGATTTCCCCATAGGATGATTGCCTTAGAATTTGTGTTTTCAAATAATTTCTTAGTTCACAATTTTATTGGGTATCTTAAAAAAAATATTTCATATTAAAATTTTCTACACTATCACTAGATACGTGTAGTTCTATTCAAATTATCCAAATTGTGGGTGTTAGAGTAACATGTATTCAAAAGAAACAATCAAGGACAAAAATTAAAGTCTTTGCTAATGATAGCTAAGTGACAATAAAATTATATATCTTAATCAGAAGTTGTAGAGCACACTTGACTAGCAAAAACTGAAATGTTAGTTTAATTTTTTGTAAGTTATAGTAGATATTTTACAGTGTTGCCAATTCATGTGTAATTACCCTTATATTGTGTTTTCCAGTTGTATTTAACGTCCATGTAGAAATACAACCATGTGTAATTTTAGTCTTTTCATTTAACTTATTTTTGAAAAACAATTTGATTCTAAGGACTTTTCCTCGAACTCCTACCCTGAGGCAGAACTGAAAAATGAAATAATAAAAAAAAGCTTTTAAGGTAGCATGAAACTTTAAAAGTTTCTTAATATATTGATTTGTAACTTAGAAGATTATGTGTAATTTTGACTGAACCCATTTTGTAATTATTTTGCGGCAACACTGGTATTCATTAATTTGTATTGAATAAATTTTAAGTGTTTTTGGTTTTTTATTATTTTGAAATATGTCAATTTCATACGGCGTCCTCCTTAAATATTTGCATTTATTGCAGTGTTTTTATTTTTGTGCTTTATCGCCAACATTTTACACTTGCACAAACTACGTCATTTTGCGCGAAACCCATATTCTATTTAAATGTGAATAGTGAATAAGAAAAACAACAACAAGTGAAACTGAAACTAAGAGTGGTAACTATATTCAGCTGCCATGAATTGGAAATACCTTACCCTAAGTCGAAAATTTATTTCAAAAAGAATATCAATAAGAAACTTGTTTAGATGCAAGATTCGTAACGTAATTAGTATTGTTTTATAAATGCAACTAACTGTAACTACTGTCAAATTTTGGATAGCTGTTGCATTTATCTTGTATTTGACAGTCAGTAACAGTTAAAATAGTCATCCATAATTTTTTTTTTAATGTTAATGGTTTGGAGCCAGTTTTAGAGACGTCAGACGTAAGATTTTTTTAGACATAGAACTTTCCAAATATTAGTTGGGATGTTACATAAGTCTCAATTATAATAATATTAGTTTATACAAAAATAATTTTAATCTCGCGTTAATCGATTGTGGTTCCATTTTAATTAAAATTTTGTATGTAAGTAAATACGACAATGTTTGAAAATTTCACAAAGAAAATAATCGCAATGACGTAATGTAAATAGTTTTTCATTATATGTATATATGTATATGTTTATATATTGAAAATTCTTATTAGAGTTTAAGCGGCCAACATTACTGGTTAAAACCCTACACCGTGTTTTAGACATATAGATTAACTTCAATTATAAGATAACAGTGGATTAAACCTGGTTTGGGTTGTGATTTATTTAAAAATGTTTGATAGATTAATTAGGAATTTAAAATGTTAAAAACTTATGCCTGGTTTTCACTATGTCATATAAACTGACAACAAACAATTGCCTCAACTGACATCCCCTAATTTTCTATTAATTACGTTTGCATCACATCTCATAAACTGACAAAAAATCCAGCTGTCAAACAAAAACAAATTACAAACATGTTGTCAATAGCTCTGTTCGTTTACGTGATAATTTGCAATAATTTGTACAAATTATCACAAAATTTACTGGATCCTGTTCGTTTACTTCAAAAACCCAGTAAAAGAGAATAAATGAGAGCGTAAAGTGACAGTTAATTTTTTGAAAACTTGCTAGTTTTTACTGGATATATTTTTGCCAGTAAGAATTAGCAAGCAAGAAAAAACATATGTTTGAAAAACATATGATTGAGTTTTGTGGTAAATAAAGCAAAAATACTACAATTCTATTTTTGTGCAAAAATTTTAAATGATAATTCTGTGGAAATTAATGATAGAAGAAGTAAGAAAATATTCACATAACCAGGATTCATTAATTTTAATCATTTAAAACCGGTTCTTGTTAAAAAAAAATAGCCAATTTCTTTCGTAATAAATGTTTATTTTCAAAAGCAATGGGTAATGATATTGTTAAATAAAATAAATTGTTCTAATTAAGCTATATTTCTTTTTTTTAATGTAGAGTTTCAGTTCTTCTTCACTTTCAAATGTGGTTACAATCAGCTGTTTCTATGAACTTGCAAATTCTTACAAATTGCTGTTCGTTTACTATTTTGGATATTTATGTTTTTAGAAACTAATTTTTCTTAATCTCTCAAATTTCGGATTTTACTGGTTTTTACTGGGAAAGTAAACGAACATAGCTAATTTCATTTTAGATGTCATATGTTGCCAGAGGTTGCAATTGACAAGACAGTACAGCCCGTATTCATACAACTTACAATAACTGACAGCAATTGACAAATTAAAATGACATAGTGAAAACCAGGCATTAGAAATAAAGCCTTTTTTAGTTTTTATTGCAAACATTGCCATATATTTACATAAAAACTTTTAATGCCACCCATTTTCAGTTTGGATTGAAGTATAACAATACTACATACTCACAAAACCAAATCACATACGCCAGATTAAATTTATTTTCAGATTTACCAATATGATTGTTATTGCTAAATCTCGCTCTAAATTGTTAAAAACTGTCAGTTTATCAAAACCAAGTTAAATTAACATCTTAATAGAAAGGTCTTAATAGAAACGAAAATCAGCTAAGATTATGGGAACTCTGCACTTTCGATAGCAACCAAATGTATTTGTATTTGTATTTATTGAAATTGTAACCAGTGCAGTAAGATATAATCAGCCCTGTTCTTGAAACGTTGTTATTTGAATAAGAGTGAATTTAAGATCACATGAAATTAAAATTTTGGGTTTCTTGAAACCATTTTTTTTTATTTATTTAATGGAAACATATGTTTGAGTTAAGAGCCATATGTTTGAGTTAAGAACATATGTTATCTAGAAACCGAGGTGCCACATGGTTCTTTATTCAGTTTCACAAAAAACTTTTAAGTATTTTGTGCATGTTTTTTCTTATTTTATAGAAAAAGTATAAAGAAAAATATTTTCTTTTAAAATAACAACTTATTTGTTCATTTAATTGTTTTTGTTCTTCAATTTCATTCAATTAAAAATGACTTTTCTATTTTTAAAAAGTTAGGCATCACCAAAAAAAATTTCGATATTCAATTAAATTGGATTTTACTGGCATCACTACTGTTTCGAACATATGCAAAAAAAATAAAAATATGTGATTTGATGAAAAAATTTTTTTTAATTCCTTTATTTGCAATAATTAGTGCATAAAGAAGAATGTTATAATTGAAAAAATTATAATAGAAAATAGATTGTGTAAATAAAAAGTTTTTATTATAGTTATAGAACAGCATCATCGCCAAAAGTGTGTTTTATTAACATCGACCACTTATTACGAGTTTCTTTTTTTAAATCAGCTCAAAATGTAGACGATTTTAAAATCGTTTTTTTTTTTCATAAAATTAATGTCTAATTTTTTAAAATATTGACAAGGTTCCATAAAAAACATGTTAGAGTTTAAATATCAATTAGTTTTTTTATCTCTTAAGATCTGCTTAGTAGAAAAAAAGGGCATTTGTTTTGATTTCACAAAGCCTTTTCTATGTGAATTAAAACGAGAAAAAATATTCTTATTGAAATTAGAGAACAGCAAAAAACTCGTAGATTTAAGAATTTTTTTCATTTACGAGCTTTTTTTGTGATAGTGGTTTCAAGAACAGGAGTGAATTTTTTTTTAGATTTAGCACTGGAAAAACTTATAATGGCAAATACAATTTTCATAACATAATATAAAAATATAAATAAGTATAATTAAAAACCATAACAACAATATATAAATGTATGTAAAAATATCTATATATAATGAGAGAAAAAATAAAAAAAATAAAAAAAAAACATTCAACATTTAATAATTTAAAAAATAAAGAATAATAATAATATCAAGGAAATTTAAAAATTATAATCCTTCAAAATAATTAAAAGTTAATTTTTTAAATTATATTGCGTTGCTAATATTTTGTATATAATGGGGTAATTGGTTCCAGAGACGGATTGCATAAATAAAAAATTGGCGCTCTGAGAACAGATATTGGTGACGAATTTGAATTATTGTTTTACCTCTATTGGATCGTGCAAAGAACAATTTTTGGAACTAATAGTTTTTTATGCAAAAATAAAAGACTTCTGCATTTTAAAAGATTGTCAAATGGTATTCCAAAAAGTTTTTTTTTCGAAAAGTGAGACACCCTATCATATCTTTTTAAACAAAAAAATATATCTTGTAATATTATTGTATGCAGTTGTTAATTTACGTTTATCGGATGAATCACAACCAGCAAATAATTCACAACCATATAAAAGCGTAGGTATCAAATACGTTTTAGCTAAAAGCATCCTGATCTTTTGTGGTGTAAAATATTGGTTCATCGATAACGTCCTTAGCATACCATATGTTCTACCTGTTGCAGAATTTAAGCGTAATCCATTAGCAGTTGTCCAATTGTAGACTTTTGATAGGTCAGAGTTTATCTTTGAAATACAATCGTTAATTGCAGAAACTTTGCAGCCAATAAAAAGCTGAACGTCATCTGTATACATTTGTATGTTCATGAAACTCAAATGCATTGGTAAGTCGTTGGAGTATAAGGTATATAGTAGCGGTCCAAGGATTGATCCTTGCGGAACTCCTCTTGTGACCGGTAGCCATGTTGAATAATGCGAGTCATTAAAAACAGCTTGATGTCTTCCGTTCAAATAAGTTGAAATTAACTTAATCGAGGAAGAAGAAAAATAGAAAAAGGAGCTGAGCTTTGAACAAAGTGTTCCATGATGAACTGCGTCAAAGGCTTTTGAATGGTCTAGAAGTACTAAAAACGTGACCTGATCATCGTCAATATTACTCCGAATGTCTTCAATAACACCTGCAAGAGCAGTTATGTAACTATGTTTCGGCCTAAAGCCAGATTGGCGACTAGTAATTAAACCTCTGTCAAGAACTTGATGCAGCATTTGTTTATGGATTAGTTTTTCAAAAACTTTTGAGAAATAAGGCAAGATTGCAATCGGCCGATAATCATTTCTAGCCTTCGGAACAGGAACTATTTTGGCGAATGTCCACCTTGTAGGGAATGTGCTTGTTGTTATTATAGAGTTAAAAAAGTAAGTTATATATATTAAATTTTGGATGCATATCGTCGTAACCGACAGAGTTAGATTTTATGGACAGAAAACCTTGAAAAACATCTGACTGACTGAAGCAATGAAAGTTAAATAGATTTTCATCAATTGAGGTAGTTTGATTATTATAGAACGAAAAATTGACATCAGCCATTTCTATAACAAATTTTTCATTGAGTTCCTTCCTCAATGTTCAAGTTATCACTGTTACGATCGGCTTGCTTTATAACTCCAATTTTTCTTATTTCTTCCCACGTTTTATTGCCACCGACAGCAATATTAAATTTGTTTTCATAATAGGTAGATTTGCCCTGCCTTATCTTGGACACAACTGCTCTTCTCTTCCTGCGATATATTTCATGTAGTTCAGCTGTTTTAAACCTTTTCCACCTAGCATATGCAACGTTGCGTTCTTCTATTAAGCGTTTAGCCTCATTTGAAAACCAAGGTCTGTCTTTAGAGGACATTTTCCTCGTTTTAATAGGAACATGCTCATTGTAAAGGAAGAGAATATTGTCTTGTAGAAATTGATATTGGTCATCAATATTTGGCATGTAAAAAATTCGTTCCCATCTAATCACTTGTAATTCAGACTGTATATCATTTAAGATCGGTAAGAAAAAGTGTAAGTTTTACTAATTGGCTGGACGTTGTAGCTCAAAAAAATTAGATCATGCTTCGAAAACATAGGTGCTGATAATTGGTCGTAATGTAGTATATTCTGTGTGTCATTTACAAGGAAGACATCCAATAATGTTTCACTCGTGTTTGTAAAATGCGTGGGTGTGGAAGAATTTACCGGTGTTATATTAGTGGATTTCATTGGATCGATAAGGTTGGTCTCCACAAGAATATTACTATTAAAATCTCCGGCTATGATAATATCAGTGTATTTAACTGTAAGATTTACAAGTTCTTCAAACAGGGTGTCCATTCAGGGTGTCCATTCCTAGCAACATCTTTCTACAATGGCACGTTATATCTAAGAAAATGTACTGCATATCATGTTCAGCAGTTGATTTAAAAATAACCTTTCCATTGATACCTTTCCTGAGGAATATGGCAACTCCGCCACAACGACCTGTTCTGTAAGCACGAGCTACTCTATCAGCGCGAAACAACTGGTAGCCATTAATATTAAATGTATTGTCATGTATATCCGTATTAAACCACGTTTCAGAAACATATATTTCATCTATACCAGAATTTTCAAATAAAGGGTCGTGAATGGTAACACTTGGCTCATGTCTGATTTGACAGATAATTAGTTTTATCCTTCCACTGAACGAATATGGTTGTGTATACCATTGAACAACGCTGGGAAATATTGCGACATTACTTTGAAAATCATGGTAATGTTGCAGAATGTGTGCGAAAATTGCGTACAGATTTTGGAAGAAGAGAAGCACCGTCAGCTCCGTATGTTCGTTATCTTGTGAAAAAAATGAAAGAAACTGGCATCCTCATCGATAAACCAAAGCGTGACAAGCCAAAAACAGTGCGTACACCCGAGAATATTGCTGCTGTGGCAGAAAGTGTGCGTGAAGCGCCATCAACATCAATTCACCGTCGTTCTCAAGAATTGAACATTTCGGAGGCATCATTGAGACGAATTTTGCATAAAGACCTTGGTATGACGCCATACAAAGTCCAATTGGTTCAGGAGTTGAAGCCAACTGACCATCCAATGCGTTTTCGCTTCGCTAAATGGACCTGCGATCGACTTACAGAAGATGCCGATTTTGCCAAAAAAAATCATCTTTTCAGATGAAGCTCATTTTGATCTTGGCGGGTATGTAAACAAGCAGAATTGTCGCATTTGGGGCACAGAAAACCCACACGCATACATTGAAAAGCCGATACACCCAAAACGAGTCACTGTTTGGTGCGGATTTTGGTCCAGAGGCATAATTGGGCCATTTTTCTTCGAAAATGAGCAATAAGTGGCCGTTACAGTCAATGGCGATCGTAATCGGGC
This sequence comes from Cordilura impudica, assembly GCA_963682025.1. Taxonomy (NCBI): domain Eukaryota; kingdom Metazoa; phylum Arthropoda; class Insecta; order Diptera; family Scathophagidae; genus Cordilura; species Cordilura impudica. Next base: position 237,985,432 of record OY821520.1, on the reverse strand, counting down.
CATGTTGAACGAATTTTTGTTCACAAAAATTGAAGAGGAGGATATTGGCAACATTTGGTTTCAAGAGGACGGCGCTACGTGCCACACAGCCGAAGCTACACTCCTGTTTTTGAAGATCGCATTATCAGCCGCAGAGCTGATGTCGTTTGGCCACCTCGGAGCTGCGATTTGACACCGTTGGACTATTATTTATGGGGTGCCCTCAAAGATAAGTGTTACGTCAACAAGCCAGAGACAATTGACGCTTTAAAGGACAATATTCGTGAAGCCATTGGTGAAATACAGCTGCACACAATCAATAATGTGCTTAAAAATTGGACCGATCGTGTAGGCTACTGCATGGCCAGCCGAGGCAGCCATTTGAATGAAATTATTTTCCATTATTAACCGGAAGGATTGTACTTTCAAATAAAAAAAGAAATTTGAGATAATATTCAGTAGTTTTTTTTTTTATAGCATTTAAAAAAAAAAGTTATTTGGCGGACCCTTTATATATAAAAAAAATATACGACACCCTAGTTTGAAAAAAGTGATTTCGAGAAAAACGCATTTAAAGTTTTATTACCATACAAATATGTATATACATATATAGCTATGTAACTCCAAAAATAAATCGAATTTTAAAAAATCCTTTTAGGGCATTATTAGACATTTTAGACATTTCTGAGAAAAAAAAATCGAAATAAAAAATTTTTTTTTAAAGAGAGGTAATACCTTAAACGGGAAAAAATTTTATTTATATATTTATTTAGCAAAAAAAAATAAGGGATTAATGTTGAATACTGTTTCCACTGGACGATTACAATGACATTATGAATGAAAAACGAGCGCATTTGGCAAAGAAAATAAATTCACAGCAAGACATTGCTTGAATACAAATTTGTGTAGGCGCCTTGCCAATTACTATAAAAGGGGAAAACTGATTAATGTCGAATATTATTCCAACTTATTCGACAATTTAACGACAAATAGAACCGTTAGCATTTAGTGAAAAAAACAGTACTTCTACATCAAGATTCTAAATTTGCCATATATTTCTATATTATCTATACATTTTTAACTTAAATTAATTACCTAAATTAATACAAATATCGAAGACATAAAAACTTTTATACGCCTTACACTAAGTGTTTCAAGACACCTCTAGATAGGGATCCAAAAGTAACTACATTTTACAAACGTTATGACAATATTATGTCCACCAAGGGTCACATGCCATTTGATGTACGATAACATTAACAACAAGCTGAAATACAAATTCCAACCTTATATAGGTTTCTGTTGTTGTCAACGTTCAAATTGTATGAAACAATGAAACTCAGTTAACTTAAAAATGAAAAAAATACATACAACAAAATAGCAAGTTGGAATGCCAAGACCACAAATTATTTAGGATTATATATGGCGTATACAAATAATGTATGCAATGATACTTTAAAGGATTTTAGAAAAGTTTAATTCAGCAATCGTTTAGTATATAATCAAAGGAAAATATATATTTTTCAGTGATTTTTTAACCCTAAAAACATACGGCCCTTAATAACGAATGTTATTTAGTTTGTTTTTTTTAAGGAAATTAAGAAATTTCAACAGATTATAATTTATAGTTTTTAATCTTTATTTATATCAATGCAAAGCTTATTAAGTTCGTAATATCGATTTTGAATAACGTTTGAATAAGAATATTTTCTAAATTTGATTGAAACGTCATGGAAGTCTTTATTGTGTAGAATAATTTTAATCTTATCAACCTGTAATTTGGTAAAACCCCGTTCTTTCTTTAGAATAACAAATTTAAATACCTATGATAATAAACAAATTTCTGTTTTATGAAAATAACCAAAAATAAAAGCAGAACCAAAACCAAAAATAGTTAGATGAAAGGGAATTAACCAAAAGAAAATTAAAAAAAATATGATACTTTTTTGGATAAAGAGCAAAGATTACAAAAATCACTATATTAAAAACCAATAAAAAAAATTTTAAACGAATTTGTGTTGTTTTAATGCTATTTATTATTAACTAGTACAAAAACCCTTAGATTTTTTAGTTGCACCTGCTAGGTTTAATGTTTTATTTTTTTTGGAAAGCAAATTATTGCATGCTTGTATATAATAAAAGGATTTGTTTTAGTCATATTGATTACAAAAAAATGAATATCGTGAGTAATTTGAACAAGTGTTCAAAAAATCCTAATAACTATAATGGAATATGAAAGGAAATTTCTTGATTATTTTTGATACTAAAAAGCATACAAAAAAGTTATTTCGATGAAAAACTGCTACTTTGGAGATGACCTAATTCTTACAAAAGTGAAAACTAATCTTAAAGCTAGAACATGAGGAAAATACATATTCCGTTAATTGGGGTTTTAATTTATGACTACAGAAAATAGGTTGCTACAGAAAAAGTTGTAGCGGTTTTTTTTCTCAAATAAAAAAAAAAAAAATTATACAGAAAAATAAAATATTTTGAATCTGAAAATCGATTTTAAGTATTAAATAAATAAAAAAAATTATAGTTGGTCTAGCCCGACTATACGATACCCTATACCATGGTTTAAAGACCGTTTCTCTTCGGTCCAACTAATTGGATATAGAAAATAAGCATAAACCACATTTGAGTGGCATTGTTATTAATTTTTTTGGCTGAAGATATGAAAAAGTTCATATCGGGAGCTATATTTATAAGGGGACTAGGTCGAAAAATGGACCGATCGTGACCATATTTGGTAAAGTCACTTATATTTTGAAAAATATATATATAAACCAAATTTGAGAAAAATCTGTGCAATATTTTTGCTTTTTGATAGATTTAAGTGAAGATCGGGAAGCAGCTTTATATGGGAACTATTACTAAAAATTGTCCTATAAGGATTATTTTTGGACTACTGATTAATGGATGTAATAAACACATACAAACCCAATTTGACTGAGATCTATATGATAATTTGGACCTTATGGCAATTTATGTTGATTTCATAGTGGTCATTTGTATGGGGACTATGTCTGAACATGTACCGAATTTCACCAATTTTAATAGCGTTCATCCTATGGGCGATAAAGGCTTATATACCAAATTTCATCAAAATATATTCATATTTGCGACCTGCAGTTTGATTACAAACTTTACATGGACACACAGACGGACGGACGGACATCGCTAAATCGACTCAGGAAGTGATTCTGAGTCGATCTGTATAATAAAAGATGGGCCTAGGTCAAATATTATATTTTTGGCAGTTACAAACAGCAGCACAAATTCATTAGATATACCCAAACATAGTGGTATAGGGTATAAACAGAAAACAAAACAAGTAAGAAAATTATAGTCGGTCTAGACCGACTATACGATACCCTATACCATGCGTTTAGAGACCCTATCTCTCAGGCCCAACTAACTGGATATAGAAAATAAGCATAAATGAAATTTGAGTGGGATTTTTATTAATTTTTTTGGCTGCAGATATGAAAAAGATCGGGAAGCAGCTCTATATGGGGCCTATGACTAAGAGTTGTCCCATAGGGATCATTTTTGAACTTCTGATTAATGGATGTAATAAACACATACAAACCCAATTTGACTAAGATTTATATGAAAATTTGGATCTTATGGCAATTTATGTTGATTTCATACGTCATTTGTATGGGGGCTAGGTCTGAACATGGACCGATTCTCACCAATTTCAATAGCGTTCATCCTATGGCCGATAAAAGCTTATATACCAAATTTCATCAAAATATATTCATATTTGCGACCTGCAACGGACGGACATCGTTAAATCGAATCTGATAGTGATACAGATTCGATCGGTATAATAAAAGATGGGTCTAGAGCATATATTTTTGGTAGTTACAAACAGCAGCACAAAGTCATTATACCCAAACCACATAGTGGTATAGGGTATAATAAATTAATTGGGCAATAACTTAAACGTCACAATCCGCGACTGTCACTAACAGACAAAAGTGCAGAAAATTGTTATTACGCTAAAAGAAAAAATAAAATTATAACAAAATTGTTAATGTTACTTTGTGTATGAATAATGTGACCAGCTAAAAATTAGTTGAGGTAGAACTCAAGAAGGTAGAACTCAAGAAGGTAGAATTCAATAAAAACATTAAATATATTTATTTTTTATTGATTAAAATTTATATTCAGCATTCCCTATTAGAACAAATTGCAAAATTTGCCTACGAAAAAAAAATATTTATAACAGTTAATCGTCTCTCTCTATTGCGCTTATACAAACTTCAAACAATATTAAACAAAAAAGAAATGAAAGAAAATTAAGAAAAAAAAACAACATAATATTTTTATAAATATAGAAAAAATAAATTTGAATAATTAGCATAATTTTTAAGACGCAATAAAATACGATGCATCAAATTTTCTATGAAAAACATACAGCAACGCTGGGCATTGAAAAAACTCAAAAAAAAATCTTCAGGAAGTAGATTTCGAAAGAAAATATATTAAGTTAAAAAAGTAAAGCTTTTATCCCTGTTTTTAAATATTGAATTATATAATTTACCACCTTTTAGTCTTATAAAATTTTATTTGGAAAAAGGTTTAAATAAAGTTTGGCTTTGTTTTCAGTACTTTTTTTTCTTTTCTTCACTGGGTGACATACACTTGCTAAAAAAAAACACATACAAGTGCCAAAGTCTAATTGTAACAGAGTTGAATTTTAGTTTTATGACAGTTTATAACACTTCAATATACATTTAAACACAATATTTTTCTCGTTCTTATTCATATGAATTCAATACATCGCAGAAAATTGTTTTTGCTTCTTGTCACCCCATAATATTTTATGTCGAAGCATTTTTTCTTTCACTGTATATAAATTTTCAAGGATATTTTTTTAGCAAAAAATTCTTATACATTCATTAACAATTAAATCATATGACTTCCTTAATAAAAAAACACTTCAGATAATCACTAAAATCCTTAAAATTAAATTCATATACTTTAACCACTGTATAGATTTTTCTTTTTATACGGCAATCTTTTGGTTACCATCCGCATACGATTTTTACTTTTTTCTTTTATCTTTTTTTTTTGTTAAATTTTCACTTGCACGCCACCTTTTACTCTTTCAAATATTTTAGGCCTTTTCAATGAAAATTAATACATATGAATTTCATATCAAAATATAAATCAGAGAAATTTAATATTGATTTTTTTTTTTATAAATTTACTATACAATTTTGCTTTTTTTTTACGACTTGCCACTTAATACTTCTTTTCTTCACAAATTCATATTTTTTCACTTCTGTAATTTTCAATGCTTCTTCTTCCTGTTTTTTGGGTTTTCGTTTTTCACTTTATTTTTCGTTCGATTTTTTTCTTTTCTTTTAATCCCCCTTTCCGTTTTATACAAAGAGCACAATTTCAGTCAATGGGCCAATGGCTGGATTTGCTCAAAGACCAGTACAAAATGATTTTTTTTGTACTACTAGGTCCAGGAGCAAATATCAAAACGATTTTGATGCGACCAGAGAATAAAAATTTTAATTTTGTCTCACGTTATTTCTCTCTCTATATTTAAATTCTCTTTCCGCAAAGTATATATATTTAAAAATTATATATAAAAATTCTCATCTATATCTGTAATTTTTTTTTGTAGGCTGTAAAATTTAAAAGGGCAGCCATCACCTTCTCGCACGTATATTTTCTATTTCTTCAGAAATCTTTCATTCTGCGTGTCGAAAAAAGATTTTCTAATATGTGTTTCCAATTATTACCGTTTGCCTTTTGATATTTTTAAGCTATTGTCGTCTATATGTTTTTAATTTTATTTCAATTTGTTAATTTTTATGTTAAGAAACACCAATTTTCTGCAATATTTTATACTAGCGACGAACGATGGACGACGTTGTACAAAAATTATAATTTTTTTATTTCTTGTACCGCACTTGCACGCATACACTAATAGGTATATGATGAAGTTTAGAATTCAGCAATTTTATTCAGCCAATGAGAGGGACGTTTCATATTGGCAACGCTAACGGAAAGTGTTGGCAAGTTTTTATTTTAGTTTAATATTGCCAATAACGATTTGGTGAAGACAAATATATAAATACCCATGAAATTAGACTTATTATTGATTCCTCACCAGTTAACTTGCGTAATACCTTTAGTTTTTCGAGATCGAGAAGAAATATCCGCTTCTTTGTATGAACGGTTGTTTCTAGTTAGAGTGTCCCGTCCATGGAATAAGCTACCTAGCCATGTGAGGGTTTTGCAGATTCTAAAAAAGTTTTCAAGGGACTGTTCACAAATTACGTAACGGTTATTGGGGGGAGGGGGATTTGAAAATCTGTTGCGGTTTGTTACGGGATGGGGGGTGGTAGTTTATGAAAATGTTAAGTAACCAAATATCTCCCTTTTTGTAAAAAAAAATTACACTAAATATAATATTAATGTAATGTAATTAATGCAAAAAAAACCATTATTTTAAATTTTAAATCTAAATAGGCTTTGACTTTTATTTTTGTACTCGGCGTAAGCTTGGGCCCAATGTTTTGTAAAAATATATGTTTAGATGTTCGTGTAATATTGTTAATTGTCAAGTGAATATCAGATAAATCAGAAATCCCACAAGAAAATATTTTGTACATGTTCAAACGAGTCAAATTTTTAAGTGTGATAATCAAAATTGCTGTGCAAAACCTAGAAGTAGTTACATTACTGTAATGAACAAAAAAAATTTTTACGACCACCAATTCCACTTATCCAAACCAACATTGGATTAAAAGCTGCAACCGATAGAAAAATTGGTGAAACGTCAAATTTTGCTCCATTGTTTTTATTAAACAATATGTTTATCATCGATAATTGAACAACCACCGAAATCTTTACCGTACGATTTTTATCGTCCTTCAGTGCATAATGTTCTGAAAGATAGAACTTGCTCAGGTTGTGAAATGTACTTTGCTCTCAAGTGATGCTAAAACATCATGTCAAAAATATCCACTACAAATTATCGACCAATATGAAAAACAGTGCGTGTTGCAGCCCGAAGACAACATGAATTAATGGCTGTTATTGCCCTGCAGGAAGGAAATGAAGATGCTGAATGGATTGATGAAGAGAACGTCGATTTGACAAACGTTGAAATTGTTTCTGAGGATAAATCTACTAAAAATTGCATCCCTGTTTTGTCAATGGATGAATAATTGGCTTCTCCGTGGGAGACTGAATAAAGAGTCCTGTTTTTTAAATGTTTGGTTTTTATTTTAGATCGTCAGACTACTGTTGTTTTTTTTTCTATTTTAAAAATATAATGAATTCTGTTTTGTTGTTGTCGTTTTTTTGGTTATTTATTTTATTTTTTCCATTTTTGTTTTTATTTTTAAGTTATAATGAATTTTGTTTTGTTTATTCGAATACAGAAATTGTTCAAAAAGTAATTTAAAAAGTGTTTTAACTTTTGTTACATTATTCATCTTGGGGGAGGGGGTCTTCGGAATTTGTTACGATCTTTTACTATGGGGAGGGGAGGGGTTAAAAAACGACAAAAACAGCGTTACGTAATATGTGAACAGTCCCCAAGAACAAAATTTTCTCACATATTTGTGAATCCATATGATACTTAATTAGTACTTAAATTGATAGAATTAATTAAAGGGAACTATATGTGGTCAACAGTTTTTTCGCTAAAGGTGCTATTATATGATGTGTTTTTTACATATGTACTGTCAAATTTTCCCACAACAAAAGTTGTACACATCGTGTGATACATATGAAACATTGTTTATGTACAATACATGAGGAAAGTCACATGTACATTTTTCAATTAGAACAGGTTCTATTTTTGCATGACAAACAAATGAAAATACAACACTGCTTGTGGCGAAAGAAAAACAGAGTAAATTTTAAAGATTAATATTGAAAGAAAAGTAAATTGTTTAGTATTAATTAACAATTTAAAAATATATAACCATGAAGAATTTCATATGGAAAAAAAAAGTGACAGTACATATGTAAAAAAACTTGGTGTAATAGCACCTTAACATGGACTCTTTGTTTTTATAAATATTTTATTTTATTTTTTTTTGGCTGGGGGGCCATATGCTATACTCCGTAATATTTAGTATTATTATTAATATTCATATATTAGTATTAAGGTGCTATTATACGAAGTGTTTCTTACATATGTACTGTCCCTTTTTTATCCATATGAAATTCCTCATGTCTGTCAAAATTGTCTTTTACATACGATTCATAATTTTTGCTATCACACGTGCATATGTATTTCCGTATGACATAACCTCTAAATGTAAACAACAGCTGATTAAATTTGTAAATTTACAAAAATTTATTGTTAAAAAAAAAAGTTATATATTTTTGAATTGTTAATTTATTTTTCTTTCAATTTACTCTGTTTTCCTTTCGCCACAAGCAGTGTTGTATTTTCATACGTTTGTCATGCAAAAATAGAACCTGTTCTAATTGAAAAATGTACTTGTGACTTTCCTCATGTATTGTACATAAACAATGTTTCATATGTATCACACGATGTGTACAACTTTTGCTGTGGGAAAATTTGACAGTACATATGTAAAAAACACATCATGTAATAGCACCTTTAGTATCATTGGCCAAATGTGGCTTTTAATATTACAATAAATGGAATTGAATTGAATTGAAAGTAGTTGTAATTCCAAAACAACTAGGTCATAATAGAACTATTTACAACCTAACAGAATTAAAACATAATTTCTTTTAAATGAATATAGAAAATGATAAATTTCCTAACGTTCAGATGTCAGAGCCATATATACTTCGCATCGCCGAATTTCATATGGAGTAAAATTAACCAGAATTTAAAATTTATTTTATTTATTTTATAAAAATATGGACAATCATTTTGCAACAATTCTACTTTCAATGTGGGTCGAAATTACTTTATCTGTGAAAAAGTAAAATTTTTGATTCTCCATAAAAAATGTTTCGATATATTAATATAAAATTCTATAATTGATGGAACAATCTGTTATTCGTATTTGCACATTAATCCGTGCAGAGCCAAGAAAATTTTGAAAAACTGAAACTTCATAAATAGTTTCTTAGATATTTCATTGCAAATGATGTTTAAAATAATAATTTACAAAAAATTTTGGAAAATACAACTATGTATAAGAGTATATTTAATTTTTTTTTCAGAAGTTTTTATGTACATATGAAATGCCCTGTTGTGGCCAACAGCTGGACTTCGTTTTGTAATCATCATATAAAGAAAAGCGAATAGATTAAGAAAATTAGAGAATACTAACTGAAAATATGGCTTTAACACATAAATTTCTTAAAGAAATTATAAACAAAACGGTATAGACTAGAATAATTTCCAAAATGTAGTGAAATAAATCTTTTTTATAATATTACAGCTACCGGTAACTGCACGTTTTTCTAGTTTCTTGTCTTCGCCAAAAGTACGTCCTTTGGAAGAATATCCAGAAGTGGAGGTGATACAAAATCCACCAGAATGGAAATATGTAGAACGTTTATTAGCTAAAAAAATCGTGCCAAAAATTGAGCTCAAATCGGAATATCCTTCAGGATGGAAGCCACAATCGGTGGGTTTGAACAATCTTGATAAATTGGAATATTATGTGGCACGCTCACGTAATCATATGATACCTGTGTATTTGGAAACTACATTCCGAGGCCAACGTCGTGTAACAGTAGTTAAACATGTGGAGGGAAACATATGGCAATTGCAGAAAGAACTTAAAGCTGTGGTAGAAAGAGCACGCAATGGCAAGATGTGTGCTACGCGGGTAAACGAAATGAGTGGACAAGTGCGTATACACGGTGAATATGTTGATATTGTTAGAGAATATCTGAAATCTAAAGGTTATTAAATACAATGATTGTTTTGTTAAATTTTAAATAAAAAAAAAACTTTAAATAGCTTTATTCATAATAGAATAGATATTAATTGAATTTAACTTAAAAACTAAACAAAAATAGGGAAAGAGGCTTATGATAGAATTTCTTACTTAAGTTAAAGCAAGCAATGTTGTTGAGTAGATTTTTTAAATACAGTTATGGATGAGTGAATGACATTTATGGTCATGTGGCAGTTGCTCCTACAGAGCCAACAACCGTTGAACGTTTTAAGGCTTTACGTATAGTGGTCCAGTCTTCTAAAATGTCTTCTTCGTGAAGCATATATACAATAAAGGGACCATTAACGGTAACCGCTTTTTTACGGGCCGGCCCTCTAACTTTACTATGACGTTTGTCGTTGCCCCAATCATCCCATGATATGTCCACATTATGGCGATCTTCTTCTAAACGTCGTATTTTTTCCATTAGATCATCATAAATATGATCCAAAGCCAATTGTTTTTCACTCTTTAAGAAAATGGAAAATATAAATGAATACAAAAAAGCTTTGCGAATTTTACTACTTACTTCAAAGTTTTGTAAAGCAGCTTGTTCTTCGCCCATATATTTATTTTCTATATTCTCTAGTCTATAACGTTTCAAAATCTCTGCAACTTCTATGCGATTCTTAAAGACTTTATCCAGTTCCTTAAGAGGTTGCAAATACTCCTCAGAACGACCATTACGAACTTCAGCAGATTGTCGTTCAATTTGATTGATACGTTCTGTGTAATACTGCTCACGCAACTGACTAAATTGTTTTTCTAGATGATCTGTAGAATTATAAACGTATTACAACCGTATAAGCAAAATAAGGATGGTTAATGTTAACCAGCTTACCTAGAATTTCTAAACATTCATTACGCCTCCTTTCGATTTCATTGCTATCCATTTCTGAGGAATCGTCAGTATCAATTTCGTTGGCCTCTTCATCTTCGCTAGATTCATGCCCCTGACTAGAATTGGAATGTTCAGATTCGGCACCTGAAACGTCACCTTCTGCATCCGATTCACCACCGTTTTTAACAGGCATTCTGAGAGCGCTAAGCTTTTTGGCCTCTAAACAAGAATTTCTGTAAGGAGTTCTGTATAAATTGTAAGCTACTTCAATATCTTCTTATTGAAGAATGCTATGTTAACTTTACTCACGGTTTTTTTAACTAAGCTGCGATACAGTTCGACGATGCTAATGAAATTTATAACAAACAATATTTTATCTCTTTTTTTTCTTATTTCTTTTTCTAAATGTCATAATTATAAGGAGTAAGATTGTTATTTAGAAATCTTGCTACTCAGTGGTATGTAATAAGAGAACACAGGGCGTTTCAAATTTATATATTTTAATAAAAAAATATAAGCACGTACATATGTGCTAAATGTAATAATAATAATATGTGCTAATGTTTGGATCGTCTCAACGAGTTTTTTCTGATTTAAATATATTTTTAAACAACTCTTGAATTGAGTTTGTTAATCAGCATAGATGCTTGGGGGTTATCATTGAAAGTCAACTTAGCTTCCAGTCTCATATTGATTCGGTGCATCGTAAGATTTCCAATATTCTGCGTAGAATATATTCCATAAATATTTTTTTGCCATTTCACGTTAAGCTTAGGTTAGCATATGCGCTGTCCTTTATGGGCTTGAGGTGGTACTATTGCTTTTAACCTTAAGAAACTAGAAAGAGTTGTTAACAGTGTGACCCGGTATCTATTTAGCATTCGTAGTCGTGAATAATAATTTTTGGTTGCTTCTTTCGTGAATTTGCTCAATACCGCAACATGCTATTTTTTTTATACAACAATTAAAAGTGGCAAAGTCATCCCATTGTGTAATGAGTTTAAATTTTCTCAATCGAATAGGAGTAAGCAAATCTTGATACCTAGAATTTCTTGCTCTATATTTGAAAGGTCTTTTGTGGTACGGATTGCTCGCTGCTGGAACCGATTGCCGTATGAATTACGTATATTCTCTCAAGGCCTAGTTAGCCACACGTAACCTTAACCAAACGTGTCAGCTGTTTTTTTCTGTTACATGAAAATCAATTAGAGCAGTTACCGAACTCAACTGTCACGTAACCGGAACGTTCCTATCTGTTGAAAATAGATTTTTGTTACGTTTGTACGTGACATTTGTGAACAGCTGATAATTTGGTTAATTTTACACAGCAACATGCTGATCCGTTTACGTTCTATAATTGCACTAAATGTCAACGTTACATATACGGTACGGATAAATTACAGCAACGTGTGGCTAACTAGGCCTTCATTCTAATAACGTTTTTCGACTTAAACTATTGCAAAGTTTGAATTTAAGCTGTTCAAGGGCATGAGTCCCCATGTTTTTTATGCTGGTCGTTGTATGGGGAATTGAGTATTGATTTGCCTTTTTACATAAAATTATTTTTTTTCTTTTTTCCCAATTAAAATTTTGGTAGTTGGTGGATGGATGCCTTTTTGCATATTTACTTGTTGTAGCTTCTGCTTATTACTGGATCATGATAATTACTTAAATTTATATGTATATCATGTGTATAGTTTTTTTATTTTTTAGGCTGGGGAACCATTTGGTAGGGTTTGTAAATAAGTGAAATTATCAATGAATTTTATATTATATATATATATATATATATATATATATATATATATATATATTATATTATATTTAAGATTTGTATAAGTAGAATTTTAAGTCTGGTTTAAGTCTTACTCAGGATTATTATTGCTATGTAATACGTGTTTTTTGGCCTGGATGGCTTTGTATTACTATATGAAATAAATAAATAAATAAAATAAATAAATATGTATATGGTGGCTTGACTTTTTGCAAACTGTTTCACAATGAAATTGATTTAAAAATTATGTTCGAATAAAAACCACTTTCGATGGACTTTTACCCAAAAGTGTGGTATCATTACAAAGTAAGATACGGTAATGAGGAAAGCATTATTTGGCAAAGTCATTTAGCTACAAAGAATTGAAAAAATTGTCATGGGACTCGTGAATTACTAATTATGTATAGCTGATGGGTTAACAAATTTAAACTTTTATTAATCTTTCCAGTCGATGCATCGCGATGTTATTATCAGAGCTATTTTTAAAAACTTTCTGTTTGTTGCGTTAATACAAATACACAGCCGAAAATTTTGGATTACAATGTTTTAAAACTCAAGTGTGTCCTGCAAAAACTCTCGGCCGTCGTCCGTATGAACAACAAATAACAAAATATAATTGTGTTATCATGGATGGTGAAACATACAAGTAACAGTGTTAAATTCGGCTGTGTATTGATAGTAAATGTAAACAAAATATTGGAAAAAGTAAATAATTTGTTAAACTTGATACCAAATTATTTCAGAAAATTCTTTGGGTTGGTTTTCGTCTTTTCTATTATTTCGGATTTATTTCGGTGTTTGCTTTTTGGTCATCGTGGTTGCTGATCGCCATGCATTTAAGGTGCTATTACATGATGTGTTTTTTACATATGTACTGTCAAATTTTCCCTCAACAAAAGTTGTACACATCGTGTGATACATATGAAACATTGTTTATATGCAATACATGAGGAAAGTCATATGTACATTTTTCAATTAGAACAGGTTCTATTTTTGCATAACAAACATATGAAAATACAACACTGCTTGTGGCGAAAGAAAAACAGACTAAATTTTAAAGATTAATATTGAAAGAAAAATAAATTGTTTAGTATTAATTAACAATTAAAAAATATATAACCTTTTTTTTAACAATAAATTTTTGTAAATTCACAAATTAAATCAGCTGTTGTTTACATTTAGAGGTTATGTCATACGGAAATACATATGCACGTGTGATAGCAAAAATTATGAATCGTATGTAAAAGACAATTTTGACAGACATGAGGAATTTCATGTGTGATAAAAAAAGTGACAGTACATATGTAAAAAACACTTCGTGTAATAGCACCTTTAGGTTATATACCTATATGCATGCGTTTCCGGTCATATGACATAACTTCTCGTTTAATTTAGTTTTTGCTAATTAAATAGCTCGCCCTAACCTCCATTGCAAAGGTAATGGTTTTGTAGGGTGGCTATATGCATTAAATCGTGCTAATTGGAGATGGCTGTATAGTTTCTTTTAACTGGCCAAATATTTCTTCATTGCGGCCATATAGGTCGGATAGAGTAACAATATATATTAACCAAAAAAAAAAAAAAGCTCTCTTAACTTTTTTATTAAAATATTGCCATATTTGGAAAACATAGAGAATCAATTTATAATAAATAATCAAATTAGGGATGCCAAACGCAAAAAACCAAATGTCCCAAACATTTTAAACAAAATAATATGTTATCTTTATTTTCTGAAAAACTTCAAATTTTCATCCAAAAAAAAATGTGAAAAATAATATATAAATAACATTCTCATCAAATCGCGTTTATTTATGTAACAATTTTTGTGTTCGGCATTCTTAAATATCATTTGAAGTTTTCTAAAATTCATTGCATTTAAATCAATGTTATCTGTAGTCCGATTCTGTAAATTTCAACGATCCGACAATCGCAAAATATATCGACAGCTATTGTTGTTTGCACTAAGGATTAAGTGATTCACTAAGTACAGACATCTTAAGGACAGTCGACATCTCTATTTTTCTATTTATTTAAATTGTAAACGAGTGGCATCTCTGTCAAAATAAGCGAAAAACACAAAGAAGAATAGAAAAAAACAAATTACTTCGTGTTTGACAGGATGATTTTATGTTTATGTTTAATATCTTTATTTTTTTACTAATATTTCTGTTTATTTATTTGAAAATGAAATAATGAATTGAATATGCTATTTAATTTTTTTATTTATATAAAAAAGTTTTTTAAATAGAAGCAAAACATTTTCACTATTTTATGATTTTTATTTATGTATGACGACATTTCAACCTAAAAATTTAAGTTTTTATCGATTGAATAAACAACACAAAAATGGTTGTCGTTTAGATAACAACGACAGCTGACTTTAACAATAGCGAATATCGTTTAAAAATTTTACTGATAATTTTCCTAAATTTTATTTGTGTTTAACCAATAAAATTTATATATTAAAGATGCAATTGATGTCTTCTAAATTTAAAATTATTATTTCCGACGTTTTGATATCATTTTCTGAAATTCAGTTAATATTTTTTAATTTATAATTGGAAATTTTAAATCCAGTTTTTAGAATTGATATTTTCTAAAATTTGAATGGAAAATTTAAAAAGTGAAATTTTGTATTTATGTGAATAATAATGCTTTATTAATTATAAACAATTTTTAAAAATTAGATGTAATCGCAATCAGATATTTTGTAGGTAAAGCAGAAAAATAATTCTATATAACTATGTAGAACTGTTTTGAAAGCAAAAAACTCACTGATGAACTCGGTAACTCTATTTTGTAAAGACAACAAAAAGTTAATATGCCAAACTTACGAAATTACGTATGAAATAAAAGACCAGCCCGTGTTTACTCTTAACATTGTTCTGTATGATATCCAGTAGAAAATATTAACATTCATGTTAAAATAGAAATAACTATGGCAAAGCTAATTAGAACAAAAATTGTGGCGCCATCTACTGTGGCATAGTCACGCTGAGCAAAATGAAGTGACACTTTGTTAATGCAAAAGAAATGTATTTTCCCCACAATAAAATATTGCAGAAATTTATGTAAATAAAATAATATACCGATTTATTTCTAACATGCAGTTATTATAGATATACATATATAGAATATATGTATATTATTTGTATTATTTAATATGTGTATGTATGTATATGTAAATATTACACACAAAAAATACAACATCAAACGTTATTTTTGTGTTTTTCTCTTTAAATAAATTAATATATAAAAATTTTTTTTGCTAAATTTACATTGTTTTTTTTTATTAACAACTAGATACATATTTTAGCATTATTTGCTTTAGATGCTGGTGAATTTTTAATCCCTTTATATTAACTCGTAGTGTCTGCTTGTCGAAAAAATTTTGGATCTATTTTAACCCCTTTCCCGTGACCCAATCGATCTGAAACTTTGCAGGCAGGCTCGTGGCAATGACAGAAATGATCTAAAAAATTTTTTTAGTAATACCAAAACAATGGAAACTTTTAAATTTTTCTACCAGAGTTGATAAAAAATGTACAAAGGGTTTGTTTTTATTATATTATTACCACAACGACCACAAAAACAACAAGTCCAGCTATGACAACAATGCAACATTTAGAATAACCACAAGAACAATATAGAAACATCATGTTTTTAATTTTTTTTATTTTTCAGAGATTCCCTGGACCTGTTCCACTGATTTTAATGATTTTTGAAATATGCCCATGAATTTGGTGAATCATTCTCACTAAAAATGATCACCCTAGCTGTCCTATTGAGGGCGTGATCGTGGCAAGAACAACATAGAAAATTATATTTTTTCAAGACTTTTTTTAGTTCTTCATACAAATCTCGGGTCCTAATCGACCGATTTAGACGAATAGCAAACTTCTAGCAAACTTCTCAGGATGTTAATGAATAATTTTTTATGTCAACGAGCACACTAGCTGCCCGATTGATGCCGTCATCGCGATTTCCACAGACGGACAGACGGACATCGCTAAATCAACTCCGGTTGTTATAAGGATCACAAATATATGTATATATTTTATGGGGTCCAAAATTTTTTTCTAATTATTACAAACGGAATGACAAACTTATATATTCCCTCTGCACACTGTAGTGGAGGGTATAAAAACGCTAGATTTCACATTATAATGGCTAGATGTTTAATATTAATAAAATAATTAATGAAAATTTTACGAATTTTCGTATTTATTTTTATTTGAAAATAATTATTAAATTCAATCAGCATAAATAGAAATACATGCAGTTACATTTAACCATCTTACTATCATCGATAAACCATTCGTTCGCTATGCAAAAGGAAAACAAATAAAACAAAAACAACAAGCAAACAAAAATGTGTGTTTATGCATCACTGATACATATTTGTAAAACATTTTCACAATTTTTAGTTTTTTATATGAAATTTTATAGCGTGATTTATGGTATATCTTGTCACAATGAGGCCCGAGTTACCACAGTTTCAATCCCAACCTGCTCGATGTAATGACAAAGAATATTATTCTAATTTTACCCAGTTAAATGTGAATGAACGTGATTTCAACACACTGGCGGATAGACGAAAAGACGGACAGATGGACAATGCTATATCGAGTCGAGTTGTTATAAAGATAAAAAATATTTATATACTTTATGGGTTCGCAAATTCCTATTTCATTGTGTTACAAACGGAATGAAAGAAATTTTCTTTAAAAAAGTAACTAGTTATTAATTAAAATATTAAATAACTTTTTATATGTTTTAATAAAAATAAAATTAGATTTTCATAATTTTTTTAACACTTTCCACGTAAGCAGTTTTTCTTTCAAAAAGATTTTTAAATACAAGATTTTTAAATTTTCCTAATTTATATATTTGTTTTGTAGAGAAACTATAAGATAAGAAACTATCAGTATTTTAAATATACTAGTATAGCTCAGCACTCGAAATTCGACTGCAAATTCTAGGAAATATTATTTTTTCATTCAATTTTTTTCTTTAAATGTTTTTTTAACCCATACATATGTACATATATATATATTAACCTTCAAAGCCTAGAAATAATAATAAAATTGATATATCTACGAGGGCGGGTTGATATTGTAGCTACCTAAGTAAGAAAATAACATGTTTTATTTTCAAAAACCATTTATTTCTCAACCTAGTCTCCTTTTACTTCGACACACTTAGTAAGACGATATTCCAACTTTTTTATACCATCTGAATAATACGATTTTGGGAACCCCTCAAAATACGCGTTAATTTCGGTAATCACTTCTTTGTTTGAGATGAATCTTTTTCCTGCGAGCCATTTTTTCAAGTTTGGAAACAGGAAAAAGTCACTAGGAGCTAAATCTGGACTATAAGGTGGATGATCAACCAATTCGAAGTGTATTTCACGTAATTTTAGCATCGTATCTAATGCTGTGTGAACCGGTGCGTTGTCTTGAAGAAAAAGCACTTGTTTCTTCTTTAAATATGGTCGTTTTTTCTTGATTGCATCAATCAACTGATCCAATAATGCACGATAATACTTTCCTGTGATTGCGTATCCTTTTTCAAGATAATCGATGAGCAATATTCCGTGTGCATCCCAAAATACAGTGGCTATAACCTTGGCAGCCGATTTCACTGCCTTCGCCTTCTTCGGAGCACTTTCACCAGCTTCCACCCATTGTTTCGATTGATTTTTGGTTTCAGGTGTGTGGTGGTGGACCCACGTTTCATCAACAGTTATTAATCGATGCCAAAAATCAACAGGATTACGCTTTATCATGTCTTAACACCGCTGTGGTCTGTCGAACTCGTTTTTGTTCGACACTGAGCAAACGCGGCACCCATCTTGCCGATAGCTTTTTCATATGCAAATGTTCATGTAAAATATTGAGCACACGTTCATGTGATATGTTTACTATTTCAACAATCTCACACAACTCGACTCGGCGATCATTCATAATTATATCGAGGATTTTCTTGATATTTTCTTCAGTAACCACCTCTTTTGGCCTTCCTGTTGATGGTATTGTTGCAGTGCTTGTTCGGCCGCGTTTAAATTCAGTAATCCAACATTTTATCATATAATCTGAGGGAGCAGACTCACCGTAATGTTTATCGAGCTTTTCTTTTGTCTCTTTCGCCGTTTTCCCTTTCAAATAATAGTGTTTAATCACTGCACGAAATTCGCTTTTTTCCATTTTTCAAGAAACACAACAGTTGCTTACTTCAAACGACTACAACAAATAAACTAATCGATGGATTTGGGTGACATTTTATCAGCTGACGTTTGATAGATCGTAATTTTTAATTTTTTTGTGTTTGTGCTGCCATATAGCTCTAGGTAGCTTCAACATCAATCTGCCCTCGTAAATATTAATAGGCAAGGCGATTTCTTGTCAACGATATAACTTTGTCAGTTTTAAACCGATTTTGACCCAACATACGTCACTAGCTGTCCACCGGATTTACCGATTTGCACCGTCTGGAAAGTTTTTTTTATTCAATCAATTATTCGAATAATTTTGAACCGGTTGACAACCCTAGTTATAACTAACTAATTTTTGCATATTTATTATAACTATAGAATACTCCGTCTCATTTCATAAGGAACCAAAAAAGTATCCCGCTGAAATTATACCTAGATATATTATCTGATGATCCCAATAATATTTCGGCAATATTTTGAAAATGCCAATATTTTGTGGTCTCTAGTGACTTATTAATTATAACGAATTAATTATTAACAGACTGTCATACAAATTTAATAATCTTAAATGTTACAGACACGACATACTTCAAATTAAATCAGCTACCTCATTGAAAACATATAATTTAAGGTTTTCTTTCAGCACTTTAGTTACAACAGTAATTAAGAGCATTCAACACGATATTTTCTATCTGAAAGTCATTGTAATATTCTATTGGATAACACGCCTATGCAAATTAACTAATAATAACATTGTCTAAATACTTTATTTACCGGTACTTTAGGGTGGCAGTAATTTACATATATGGCTGCTTTTGAGAAATATTTCATTAATATCGATGGCAATATTTAAAAGGAATACAGTCGAGTACGGTTTAACGAACTTGACGGGATCGGGCGTTCGTTATATCATTAAATCCGTAGAAAAAGTTCTTCAGAAGAGAAAACAAACATCATTTACATTTTCATGTTAAACCGAACACATTTCCTTAATCCGCAAATTTTTTGTTAGACGGATTTAGGTAATATTGGGAAGTGTTTTTTTTTTTTTTTGTTTAAAATTATTCTTCATAATAGAACTGAACTTTTCACTATTTCGTATTTTTTCTTATATAATTTTTGAAGTTTCCGGGGCTCCGGGAAATATCGCTTGAATAAAACTGTTATTTCAAATTGAGGGAAGAAAATTTTCTTCAATACCAGTTTCTTAAATTAGACTCATTTTGGAGCCTTAAAGATGATATCAAATGTATTTGGTAGCCTATATTAATTGCATGAGCTCATAGAGGACTTGCTGAATCAAACTTCTTTCCTAATATGTCCAATAAAATAGGAGGTATGAGGATGTCCGATGCATTCGAAGGTGTAGGGCCAATTTCTCTAGAGTTATAAAAAAATAAATAAATTCCATCAACTTTCAAATTGCTTATTTCGATATTAGTTCAAGAGATTTAGTAAATTCCCCTTTAAGAGCTAGGTTGCAAAGAAGCAATGATAGGAAGATTTTGTTACGAGACCCGTTTTTGTTGTGGCCCAGTTAGTGGGTCTATCCGCGATATTGTTAAAAAAAGAATGAAAATAAAAGACGCTGGTGGGTCCGCGATATACTTCAAAAGAGAGATACCTTTGGAGATGGCACTAATCTGGTCCGGGAAATAAGGTTGAAAGACAGCGAAAGTTTTTATAACTTTGTTAGGATGACTGACGTCCAATTTGATTTGCTTCTACATAAAGTTGGTCCATTATTAAGCAAGAAATCTATCCGTAAATCAATAAGCGTGTGAGGCTACTGGTAACTCTAAGGTAAAGACTAGCGTGCGCATTTTGCAAGTGATTGTGGTTGAAATGAAAATAATATGAAAAAAATTATTTTATAGATTTGTAGCCACAGGTATGAGCTATTCATCTCTGTCCTACGCCTTCCGTATCGGAAAGTCGACTATACATAATATAATAAAGGAAACAACGGAATCAATATGGGTAGTAGGCATATAACAAATGTTGACGAAAAATTTGGCATACCACCACGTGGTGGCAAATATTGTAAAAGTAATGAATATCACTTTTTTAGGTGATTTCGGTTCAAAAACGTTCCGCGCAAAAATGGATTTCTAAAAAAAGTCAGATTTTTTTTTTAATATTTTTTAATTTTTTTTAATATTTTTATTTTTAAATTTTTGTCAATTGTTATATGAAATAAGTTTTAAGTTTAGAGTATGTGATGATTTAGACAAAAATGTGGTAAAATGTCTTGCACAATTTTAATTGCACGCTCTGCGCAGATGTTACTTCGCTGAACTTCCTCAATAGCTGATGGTTTATTTACCCAATGTCTGAGAAAACATTCATTTGCTTTTGTGAAGCCGGCCAATGATTTCTGTAGTGTGGCGAAATTATTTTTGTTGAAAGTATGATCGGAAAACCAGATTTCGCTCCAAGCACCGCACACAAACTTACAAATAGGATATAATTGCAAACGATATTCAGGAATAAGTATAAAGGCTAAAAGTGCCAAAATAGCTCTAGAATTCCAACGGGCATTACTGAGTGCTGGTATTGCTTTAAATTTTATGTAGGGAAAACGTTCATTTTTCTCGAAGTATTTAAAAGCTTCGACCAATTCATATAAGTATTGCATGTCATTTCGCCATTTAATGCTTTTAACCTTAATACACTCTTTATTTTGTTCATACTCTTTTTTTAGATCATCGTAATTTTCTACTAAATTTGGAATAAAATTGTATGAAATATTGGGCGATGATGTTTTTCCCTCTAAAAGCTCATCCATGACATGTTTTAACATCAAATCTAGCACATGATGTTGACAACCAATATACTGTGGAGCGGGCAATGAAAAGGATTTCAAAAAATTTTGTAGGCGAGTGACAACACCATGGTGTCTGCCAGTATTCACACTGGTTGTATCGCAAATTATCATTTTAATTAAATCCAACAAGTCGAAATCACATAATAATTCTTTTATTCCGTGAAATATCGTCGACGCTTTTCCATCATTCAGAATTAGTACACCTAATTTTACTTCCCTAGAAGCATTTTTCAGTACTACGACTTGATATTCCTTCTTTCCAATTTTTTTCCCGTCAAAATGGAAGCACCAGTTTTAATTTTTAAGACTGTTTTTCAACAGTTTTTTCTTTTGTTCGGCATTTTTGGCGTAAGCTTTGTAAATTCCAGGTTAGGATGGCGACAATATCTCTACACCAGATTCAGACAACTCTTTACATATTTCTGCGGCCTTTCTAGTGCTTACGTTTGCATTCATAACTAAATTTACAGCTGGTTTCATAGGCTTCTTTTTTTGTAATAGGCTGGCAGGTGGTTTGTAGGTAATATCATCATCTGATGACACCTGATCATCGTCCATTATGGTTGGAAGTTTGTAATCATCATCCAACGGCGCATTATCGGTTTTAGATATTGAAAAGGGGAAATGCTCCGATTCGTGTGATTGTTGCTCTTCGTTGTTTGAAGTTATATCAAAAATTTTATTAAAACTATATTTATTACGGCGTTTTAAAAAGTTTTGGTACGACTTTATTAATCGTTCCACATTTCTTTTAATAGACCTTAAGGAAAGTGTTTTCAAATTGAGTTTCTTCCACAAAACTGAAAGTTCACTAACGATAATTTGTGTTCTTCTTTTCTTACACTTTATTTCCTTTCCAAGGCTATTAAATCTTCCAATAACAAACTTTTCTTTGGGCTTTTTACATAATTCGAACAATGGAATGTCCACATTTTTTATACATTGTGTATTGCTAGCTAAATTTTCTTTCCACGTATTACAATACTTTTCAACATTTTTAGCACTTGTCTTAAACATTTTTACACAAACAATATTTAATTATCCCGATAAAAACAGATTTGAAATATTTATTTCAATTGCTAAATTGAATGATAAAACAAATGTGCTTAAGATCACACAACTGAAGTAAAACTTCTTTGGCTCCATCTGTGTATTTATATATATAGGGTTGCCAACTAACACATAATACATACATGTTTCGCAAGATTTTACAATTTTCCTAAATTAAACATACTTGGTAACCCTTAAGGTGGCTTTGTTACGTCATCTAACGGAAAATCATTCAACTATCGTAATCTTTCTTTTATCATTCTTGCATAGAGAACATTAAATAAAAGAGAAGAAGTATGTAACTACGCACTCGTCTCGTCAGATGTAAAGACATTGTCGTGCGCACAGCTGTGTTATTATTATTTGACTATGCGAGTTCTTGAATAACTTGCTTTTTCTTTTTTAAGTTTTTTAATATTGAATCAGAATTTTCTAAAGAAATATTAGTTTGGGGTGGGTGGGGCACTTCCCTTGGGTCCATTAAAAGGCGTTTGGAATAATAGGAAGATTATTAGTTAAATAAATATCTATTATTATGAAGAAAAACGTGAACACTGTACAAAACTTTTTTTGTTTTTTTCAGCAGTTCTGATAAAAAAGTAATTTCGTTTTGCGCGGAAACTTTTTTGCAATTTCGCAAAAAAAAAAAAAAAATAATGGGGTTCATACTTTTTTATGCTCTATTCGACTATGGTATGCCGTTTTTCGTATTTGCAAAAATTGTAAAAAGTTATATGCCTAATGGGTAGCACTCAATGCAGAATTTATTCCGAAACCCAACAACGAAAGCCTGAAGTTTATAGCCGAACAATTTTTGGCAAAAACTGGAATGCCAAACTGTATTGGAGCCATAGACGGAAAGCATTGCGTAATTCAATGTTCACCGAATAGTGGATCATTATTCTTTAATTACAAGAAGACATTTTCAATTGTTCTCCTAGCAGTTTGTGATGCAGACTACAACTTTACATATGTTAATGTGGGCGCGTATGGATCTGAATCGGATGGTATGTTTTTTAATATAACATATAATAAATTCTTAAACTTTTTGTTCATAGGAGGAGTTCTAAAACGGACTGATTTTGGCCAAGATTTGTTACATAATCGTTTGAATTTGCCCCAAGACACACATCTACCTGATAGTATTATAAAATTTCCATTTTATTTTGTTGGCGATGAAGCTTTTCCCCTAAAACGGCATTTCAGCTAGAAGAACAATAGAAAACAGTTTCGGGATATTAGCCAGTAAATTTAGAATCTACCACACTGTCATAAATGCAAGTTGCGAAACTGCATCTTCCATCGTTCGCTGCACTGTGATTTTTCATAACTTCATTTTAAAAACAAAAGCTACCACTACTGCCTTCAGTGAAAATGTAAATATCGAGAGTAATAATATGAGCAATTGGCAGAATGTATCACAACTGGGATCGAATCACGCTGGCCACGAGGTACAACAGTTACGAGAAACTCTTAAGGAATATTTATATAACCCACACATTTAACTCCACAATTTTTTTATTTAAAAACAAAACCATAAAAAAGTAAATATAATAAACTAATAATTAAATCGAAACTTTGTGGTTACTTTCATAAGCTCCTTCTCACATGCCTCGGCTCCATCTTTGTTTAATTTGCCCAAGGTTTCCACTATAAAATCAACAACTGCCGAGTGATATTTGGGAGACGAAGTCGGCTCTACTGACTGTGACACAGGTGGCTCTACACATGACATTAGCTTATTTGTTAGGTCTTCAAATATGTCCTCGACAGATCTTTTTGCCTTTTTTGGCGCTCTGGTTTGGGAAAATGTAGGCGAAGGTATGCTGCAATCAATTACGGGAGACGGCAATGGGGTTGATGTAGTTTGTTGAGATCCTTGTTGTTCAATTGTGCTAAACAATTCGTTTTCTATAATACTCGCATCTTGTGATTCTAGGAAGAAGAAACCACAGTTGTCTTTAGAAATTCCAGTGTTGTCAGCAGACCACGCAAGAGAATCAGTGACTCTTGAGGAAAAGTAATGTATAAAAATATTACACTCTCAGTCTATTTTGCAAATATATCCATACCTTCGTTTTTTGAAAGCATTGTCCAAAAACTGTAAGTGCTTAAAAAACACCTATTTCTCCTTACCGTAAGCTCCAGCACCACTTCTATTAGCAGCATTTTCACCATCCTTTTGCCTCCTATACTTGTCCCTCAATGCCTTAAACTTGTTTTAAGCCTTTTCACCTATATTAACAAAAAAAAAATATTAAAAAAAGTACTCTGTGTTACTTCTTCATACAACGAACATAATTACTTACCGGTTAGACCAAATGTTTTCCCAACTTCATCCCAGACCACGTTTCGCTGTACCATGTCCTTGTATCCATGGGAACTAATATTCCACAAGTTCTCGTGCTCTTGAACTATTTCAATAAACTTGAATGTGTCTGCTTCATTCATTTTTAAATTTTAATTGCTGACCAAAAAACAAACAAACAATAACACATGTTTTCTTCGAATGCATATGTTTTTTAACTTATGTTTTCTTCGAATGCAACCGACAGAGTTGTATTTTGAATATTAATAAAATGTAGAAATATGTGAAATATTTATAATTATAATATTGTACAGATAATATTATAACATAAATGAAATTTTTTTTAACAAACAATTTTAATTTTCATTGATAATTCTTAGTTTAAATGTCAATTTCGAAAACAGCGCTATCTAGTACCAAATGGAAACAACTACTTTCGAACAAATATGTTGCTGTAGTAGGAATACCCAACTTCAGCGACAAATGTGAGTTACATTTTCGTAAAAAAAAAACGAGTGGCACTTATGTGAAATTCTGTGTGTGAGAACGAGATGGCATGAAAAATTTAACTGCCGCTGGCATTGTGAACGATGCTTTAAGGCGGCTGGCGACGCTCAAATAAACCCATCATATGTGTGAGTGCATATGTGTGTGTCGTGTGTTTGAAGCTTTAAAGGCAATGCACAGTGGCGCCCGTAGAGCAAACGAGGTTGCAAAAATCAAAATTTTCATGTGCGCCGACGAAGTTTTGAATAAACCCATGTTATAGGAAACTTTTCAACGATGCTACTCTTAATAATATCACATATGCTACTCTTAATAATATCACATTTTTAGTTTAGAAGATATAACCGTTCAAAGTTGACCGACTTTCGGTTTTCAAAAAAAAAACACAATTTTTAGTCAATTTGTTGCGATTTCAGGTGTAATATCACGAAAAATAGGTAACGAATCGCCTTATTTTTTGTTTGTATTGATTGATGTATTTATTAAATGTATAATGATAAAAAAAATTAACTCTTTGCTTTGTGTTTCTCCTGGTAAATCACTATTTAAAAACTATCCGTTTTTCACTATTTTTCAACTTTGACGGAAAATAAAAAAATCTATATTTTTTTATATTTGCCATATTTGCAAAACATGTTCTTTGATTATTTCTTTACATAATTCAAAAGGTTTTATCTGCCCGTGCGTGCCCGTTTGGCTTCCAGAGGTAAAAAAGGTTAAAAAGACATGGTTGCAGAAATTGTATGGCGTGCATCCCTTACATGTTTTGACTGACAGTAGTTTGATCTAATAGTTTGAAAATTGCATTTTAAGTCGGTTGTCTACCTGTGAGCCTCTGCCAAAGTCTACACCCAATATTCTGTTACAGACATAGGATGCACAAAAAACTACTCATTGAAATTCGCAGGTACGCACCTCACTTAAAAATTACTTTGGAGTACAAATGGTCAAGAACAATATTGACTTATGGTCCCTCCAGGTAGGCAAAAATCTTATTTAGACACGAGCATAATATCAAAATTGCATAATTCAGCCTAAATCCATATGTATGCAGGGAACAGGTAAATTTTTAGGCATGGTAGCATAAGCCTATATATTGCAAAATAAGCATAATGCCTGGATTAGTCTACGACTGAAAGTTGGCGCAACAAGTACTGAAACCATGGCGTTAAACAATTTAAAATTATTTGAACTGTTTAGAAGGTCAACCACACCAAAGTTTTTCACGGAAACTGCTTTAGAAGAACTTGATAGCTTATACGGAAATATTGAGAGATGCGAAATTATAAAAAATAATTTTTATCTGATATATGCAAATATTAAGGCAAAATGGGTGAAATCTAATCGAACCATTCAGAACTTCAACTCCAAATCCGAGGACTGGCTTAATGAAGACACCATCCTGGATATATTGGCAGTAGATAAACCCACCACATCAACCAGAGGAGCAAAAGGAAGGCAAAAAAAAGTTTTGAGGAGTGTTCAATTTCCACAAGAAAGAGGAAACTTGCCGATGCCACCAATGACTTGACCACGAATCATTTATCGGACGCGCTGTCTATTAAATATACAAAGGATAGTGAAAGAGTTAGGTCGCAGATTACAAAATCTGTTGCTGATGCAAGCTCACTGCGACTAAAAAGGATTAAGGAAAGCATTCCCACGCCCACAAACGCACAAATTAAAAAGTATGGTTCCGAAGAAGCCTTGGCCTTGTTTATGGACTTACAACTTTCCAAAGAAAAATATGAGATACTACGGGCATCCTTGATGCGACAAGGGGCTGACGTTTTACCAGGATACAAGAATATTACGCAAGCCAAAATAAATTCACGACCACTGCATACGGAGTTTACGGAAGTCTCTGTGAAAGCCAATCTGCAGGATCTCATGGGCCATACAGCAAAACGGTTGTTGGAGAGTCTTCCTGAAAATGAGGTGAAAATTCTTCCTGAGAAACTGACATTGATCAGCAAATGGGGCTGCGATGGATCATCCGGACAAAGCGTTTATAAGCAAAGGATATCTTCCGATGACGCTACAATATCGGACGGAAATATGTTTATGGCATCTGTTGTTCCTTTGCGGCTAAAATCTGATGTTTCCCTACACTGGACAAATCCACGTCCATCATCAGTGCATTATTGCCGACCAATAATGTTTCAGTTTTCAAGGGAATCGGCAGACTCATAAGGACCACGGACATTGAAGAACACATAAGCAAGATTAAGCCTACAAAGCTGCAAATTAGAGAAGTAAAATATATTGAATGCAATTACGAGTTCCACCTGACCATGGTTGACGGAAAAGTCGTAAACGAACTGACAGGAACAACCTCAACATTGTCATGCCCGATTTGCAAAAAGAGTCAGAAGAACTTTGGTAATTTAAACGATTCTACAAACGAGGAGAATTACGAATATGGAATGTCACCATTGCACGCAAGGATAAGGTGTATGGAGTTCTTGCTAAACTGGCGTATACCCTAACACAAGAGGAGGAAAACTTCGATGAAAATACATCAATAAACGATAAGGAAAAGATCAGAAAGCAGCAAATACAGGATGCTTTTTTTAAACAAGTTGGACTAAAAGTAGACTGTCCCAAGCACGGATACGGTAACTCAAACGATGGACACACTTCTAGGAGATTTTTTGAAAATGATGAGGCAGTAACTAGAATCACTGGAATTGACAATCAAATCGTGAAAATATTGGGAACGATCTTGAATGTTTTAAACTGCAAAGAAAATGTCAATTCTACAAAATATGGAGAATATGCATCGAAAACTGCATCTCTTTTAGCAGAAATGTATCCACAGAAGAAATTGACCCCGACCGTCCATAAAATATTGGCGCAAGGCAAAGATATAATTGAGTACCAGTCTTTGCCAATTGGAGAGCTTTCTGAAGAAACACAGGAGTCTCTTAACAAATTTTATAAAAAATATAGATTGCAGAACACATTCAAAGCATCAAGGGTAAGGCAAAATGAGAACCTCTTCAACATGTTGGCAACATCTTCCGATCCACTTATTTCTTCCCTGCGGCATGTGAAGTCACGAATAGAGTTAGAAAATAATTATAGTTTAGAAATGATTAGTCTTTTAGATATACCTTCTCTTACGAATTGTGATGAATATTTTACAGAAAATTGAAAAAATAAATTTGAAAAAGAAGTAATTTTTTTTTTAATTTGTTGGGTAATAATTTAAAACATAAAACCCTAAAGAAAAAAAATAAAAATCTAAAAATGTAAAAATAATTTTTTTTAGTTACCATAAAATTGATTTTTCTACAAATTTTAACTTTTATAACCCATAAGTTGGCCCCTACAAAGCGTATCACCCTTTCCAAACGCTCATTTCATAGGCTGAACAGTTATCTATCATATGCTGTTTAAACTGTTCAATTATGTTATTCGGTTCAAAAGATATGATTTTTGCAACGAAAAAACTCAACTGGCGCCACTGTGCAACGTACAAATAAACACGTCAAACACCATTTATATTTTGATTTCGTAGCGTTCGCATCAAATCAAGTCGTCGTCGGATGATGATTTAATGTTATTGTAATTTTAAAAATTTGACATTTTATGTTATTTTTAAGATGAAGTTTTAATTATCTATAAATTTTATAATTTTAATCAATTATTAACTACAATAATTAATTAAAAATATAAAATAATTAAATTTATATGTTAATTTTTGTATAAATTTTATCATATTTCTAAACTTTATAATAATAAAATTTGATAATTTCTCACTAATTCATTATTAATTATAATACATAATAATTTAATTATAAAACAATAAATAATTAAATATTTAAGTATACATATATTACTATTAATTTTTATATAAAATTTAACAACATTAATCAAGAAATTAAAAAAAAATTTTTTTCCGTGCATGTGTTCAACGTGAAAAATTCAAACCAAATAAAGTTTGTTTGTCAAACAAGTCTGGCAACGATCAAATAATCAACCGTCAAATAAAAATCAAAAATTTTTTGATATTCATCAAACATAGCCGACAACGTGTACGTGTAGCTGAGCGTCGCCAGCCGCCGTGATTGTGAAATTTCAAGGAAAATCCATTTGCCAACACGAAATCGCTGAATAATTCCAAATATTTTGTGCAAATTCTCAACTATGCATTAAGAAGCGCAGACAGATCCCGAGAATAACCTTTAAATGAATTTAATCAACATATGGTAGAGTTGAAATATAATTGCCACCTTACTACTAATATAAACGTGTATATACGTATTTGTAAATTCGTAAATATTGTTATTGTTTTAACTACTCACTTTTTAAATAATATTTTATTTAATTATTTATTAGTAATAATATAAGCAAGTAATCGTAAATGATTGCTAATATATACTTACATTTATATATACTAATATATATATATATTTTGTAGTCGACTTTTCATGCAATCTATCAACTTATAGTTAATATTCATATCATTTATATATAAAACAATTGCTCTACTATTAGTTTTGTTTACTGCAATTCTAAACTTCCTCAACAATATATAGATTTAAACAAAAATTCTTGTCATTAATTAATTTCAAAGGATAACTGCTTTGCAATCCATCCTAATTAAAAATGTTTTCCAAATTCAGTTTTAATTTCGTAGTGGTTGTCATAGTGTGCTTATGTGCAATAAAGGATGTTAACGGTGCTGTAAGTTTGTCGGGAAGCAGGATAATGTTAAATTAAAAGAGTGTAATATATACAAAAATAAAATATAAAGAATTATAAATGTTCGTTCGTTATAAGTGTTCGTTTATCGCAGAGTTTTAATATAACAATATTAGGCCAACCAAGTGTTTCCGGAGAGAGAGAGAGACGCAGGATCAACCGTAGGCAGATGATTGGAGGCCTTGTGAAATATTATGAGGAAAATTTTAAAGATTATAATGCATCCGCCCTGATAGACTAAGAAAGCGGATTCAGAATACGTCCAAAGTACGTGCCTGCTTAAAAGTTTTTGACTAAGTAACTATCTCTTCTATTCCACGTCTACAACAGCTCCGGCTAAATCAATATGTCTTTATGTGTTTACACTTCTAATAAAGACTGCCTTGGAACATTTAGGTTGTAAACAGACCCCAGTTGTTTGCGGTCCCAAATAGTGCTGTAATATTTTTAAGTTTACGGTTCCCAAGGACACGAAACTGACACCATAAAGGAAACATTAAGATCAATTTTCGGTTTTTGCAAATCCGCCTTCTGCTAGGCATAGCGAAGGTTATAAAATGATACCACCATTCCAGTGTACGGCAAAATTCATTATGTCTTGCATTTACCGATCAGCCAGAGTTTCATCATCGTAGAAGGTTACAGTTGCCTGTGATGGTACTTGAATGTTTCCAGTTTACTTGTCCTTGTCAATTCGTCTGCTGCTAACATTCCGCGTACATAACAGCTACGGCAAAAATACAACAGTCGTTAACCTCCAGATGTCCCTTCTACTTGGATAGAGAACTACTTTAGAACACTGTTGGTCGCAATCCCACATAGTTCTTTATATATTACCAACTATAGTTCCCAAAGGCATTGCAACTGACACTGTTTCCTTGTCCTTGCCAATTCGGCTGCTGTTACCATTGAGAAGTCCATAAACAATCTCGTCTCTTCCATGTCTGCAACAGTTACGGCAAAATTTATTACATCATTGCATGTTATCGATCAGCCAGTGTTTTGTCATCACAGCCGTAAGCCTCCAAATGTCCCTCCTACTTCTATTGATGGCTGATATAGAATATCTAGAATATAAGCAGTCCAAAGTTGCTAACGATCCCACTGAATATCGAGAGCAGTTTCCTTGTCCTTGCCAATTTGTCTGCCTGTTAATATCCACAAACATTCTAATAGCCGAGAATCCATATTGGAATAATCACGGAGTGCCTTCCTAACTTCAAGAATTTCTTCGTACGACAGACCTACGATACTGAAGGTATAATGTAATAGTGCTCGAATATACCTTGTTTTATGATTTATAAGGGCTTTGCGACTGACCTAAAAACGAAATATCAGGAGCAGCACCTGTCCTTTGTTTATTCATCTGCCCGTTCATTTCTGTATGAGTTCATATGATCCACACTAGTTTCTTCTTACACTGACCTATGGACAATTGAAGAAATTTGAAAGAGTAGTACCACCTGCATTTCGACAAAAATAACCAAATTTCCTTGAACCTAATCCAGCAGTTTTTCCTAATCACCAAAATGTCTGATAAAACATTGAATATCGCACCCGGAAGAGAAAACACCAGCACCAAACCTACAACTCATCTTTGAATTTGTTTGCCAAATCACAGATGATTCCGCAGGGGATGTGTGAGAGACACTGGTTGCTTGTGATAGTCTATAGAAACGTTAAATATTATATTTGGAAGAGAAAACACCAGCGCCAAATCCCAGAGTATTCTGTATTCACCAAATTCCCTGCCTGAAAGATGCTGGTTGCTTTCGATAATCCATAGAAACGTTGAATATCATATTCGGAAGAGAAGAAACTAGAACTCATCTACAGGATTCCCTAATCTCCAAAATTTCTGGCTGAAAGACAGTGGCATCGGTTGGTAGTCTGTTCAATATCGCTTTAGAAATAGAAAATAGCACAGCTTATCTTTAAATTTGTTATCAACATACTACAGGATTCCATAATCGATCAAATCTATGCTTGCAGAAAGTAGCTCCAGCTGTAGTCTTTAGGCGCGATGAATATCGTAATCGCCACAACTCATCTTTGGGTCTACAGAATTCCCTAATTGCGAAAATCTCTGCCTGAAAGACAGTCGTTGCTTCTGCTAATCTGTATAAACTTTGAAAATTGGATTCGTAAGGGAATACAACACAAATCATCTTTAAATTTGTTTGTCAATTTCTACAGGGTTGACTAACCGTGCCAACACAACAAATCAGCTTTAGGTTTTCGGTCATATTAAGCCTTACTATCCCGTTTATTTCTAGAAGGAATTTTGACCTGAAACGAACTTTTGAAAAATAGGGTGACAAACGGTTTAGAAGTCTAGATTCTACCCAAAGGCGCTAATAGTACTACGGGTTCTGGAAAGGGTCTTCTAATTGATACAGATAGGAGAACAGCATTGTAAGCCTCTAAAGTCCTTAGCTCAACAGCAGGGCTTTAATAACTTTTTATTGCCTTTCGGAGATGGAGCACCACTCCACCACTACCAGGTTTCTGAATTCAACCATTTCAAAAATCAATGATGGTATGTGGCTTCGGTATTTTTAAGATTAATTTAGAGAAAGTGTCGAAAAGAATGAAAAATTGGGAAGTTTTTTTTAAAAGGAATTTTAATAAAAATGTTAATTTCATATCAAAATTAATTAATTAATTTGTTATTTAATAGAAAAATTGCAAACTTACTTATTAACTAAAACTTATTGCACAGATTTGGGTAAGCCTTTTATCTAAAGTGTGATAATTATGTTAGGTAAGATATTATAATTTTTTAGTTTCTGAAGGAAAGCTACTAGTAAAAACCATATCAAAACTGTTAGTTTTTTCTGGAAATAATACAAGGAGGAAATAGATAATCTCTGCAGATGAAAATTATTTTTTGTTTCGATTTGTCACGAAGAAAACTATTCAATAATGTCTTTGAAAATTGTGTACTTGCATATTCGTGACAATCTATAAGTATTGTTCAACGGAGACAAAACATGGCTCTCAAACTACAAAATATTACTATTAGTTATGCCCTTTGCTAAACAAGACTTTGGAATGTAATTTTTTAAATTAAGCAACTGCTTTTATAAATATAAAACTTCTTTTATTGGTTTTCATTCGTAGGCCACTGCCGATCAAATGTTGGCAGCTGGTGGTCTTATGCGTGAAGCTTGTTTGAAAAAGTTTCCGAAGGTAACAAAAGAAATGGCCGATGATATCAAAACAGATGGTAAATTTCCAAGTGAGAAGGATGGCAAATGTTATGTCCACTGCGTTATGGAAATGATGAATACCGTAAATATATAAAATTAAAAACTAAACTAAAATTTAATTCTGTATTACTGTTGCAGATGAAAAAAAATAAATTTTTACTTGAGGCTTCACTTAAACAAGTCGATATACTTATTCCCGATGACTTAAAGGCTGATTACAAAAATGCTCTGTCTACGTGTAAGGATGTGGGTGCTGGCGTTAAAGACAATTGCGAAAAAGCATATTTAGTTTTTAATTGCTTAAGAGCGGAACTGAGGGTAAACCTATTTCCTTAAAATGAAAAATGTGGCCTGTAAAAACTTTTTCATATTTAATTCTTTGTTTTTCTTATAATTGGCTGTAGCTTATATAAAATTATGTTGTTAATACAAAATTTGCCATTTTAAAATTAATAATTCTAGATACATAAACACTCATCGATAACACTTAAATTGATAAATTATAAATTATTAAATTAGTCGTTAGTTAATACTTACTGAGTAAAATGTATATATTTTCCCTAATTACTTACACCTATAAATTGTAAATTGTTAGACCAATAAAAAGTCGGCATAAAAATATTTCATTGAAATAATTTAAAATTGTAATCGGTTTAGATCGAATAGACGATATAGCATGGGTTTCGAGAAAAGATCTTATATAGCTCAGACTTTAAGAGTGAGAATGTCATTTATTTGTTGCTGGAAAATAGTTAACACCTCATATTGGATGTGGTTATTATGTGGGGGCTAAGCAAATGTACTTTTTAAAAAATATTCTTCTTAAGAAAAGTTACTTTTTTGAGAAAAGGTACTTTGTAAAGAAGAGGTATTTAATAAATAAAAGGTACTTTTTACAGAAGTTATTTTTTAAGAAATGGGAATTTTTTAAGCAACGGTACTTTTTAAAAAATGGTACTTCTTAAGAAAAGTTACTTTTTTAAGAAAAGGCACTTTTCTAAGAAAACAAATTTTTTAAGAGCATGTACTTATTGTAAGAAAAGTTACTAAAAAACAAGTAAGAGTGTTAAATTCGGCTGTGCCGAATCTTTAATACCCTCCACCTCGGTTTGAGTATTGATAATAAATGTAAACAAAATATTGGAAAAAGTAAACAATTTGTTAAACTTATTATCAAATTATTTAAGAAAATTCTTTGGGTTGGTTTTCGCCTTTTCTATTATTTCGGATTTATTTCGGTGTTTGCTTTTTGGTCATCGTAGTTGCTGATCGGCATGCATTTGGGTTATATACCTATATGCATGCGTTTCCGGTTATATGACATAACTTCTCGTTTAATTTAGTTTTTGCTAATTAAATAGCTCGCCCTAACCTCCATTGCAAAGGTAATGGTTGTGTAGAGTGGCTATATGCATTAACTCGTGCTAATTGGAGATGGCTGTATATTTTCTTTTAACTGGCCAAATATTTCTTCATTGTGGCCATATAGGTCGGATGGAGTAAGAAAATAATAACCGAAAAAGGCTCTCTCAACTTTTTTTTTAAATATTGCCATATTTTGAAAACATAGAGAATAAATTTATAATAATAAATAATCAAATTAGGGATGCCAAACGCAAAAAACCAAAAGTCCCAAACATTTTAAATAAAATAATTTAATGTTATCTTTATTTTCTGAAAACTTCAAATTTTCATCCAAAAAAAATTGTGAAAATTTATATATAAAAAATAACATTCTCATCAAATTACGTTTACTTATGTAACTATTTTTATGTAAGCAATTCTTAAATATCAATTGAGGTTTTCTTAAATTCATTGAATTTAAATTATTATTTTCTGTAGTGCGATTTGTAAATTTCAAATTCAACGATCTGACAATCGCAAAATATATCGACAGCTATTGTTGTTTGCACTAAGGATTAAGTGATTCACTAAGTACATACATCTTAACGACAGTCGACAAATCTGTTTTTCTATTTATTTAAATTGTAAACTAGTGGCACCTCTGTCAAAATAAGCGAAAAACACAAAGAATAGAAAAAAAAACAAATTACTTCGTGTTTGACAGGATGATTTTATGTTTATGTTTAATATCTTTATTTTTTTTACTAATATTTCTGTTTATTTATTTGAAAATGAAATAATGAATTGAATATGCTATATAATTTTTTTATTTATATATAAAAGTTTTTTAATAAAAGCAAAATATTTTCACTATTTTATGATTTTTATTTATGTATGACGACATTTCAACCTAAAAATTTAAGTTTTTATCGATTGAATAAACAACACAAAAATGTTTGTCGTTTAGATAACAACAACAGCTGACTTTAACAATAACGAATATCGTTTAAAAATTTTACTGATAATTTTCTTTTTTTAACAATTCGACTATCGTTAAAAGAAGTTACTGAATCGCGGTATTGAAAAGTTATTAATATCTTCTGAATGGCAATATTTTTTTTTTAAATGTAAACGTTTTTAAATGTAAACATATTTGGTGTTTTTTTTTTGGAATTTCAATTTGTGTTTAACGAATAAAATTTATATATTAAAGATGCAATTGATGTCTTCTAAATTTAAAATTATTATATCCGACGTTTTGATATGATTTTCTGAAATTCAATTAATATTTTCTAATTTATAATTGGAAATTTTAATTGCAGTTTTTATAAGAATTGATATTTTCTTAAATTTGAATGGAAAATTTAAAAAGTGCAATTTTGTATTTAGGTGAATAATAATGCTTTAGTAATTATAAACAATTTTTAAAAATTAGATGTAATCGCAATCAGATATTTTGTAGGTAAAGCAGAATAATAGTTCTATATAACTATGTAGAACTGTTTTGAAAGCAAAAAACTCATTGATGAACTCGGTAACTCTATTTTGTAAAGACAACAAAAAGTTAACCTGCCAAACTTATGTTCATATTTGTAAAAGAATAATGAAAAAACGTATGAAATAAAAGACCAGCCCGTGTATACTCTTAACATTGTTCTGTATAATATCTATTTGAAAATATTGACATTCATGTTAAAATAGAAATAACTATTGCAAAGCTGATTAGAACAAACGAAAATTGTGGCGCCATCTACTGTGGCATAGTCACGCTGAGCAAAATGAAGTGACACTCTGTTAATGCAAAAGAAATGTATTTTCCCCACAACAAAATATTGCAGAATTTTATGTAAATAAAATAATATACCGATTTATTTCTAACATGCAGTTACTATGAATATACATACATACATACATACATACATACATATATATAATATATGTATATTATTTGTGTTATTTAATATGTGTATGTATGTATATGTAAATATTACACACAAAAAATACAACATCAAACGTTATTTTTGTGTTTTTCTCTTTAAATAAATTAATACATAAATTTTTTTTGCTATATTTACATTTGGGCAATTCACAACAGGTGTTGTATATTGTATGTTGTATTGAAATAAACAATACAATCATATGTTGTGAACACTCAGTTGTATTTTCATATTGTAAAACGTTTTCTCTTGTAATTTTCGATCCAACGAGGAAAGATGGCTTCGTCGCTTCTGCTATTTTGTATAAGAGAAAACACTTGTCAGTGTTTGCTTTTTGGTCGTGAGATATACCCTGGAGTTTTAGTTACGTACCACTTGCTTTTTAATTTATAATGAAAAAAAAAAAAAAATGTTTAATGTTTTGGTTGGTACTGAAAGAGAAAATACATACTAAAAATATAAACATTAATTTTTTTATAAATAAACTTATCGATGTATTTGCGTTATTTGCATTATTGCCATATTTTATTTTACAATTATTTATGCTGATAAAATTCTATGTATTTGTTTTTTCTTTTTCATAAAAACTGGCATTCACTTGGAACTGATATGTTATGATACAATATACAACATTTAGTAAATATAGCAAATGAAGTTGGATCGTGTATCAGATTTTTCAGTGAAAATTACCAACAACAATTTTACACTATTGTAAAGTGATACACGATACAACAGATACAACGATACATTACCCATTGTGAATTGCCCAATTGTTTTTTTTTTATTAACAACTAGGTATTTTAGCATTATTTGCTTTAGATGTTGGTGAATTTTTACCCCCTTTATATTAACTCGTAGTGTCTGCTTGTCGAAAAAATTTTGGATCGACTTTAACCACTTTCCCGTGACCCAATCGATCTGAAATTTTGCAGGCAGGCTCGTGGCAATGACAGAAATGATCTAATAAATTTTTTTAGTTGTGCAAAAAAGGGGAAACTTTTAAATTTTTCTACCAGAGTTGATAAAAAAAGTACAAAGGGTTTGTTTTTATTATATTATTACCACAACGACCACAAAAACAACAAGTCCAGCTATGACAACAATGCAACATTTAGAATAACAACAAGAACAATATAGAAACATCATGTTTTTCATTTTTTTTTAATTTTTCAGAGATTTCCCTGGACCTGCTCCACCGATTTTAATGATTTTTGAAATAGAAATCTTCCCATGAATTTCGTGAATCATTCTCACTAAAAATGATCACCCTAGCTGTCCTATTAGTTCTTCATTCAAATCTCGGGCCCTAATCGACCGATTTGGACGATTTTAAACAGCAAATTTCTCAGGATGTTAGTGAATCATTTTTTATGTCAACGAGTACCCTAGCTGCCCGATTGATGCCGTCATCGTGATTTCCACAGACGGACAGACGGAATATACATATATTTTATGGGGTCAAAAATTTTTTTTCTAATTATTACAAACGGAATGACAAACTTATATATACCCTCTGCACACTGGAGTGGAGGGTATAAAAATATATCTACATATTTCAGTACCAACATAATACTTACAATAAATAGTAAACACGTAAACAATGCTAATACTTAGTTGTAAAGGGTCCGCCATCTAACGTTTTTTTTTTCAACTAGTGCTTATTTCGTGAATGGTTACACTTAGCTCATGTCTGATTTGACAGATAATTAGTTTTATCCTTCCGCTAAACGAATATGGTTGTGTATACGCTTGAACAGTGCTAGGAAATATTGCGACATTACTTTGAAAATCATGGTAATGTTGCAGAATGTGTGCGAAAATTGCGTACGGATTTTGGAAGAAGAGAAGCATCGTCAGCTCCGTATGTTCGTTATCTTGTAAAAAAAGTGAAAGAAACTGGCATCCTCATCGATAAACCAAAGCGTGAAAAGCTAAAAACAGTGCGCACACCCGAGAATATTGCTGCTGTGGCATAAAGTATGCGCGAAGCGCCATCAACATCAATTCACCGTCATTCTCAAGAATTGAACTTTCGGAGGCATCATTGAGACGAATTTTGCATAAAGACCTTGGTATGACGCCAGCAAAGTCCAATTGGTTCAGGAGTTGAAGCCAACTGACCATCCAATGCGTTTTCGCTTCGCTAAGTGGGCCTGCGATCGACTTACAGAAGACGCCGATTTTGCCAAAAAAAAATCATCTTTTTAGATGAAGCTCATTTTGATCTTCGCGGGTATGTAAACAAGAAAAATTGTCGCATTTGGGGCACAGAATACCCGCACGCATACATTGAAAGCCGATACACCCAAAACGATCACTGTTTGGTGCGGATTTTGGTCCAGAGGCATAATTGGGCAATTTTTCTTCGAAAATGAGCAAGGAGTGGCCGTTACAGTCAATGACGATCGTTATCGGGCCATGTTGAACGAATTTTTGTTCACAAAAATTGAAGAGGAGGATATTGGCAACATTTGGTTTCAACAGGACGGCGCTACGTGCCACACAGCCGAAGCTACACTCGATGTTTTGCGCCCTGTTTTTAAAGATCGCATTATCAGCCGCAGAGCTGATGTCGTTTGGCCACCTCGGCGCTGCGATTTGACACCGTTGGACTATTACTTGTGGGGTGCCCTCAAAGATAAGTGTTACGCCAACAAGCCAGAGACAATTGACGCTTTAAGGGACAATATTCGTGAAGCCATTGGTGAAATACAGCTGCACACAATCGATAATGTGCTTAAAAATTGGACCGATCGTGTAGGCTACTGCATGGCCAGCCGAGGCATCCATCTGAATGAAATTATTTTCCATTATTAACCGGAAGGATTGTACTTCAAAATAAAAAAAGAAATTTGAGATAATATTCAGTAGTTTTTTTTTGTAGCATTTTCAAAAAAAGAAAAGTTATTTGGCGGACCCTTTATATTGTATGATTTAATAAACAATATAAAATTTAGTTTGGAATGGAAAAACACTGGATAAATTATGTGATCGTTATTTTTGACTTTATTTTGGTTTTTATAAAAAAGCGACAAACAAACGTCAAAAAATATTTCTTTTCGTATCTGTTGTTCTTCACAGTTGTTGTAAATCGGAATATATTTATTCCAATTTTATGATGGTTGATATAAAATGTAAAAATGATTAAAATAGTTAGGCACTTTCCTACATTGGTACTATTACTACAACCATGTAGAAAATTAAATTATAAGAGACGATAACGTAGTTTTAAGCGTTCTAAAAAAATATGCAACTATGTAAAAACGCAAAAAATACCTTTAAATAAAATAATAGAAAAAGATATCGCAAAACTTGAATTTTACACAAAATAATGCTAAATATGACACAAAAATATGCATTTATAGGAAAATATGCAAAAATATTAATTTTCAGCAAAATATGCACTAACGAATCGATGCCCTTTTAACGTAAATTCTTTGATTCGTAAATATATTTTGTTTACACTATGCTTAGACTAACGACAAAAACATGCATTTGCATGAAGTTCCGCTCTCCGGTAATGAGCTTTTTATTAAGAATTGTGAATAAGGGGATGAATCAACCACACACATAAACCAAATTTAAGAGGAA
The DNA here is from genome assembly GCA_963682025.1 of Cordilura impudica. Taxonomy (NCBI): domain Eukaryota; kingdom Metazoa; phylum Arthropoda; class Insecta; order Diptera; family Scathophagidae; genus Cordilura; species Cordilura impudica. The sequence continues at coordinate 237,945,215 of OY821520.1, read as the reverse complement.
TTAAGGTTTGAACCTGCACCTATTTTTAACAATTTCTGTAACGATTTTCCTTGACCGATTTTGGTTTATTTACCTCAGTAAGGGATTCTGGGTCGACATTAAGTATATTTTCTTAGTTTCAAACAACAAGAAAATCACTTCTAGTAAGCCATTGTAGTGGAGTTAAATGATATTGTAATATAAAGTTTTTTATCAGTTAAACCACACCATATTCATGTACATTTATTTTGCAAAAAAAAAAAATTATAATTACGAAGTAGAAACCACATTAAGGTACCGTATGATATAATGCTGCTTAAATAATAAAATAAATAATGGAAAAAGTAAATATACATCCGGTAAAGTATTACTAGTCGTTATTAGGTTAACTGGGTTCGGAGTTAATCTTATTTAAATTTAGGCATTTTACAACCAAGCTCTTCAAGCTTATTATAGCAACACATGGCGTGGGCATGAGCATTTTCACATCTAAGATATATAATAAAATTAAAAACACGTGATTAGTTATTGAAAAATTTGTTACATTTCAGACTCACTTGTCGGTAATAGCGTCATTTGCTGCATTACATTCATCGATTTTATCACCGAGGTTTTCTTTTTTGTCTGGACATATCATGCCCATTGCGTCAAGAGTATTGTCCTTATTCATTTTAGTTTGGCCGTCAGATATCTTCAAAATATAAAGAAGATTATTTTGGATAAGAGATTTTTTAAACCACATTGAAGCATTACCAAATCAAATTTATCCATTAAGCAATGCATTAAACATTTGGATTCTTTTTTCGCGTCTTCTGTGTGTAGTATTACTTCTTTGGCGTGTTCTATCAAGAAGACAAGAAAAAAAGTAAACAATTATGTTAAAGAAATCTGTTCACTGTTAAAAATAAACATCAATAATAAAGACCACTTCCCACCTGATCAATTCTACATTAAGTGATTCTACGAATTTAGTGCCATGTCATCGATTTTGATGAACATTAGTGTGTATTTTTCTTAGGTTTGCAAGAAAACCGGTGAAATGTTATAAACAAACAAATTCAAAAACCTTCGGAAATATTAAATTTAAATTGTTTTTGTTATTTTCCTCAATATACCGGAGCACTTGTTTTTGATTTACTGTGCTTTAAGACCAATATAAAAAAAAATATATTTGGAAAAATTTTTTTTTAAAGATTTTAGAAATACAAAATGTGATTTTACATTATGCCAATAATCCACTCTACCCTTCGATTATAACATTAATCAATCTTTAGGTACAAAAAAATACTTTTATTAACAAAATATATTTGTTTTAAGAAAATTTACTTGTTTAAGAAAAGGTAATTTTTTAAGGTATTTTAGGATAAGGTACTTTTTTAAGAAAAAATATGTTTTTTGAGAAAAAGTGCTTGTCAAGAAAAGTATTTTTTTGAGAAAAGGTACTTCTGTAAGAAATTGTACTTTTAAAGAAAAGGTACTTTTTCTGAGAAGAAGTACTTTTTTAAGAAAAGGTATTTTTTTTTAGAAAAGGGTATTTTTTTAAAGAAAAGTTTTTTTAAGGAAAGGTACTTTTTATATTATATATATTTATATATTTTTTTAAGTAAATCGATTCTTAAAATAAAGTATATTACAGTATGGTTACTATAAAAACAATTTTTTTTCCAAAAAAAAATTCTTAAAAAAATTTTCTTAAAAAATAAAGAAAAAAAAAATTAAATAAATTTTGGAATTTTCTAAGGCTCTACATTTTAATTTGTTTTTTTTTTCGAAAATGAACCTAGATTCCACTCTGTACCTTGCAGGGTTTCTAGATAATTTTATAAGCCAGCAGCTGATTTTTTTTAATTTATTATAAAACAAAATTCAGCGATGCCTGTCCGTTCATTCATCTATCTGGTCTCTCTACGAGTCTGCCTGTCCGTCTTTCTGTGTGTCCATGTAAACTTTGTCAGGTCGCAAATATATGATGAAATTTGTCGGCCATCGGACGAACGCAATTGAAATTTCAGATCAGCCCCCATACAAATAACCCCGACTGAAATTGTTGTAAGATCCATTTTAAAATTGGCATGTGGACGATTTTTTTGTCCTAGTCGATTTTCGATCTTCACTTAAATCTATCAGAAGACAAAAATATTGGACAGTTTTATTTTTTAAATTTGGTTCATATATGTTTTCGAGAAAAGTAAGTGACTTTACTAATTATGGTTATGATCGGTCAATTTTTGTAATTGGTCCCTATATAAAAATAATATCAGATATAAACTTTAACATATCTGCTTGCCACACATTAATAACAACTAGCAAATTCCAGCGCTCGAAATTCGAGTGCAATTTCTAAGCGGCTCTATTTTTCAACTTAGCCAATTCACAAACCAACACTTTATGGTTTATTATTATTTTGAATGAAGATAACAAACTCATTAACAAATTTAATAAAACACACATAGCATACGTATAATTTTATGTATGTGTTAGTAGCAACTTTAAATGCAATTTACTCAAAATAAAGGAAAAAATTAAAAAATCTGTAAAACTGCAAAACGGCTAAAAAGAAATACCTTTCGAATAATATACGTTTGGTTAAAATCGGATAAAACGGTAGAACAAAACATCGATCACAAGAAATCGCCTAGCCTCTTGATATTATAGATACCACTAATGTTAAGTTTATCCTCATTTTCTGTAACCGTTATTGCCTCTGAAATGTTGGATGCGAGATCCTGTATCGAAATGCATGGTTAGGGTATCGTGTCGTCAGCCTAGACTGACTATAATTTTCTTACTTGTAGTTAATTTCTTTTTTTTTTCAGAAAATAACGAGTTGTAAATTGAGGCAATATTTTGTTGTCAGTGAATAGCATTCGTCTTACCCAAAGTTGTTGTTCTATGTATTCATCGAACTGCATATGGACTTTATACGGTAGTCCATGACCGTTTATTATTGCATTCCATTGACTTTCTAGAAACTGTTGTATTTACCTTTTTCTGGCTTCGGATCACAATCCTCGCTAAATGCCATAAGGGCATCAATCGCATCATCCAAGGACATATCATCATCGTCAGCCTGATTCCAAAACAATATTTATGGATTATTGTTTTAGCCTTCCAGATGTATCTTAATCAGAACACTTAATACTCACATATGTCACGGCAATTATGCTTAAAAGTATAACAAGTTTTCGTAGACAATTCATTTTCTAATGAGTTTAACACTTTCTAGTAAAAGTGTTGATTGCTCTGTTCCCTTTTATTATACAATATATTTCACAATTAATTTAGTGGATCACTTGCTGACATATCAACTGAATCATTATATTTATATAAAATTTTTTTATACTATATAATATATAAATTTTGGTTTAATATTCGTGTTTATTTGAAAAAATAACACGTAAATAAATTACTTTAATGATATCAGATTTTTTTGTACATTTATTGAAAACATCTAATTTGAACTTGTACTCATTCAAACAGGTGTTGATTATGTTGAAGAGATATGAATGGAAATGTATAATTAATTGGGGCATTAATTATGTCAGTCTAATATTGTAGGGTGGCGAAGTAAAAAGATTTCTTACACTGACCGTCTAGTTCACAACATCTATAAACGTTGCTTAGCATCTTTAGGTATCTTCGGGAACGTTAATTAATTCCACTTTATCGAGCATACAAAAATGTTTATTTCCCAAAGCTTAGTGTCTCTTTAGATTTAGATAGATCAGGACTACTACACAGAAAAAAATTAGGACTCATCAATTGTTATATTAGCTACCACTTTCGTCAATTTTCGTTAATTTTTTAATTGAAAAGGTACGAACAACCGATTTTGTTGATATTATTAATATATTTTTAACAACAAGTTTGTCAGATCGAACAAAAAAATTGTTAAAAATCTGCAATTATATTTGTTACACGTAGGCTCTGTCGTGCTTCGCTATGAGTTACCAAAATTTATGGTAATTTTTCCTATGTTCATGAATGAATAAATAAATAAAAATTAAATTTATTTTTTCAGTCATTTTTTACTCCAATGCTCGCTGATACACAAGATTTAGATATTTTCTTTATTGAATTATATGGCATAATATAATAATTTAGTATAACAATATATGCTTTAATGTAAAACTTGAATATAAACATATATTCTATATATTTTAAATCTACATATATATGGGGGGTTTCATGTCAAGTGCACCAACTTTTGAAACCGATGTCTTCCGATCGGGATGAAATTTGCACCAAGATTAGTCCTATTGGATAGTAGTTTAAACACAATTTTTCAACATGATCGGTCCAGATCTCTCTGAGTTAGAGGGGATCAAAATTTGCCATTTTGGCCAAACAGTACCCGTGTTCCTTATTTTATGTGAAAAGTTCTCACATCGAAAAAGTATGAAACAAAAAATTCCACTGTTTCTCGAATTGTGAGTAAAAACTGTGTCTGTATCTTAATGTGAAAAGTTACAACACTGGTTACGTTGTTATTGGAATATTCCAAGTCAGCTGTCAAAAAATAAAAACAAACAAATAAAAGTAAACATAAAGTTGTATATATAAAAATATAAGAACTTAAATTAATGTCGCTTTGTATACTTTAGATCGTGCATTTACCTTAAATGTAATGCTGGATGTATGTCCTGCTGTAAGATCTATGTGTGGCGAAATCAAATTGGCTCATATAGCCAACTTTTATAACACGCTGCCTTTTTTGTATAAGAATATTTTTCTGATTAATGAGGGGGCTAAAAGTTTACTATGGTTAAATTATGCTCGTTTGCAGTTTTTGAAAGCGTTTCGTAGTATTGCCTACTCATATATCGAAACGGTCTTAGCTGAACCGTAAGTACTTTGCTAAAAGTTTCGTATAACTTATAGAGAATTGAGTTTAATGCCTTCCGAAGAATACATTGCCTTATTAACCGAATGTTTGCCAGAGCAAACTTTTGTGGTCGATTATGAACGTCACTATCCCGTGGGTTTAGATGTACAAATATTAAAGCAAGCTTGCAGCGATTTGTGAGTATGCATATAAATTTTAAAAAATCATGTATAAATATATTCGTTTTCTAGAGATTCTTTTAAAGCCAACTTTATAGTACGTTATAAAAATGAAGCTGCTACCATGGAAACCATAAATGATTTACAAAATCTAATAATACATCAAGATATTATTTATACGAATGCTAAGACCATCAAAACGGATCCTAAAATCGAGCAGAAAAAAAGGTTACAAAAAACAACACTAAAAACCCTGCGAAGAGAGATTTTGAGTCAGAAATTGCCATGATATTGGATTGTCTACCTCATCTGGACACTGGTTTCATTAGACGGCTTTCATTTCGGTATGCTTCTAGTGAAGAAGCTATAGCGGCGGTATTGGAACACAATTTGCCACCAGATTTAGATCAAATGTTAAAATCCAGAAGACGCAAGAGCTCGTTATGAAGCTGTCTGAAACTTTAATAAAATTACTTAAAAAGTGCATATAAGTACTTAAAAAGTACATACATATATACTTAAGTGCTTAAAAAGTACATATGTAAGTACTTAAAAAGTGCATATATAAGTGAATATTGTCTCAGAATGATTTGTCTTTATCCTTATCATCATAGTCCGATATTTTTACAGTTTCAGTATCATTCAAGTTTAAGGTGTGTGTACCAACGCTATGCTATTAAAGCTATTAATCGCTTCAAATAGTCAGTTGATTAATTAATAAAAACATAATTAAATGTTAAATTAATAATGCAATTGTTTAACTTAAAAAAATTGATTAATTAAAAAAACATTTTATTAATTATAAGACAATTAACTGAATTGGTTAATTAAAAAACCAAACAATTTATAATTAAAAAGCCATTAGAGTTCAATTATAATGATTGATTTGTTAAAAAAATAATTTATTCATTAAATATTATTAATTCGATTAATTACAATACAAATAACTAAATAAGTTAATAAATAATATTTAATAAAATACTATTTAAAAAATAACTTTGTTGATTCAAATAATCAATTGATTGTTTAATTTAAAAAACAATTTAATTAAAAAAAAAAATAATTAGAAAATTGAGTTTTATTATAAACTCAATAATTTAATTTAAATAATAATCTATTTATGAAATAAAGATTAATTAAATTCAATATATTTTCAATAATTCAAAAATTAAAAATTATATATCAAGAAAACATGTTAATTAATTTTACCCCGGGAAAAGAACCTATGGATCACATAGGAATAATTTTTAACTTTATCAAAAAATGGATTTATGAAATTATATTTTTATAGTATAATATACTTATTATATTAGTACTATATTATACAGTTTATACAGTTTTGTTTAAACTTTTACGTATACGTGAATTTACAAAATTAGCTTATTAATGAAATAAATAATTACATAAATTTATTAATAATATTAGGTAATAATAAAATTAATCATTTATTTAAACAATTTATCATTTTATTAATAAATTTATTCATTAAATATTTTTTTTAAACAGATTTTATTTATTTTTCCAACTTTTTGTAGTAGAAATGTAGTAAACGAGAAAAGGCGTACTTCTGCTTTAAATTAATTATTACTTTAACGAATTATTTTTTTTTTGTTCTTGAATTACTATTTTTTTTGTTATTGAAATTATACAACATTTACTAAAAAATCATTCGAACAACTTAAAAATTTAATACATATTTTCAAAATTGATACAATAAAATTTGTCATTGTGACAAAACTTTTACTACACATGCGCTTTATCTGTTTTGCTTTTATTATCTGTTAGGAAAAGATTAAGAATCAGCCTTAAAAAGGATCAGTTTACGTGTGATCCGTTGAATCATACAAATTTCATGTTCACTAAACTCTTTTCAAAACCGCCTGGCTTACAAAAATTACTTGGTATTAAAAAAAAATAATAAAAAAAAGACATTTATACGTATATTTGCTATTTTTAACAACTTCTGCCATAACTTCTGAAGCAGACCATGAATTCAATTTTCAATAAAAATGCAATTTGAATTAACGTAACAATAACAATTGTATTTAATAAATAAAAAAAATAAAGACAACAAAACAAAAAGAATTCATTTTCTTATTATATACATTTTATGTTACCTTAAAAACTAGTTAAGCGTTTTTTTTTTCAATTCTAATTTAATTTAACAGCAATAAAAAAAAATAAAGATAACAAAACAAAAAAATAATCCATATTTATATTATATATATACATATGTTGTTAATTTTAAAACTAGTTGAACTTTTGTTCCAGCTTGGATAACCTTTCCAAAATTTCCTCATTTTGTCTTTCAATTCTTGCCAATTTGGAAACGAGTTCAGCATGCATCTGCCTCGATTCGTGCAAGGCCTCTTTATATTTGGATGATGTTGAAATTGGTGATTCATTAGACACCAACTTTATCTTTTTTTCTATTGGCGGCTGAAAAATTTCCTCACCATCTAGAATCTCTATAGACATCACAGATTCCTAAAAAAGTTTTTCAATAAATTAAAATATATGTACATACATTTAATATTTATAAAATTATTTTACATTAAGACATTGAAATTCTACTCCTGCTTCTGGTGTAACAGAATCACCATCAACAGCATCCACCGTAATAATGCCGAGAATTTGCTCCTCAAAAGAGTTCAACTCTCGGGGTACGTCCTTGAATGAACCGCCACCGGTTTTATTCATAAAGCTTCTTCTTGCATTAACTTGCTTTTTTACGGCAGATTTTAAGTCAAGCTAACACTACGAAAAAAACTTTTATAATCTTCTCTGCCAATACGAAACAAATTTTAACCTACCTTTTTCCACTGCTCTACAGACTTATCGCTGCCTCCCACGGAATTTAAAGATACTCGTAGAGCTTCCCACTTCTCCTTACAACTATTATTGGAGTTAATGCCTCCAAATTGTCCTCTGGCAAATTCCAAATTGGAAGACATGTAGTCCACAAGTTTTTTTTTTTTAATTTGGGAAATTCGTTGCACTTTCTGAATAATTGCAAAAATAAAATTTAAATGTAAATACTAAAAGTAAAATATAAATAAAAAATTAACATATTTTTTTTTTACCTTTTCTCCAATATTCGATGCCATTTTATATATATATATATATATATTTTTTAAAGCAACTGAATTTAAAAACTTATCTCGCATAGATGTCAGTTGAGAGTGAATTTGACAGTTCAATTTCAAATCTTTTCACATGCCTACTTTACAGAAACACTTTTTTCTCATTTTTCTAATAAATGTGAGCAAAAACGTTACGTGACAGATATTTCTCACAAAATAAAGTTACAGAACCAGTCGAATGCGAGAAACAATAGTTTGTGTCAGTTCGCAACGTTTTTGTTTCATTTTTATACGTTCCATGTGAAAACTTTCCGATGTGAGAGTTACAGAACATAGCTACAGGTGTTTTTTCTCATCCATGTAACTTATTACCTATTGTTCTTAGAAAATTTTCTCCCAAATAGTTTAGATAGCTATTTCTTCAATATTTCGGAAAAAAATACTTAAAAAAAAATTTTTTAAAAGTTTTTTTTGCTAAATCAAAGCATTTTTTGCCTTTTTTTTGAAAAAGGGCATTTTTTTTCATAAGAAAGCTTAGGATTTTTCCTTTAAGAGCTTTTTGACCGCTTAGTGGGATGGGAGTGGGATATCTATCAAAATAAATGTTTTGTAACTCAAGACAACGGTTTTTCAATTTTTCACAAATGCACTATTTTAAATTTTTTCCTCTTTGTGTCTAAAACCTTACAAATAAAACTTATACTGAGAAACTAGACAAACTAAACTTTCCGAAGGTATGTAACGTAACTTCATAACATAACAGAAGAGAATGGTCTCTGTAACCTGAAAGAGTTATTTGCAACATTTCAATCTGAACACGAGGATGTTAAAATTGGCTTCACGAAATTTACCCAAATGAGGCCAAAACATTGCGTTTTGGCAGAAAGCAGCGGAACTCACACAGTATGCGTTTGCATTTACCATGAAAATGTTAAACTGATGTTGAAGGAAATCAATTTAAAGTATTTAACAAATGATTCGGCAGAAGGTTTACACGATTACCGCCATTGCCTTAAATTGACTATGTGTCCTAATGCAACAACTTCTTGCCACTTAGGTGAATGTACCAATTGCCCGAAGACCACATTCATCAAAGAAAATTTAATCAACTCTTTAGATCGGGAATATATAGAGGAGGTCAAATTTGATTCTTGGATTCAGACTGACAGATGCACATTGAAAACAATCATTTTAAATGTGGATGATTTTGTGGAAGAAATGTGTACAGGATTGCTAAACTTGAGAAACCATGACTTTTTAGTCAAAGAGCAATGGTCATTCTTCAAGGATTTGAAGATACATTTGAAGTCTGGTGAATTCGTTATTTCATATGATTTCGCAGAAAACTATAAATATGTTCTTCAGGATGCGACAGTATATTCACAGTAGTTATTTACTATATAAAATATGAAAAACTGGAACACACATAAAATCCAGGTGGAGGATATCAATGCTTCAGCAGATCCGAATTTAACACTCTTACTTGTTTTTAAATAAAAAAGGGAATATAATGTCTTAAACTCTGTAAATTTCTTAATACACATTAAGTATGGATGTAAGATTAAGATTGTCTTAATTACAGAATACCATTAAATGTTTCTATTAAAGAAAATGACATGTTTTCATTTGAAAATGAAAAGGTATAAGAAAAGTTTTAACGTATTTTATTTTTTTTTATTGATGTGTAAACATCTATATGCGCAGGGAAGTAAATTTCTATTTCACAATACAATCACAAAAACAGTGTAACACGTAATAGGTGAGAGCTGACACATAACGCTGTGTGACTTATGATTGTATTGGTGAAAAAAATTATGATATAACATTGTTTTTATGCCTCTTTTTTAAAAGCGTCATCTATGTATCACTTATATACATTTATATTGGGATATTTTTAACGCTTTACAGCAAAGGGTTGTTGAATTAGCTGAAACAGTTTTTGCTATAAGTGATACGTAGATGACGCTTTCTGTTTGATTTTAAAAAATGAAATAAAACAATCTTTAATTACTAGATGTTTACACATCTTCCCTGTGATAGGACTCACATGATTTTTTATTGATATACACTTTAAATGTTTCATAAAATGCTAAATGATCTTAAAAGTACAAATAATATATAAGTTTTTTTTAGAAATGAATAAAAATAAGTTTATTTTATAGAAACATAACTAGCGCTTTTAGTCTCATTCTAATTTAGTATCTTCTAGCGCTTTTTGGAGTACTCTTTTGCACTTTTTGCTTGCCATCGATGACTCTGAAAGAGGCATATATTAGTCTTTCTCCTATTAAGAATGCACGAACGACTGTGATGGCATTCGTTATAGGACCATGATAACGGAGTTCTTGTGGTTTCAACTGCGGTTTCAGCAAGACGGTGTCACCTGCCACACCCCGCACGAAACGATCGATTTATTGGAGCAACGATTTCCAGTCCGAATCATTTCCCGGTATTCCGATGTCAATTTGCCCCGCAAAATGATACGATTTAACGCCGTGCGATTTCTTTCTTTGGGGATTTTTCAAATCTCAGGTCTATGTGAATAAACCATAAACAATTCCTGAGCTCAAGGCCGAGCTTCAACGGTCTTCGGTGAGATATAGCCACATCTTTTTCAAAATATCATTGAAAATTTTAAGGGCCACATGCCGGATATTTTCTTTCATATATAATTGAATAAAAATATCATAGCTCGCTCAAAAAAAATTCGTTCTATTTTCAAATTTAATCGTGCTCTCTTATTGTTTCACCCTTTATTATACTCCTAGTTATCTATGAATTTGAAACAGATATTACTAACAAATTTTTTGACCATAATTCTATCTATCATATTTAACGAAATAGTTGGAATATTGGTTTTGTTACTTTCGGCTACATTATCAGATTAGGTCCGCTCAACTATATTTTGAGTTGAAGCAGCCCCTGATATCCGTATTCTAAGATGGCATTCAAAAGCGGTGATGTAATTATACGACAATGTGGTGAGGGTGTAATGAGTTTGGGCTGATGTTTGTAACTACCAAAGTTTAGGAGCAAGACCCACTTTTTATTATACCGATCGACTTATTTTCTGAGTCTATTTAGCGATATCCGTCTGTCCGTTTGTCTGTCTGTCTGTGGGTCCATGAAAACCTTGTAATCAGACTATAGATCATAAATATGAATATATTTTGATAAAGTTTTGTTTATAAGTTTTTATCGGCCATGGGACAGAGCCATGTTCAGACCTAGTTCGACGTAAATTGCTGTAAGATCCAAATTATTATACATTAATTAGCACTCCAGAAATAAACCCTGTGTAGCTATTTGTTTGCATAGTCCCCATATAAAGTTGATTCCCGATCTTCACTTAAAAGTGCCTAAAAACAAGTAAGAAAATTATAGTCGGTCTAGACCGACTATACGATACCCTATACCAGCAACAATTTTACGTGACCCACGCGTTGTTTTGTTTTTTCAAACCAATTCTAAGTTTTTTCAAACCATATTTTTAAATTCTAAGTTTTTTTTAAACTGAGATATTGTTATACTCAATTAACAAATTGTGTAATTGTAGATGTACGAAGAAAACTGTGAAAATTTTGTAGTAGGCTTTGTTATAATAACACATAAAATGCAAGCAAGAAATTTTTGTGTCTTTTTCTGTGGAAAAAAATGAAAAATTTCATATTTTTTCACATAATTTTTTTAATTTTTTTCCACATAATTTTTTTCGTTGCATTTTATGTGTTATTTTTGCAAAGCATACTACAAAATTTACACAGTTTTCTTTGTACATCTACAATACCACAATTTGTTAATTGAGTATAACAGTATCTCAGTATTCCTTGCAAAACAATTAATAATTTTTTTAACTATTATATTAATCATTTAACTTTACTTTTAACCAAACTAAAGACGTAACTTGTGCATGCTCTTTAAATTATTGATTCATAAAGTTTTATTGATTTATTAAGTTTTCAATTTTCGGTAAGAAAATTAGTTTTAATAATTCGTTTCTATTTCAATTCAAACTTAACATTTTCAAATTATAAATATTAACCCTTTAGATATATTTAGCATGTCAGCGGTTAAGAAACTTAAGATGAATGATACAAGTTCAAGGCCATATCAAACAGAATGGTTTGAAAAATACGGAGCTGTTGAGATAGATAAGAAAATTCTTTGCTTAATTTGCAAGGAAAATTGTACGTCTCGTACTTACAATGTAAAACGATATTTTGAAAAGCTACATGCAAATCTTGCTTCTTTAACAGAAGAAGAAAAAAAAGAATTATTTTCTCAAAAGCTAAAAGAATATCTGTGGTTTTCTGGAATAACCGCGTATGTCCATTTTTGTCAGTTGGGAGTTAACGATGCCAAATATATTAATTTTTAATGCTCTTTACATGTGTTAAATTTTTTTAAAAAAATTTTTTAACATTTCTGAGTTTTTTTCTTTAAATAACGACGTAACTTAAATGTTTATTAAATTAATTTGCAGCACTTACGACGAGTGTCAACCTACGTTTGATCGCTGACAAATTATTTTCTCAGAAAACGACACATAGCGACATACGTTATTATTAATGAAAAAAAATTCAAAATAATTTTGGATTAGTTTTCAGTTTATAACCACTTATAAAAACTTGTGTGTTTATTTCTGTTATTTCTTGTCACTATTATTCTTGATACGTTATTATATTCTCATCCTAACTCCCGTTAACTTTTTGTTGATGAACAAAAAAAATCAATTTTTCAAGCAACAACAACTTATGTCTACATGTGTGGTTGCATTGGTAGTTTTCTCTTTAAAAAAAAACGACGTTTGTCGACATAAGTTGTTTTCTCTGCACACACTTTAAGTGTAATTTACATATTGTTTTTTCGTCATTCTCTAGGATCTATTCCTCTGAAGATTATTGACCCAAAATTTTATATAAAGTATTTATTGCCCATATCTACAGGACTGTAAAATAAAAAGCTCTAACATTTTTATATCGAGCCCATAATTTCAAATATAACGTTGTTTGGCTCCCCTGAACATTTTGATTTTATGACATACGCGGTTATTCTAGAAAACCACAGATATAAATCACAAGCTAATGTATTTAAAACATTTCTAATTCGTAAAAACAACATTACAGCTGCTGGTGTTCACGTAGCACATTGTATCGCACGACATGGAAAACCTCTTTCGGAAGGTGAGTTTTTAAAAGAATCATTTTTGGAATGTAGTGCTCCCCTATTTGCTGATTTTAAAGAAAAAGATTTGATAATAAAGCGCACTAATGAGTTGCCTATAACCGAAATACAATTAAAGAACGAATATTAAGATTATATGAAAATACTTGCTCTCAAATAAATTACGATTTAAAATGTGCCGAAATGTATTCAATTGCTTTAGATGAGAGCGCGGACATAAGTGGTTACGCACAACTTGCAGTTTTTGCTAGGTATAAATCAGGAAATATAATGATGGAAGAACTGGTCAAGTTAATAACATTAACATGAAGAACTACTGGTCGTGATGTTTTTAAGGAATTCGCTGATACATTTATGAAAATGAATATTGATTTACAGAAAATTGCTTCTGTAACAACTGATGGTGCTCCTAGCATGATTGGCAAAAATATTGGTTTTATTCAGCAACTTAAACAAAGTGTCCAACGTTCTTTAAATGAATTTCACTGCCTCATTCTTCAACAAGTCTTAAGTGCAAAACAAGGATTGAAAACATTTTCCAACGTAATGCCAGTTGTTACAAAAATAGTCAATTTTATAAATACAAGAGCTCGAAATAAGCGAGAATTTGCCAAATTATTAGAGGAAATTGATTCTCAATACTCTGGGCTTTTAATGTACAATAATGTTCGATGGCTCAGCCGTGGTCAAGTTTTAAATAGGTTCTAGATTTATTGGAAGAAATAAAACTATTTTTGCATAAAAAAATAATGTTTTTGACGAATTATCAAATATAGAATGGCTAAATGACCTAATGTTTTGCCGTGATATCACTCAGCATATTAGTGAATTGAATAAAAAACTCCAAGGACCTTGTCAAGTTGTATTAGTCATGTTTGAAAATATTAAAACGTTTATGACAAAACTTGATATATTTAGTAATGATTTGAAATTGAAAATATTGAAATATTTTCCATATCTGCAAGACATTTCCAAGCAGCTGCAAACTTTGAAAATAATAATATTACACAGGATCATACAATTAAAAAATATTTAACTTTTATTGAAGAAATAAAACAAGCTTTTCTGGATAGATTTATTAAATTTAAGGATTTAGAAAAAACATTACGGTTTATATTGTATCCACACAAAATAGAATATAATAATTTGGAATTAACCGTGTTCACTTGTTTAGGTATTGAAAATTTGGAAAAATAAATTTTATGTGGAAAAATAAATTTGAAAATTTAATTACAGATTTGCAAAAAAAGGATTTAGAAAATATTTCTGACAATAAGAAAAAGGTATTCGAACAAAGAACTGATAATATAATATTAAAAGAATAGGACTCTTTACCAGATACATTTAATACAATGAAAAAACTGGCAAATGCTCTTTTAACAATGTTTGGTTCAACATATGTATGCGAAATTTTATTTTCATCAATGAATTTTATAAAATCCACGCAAAGAAATATACTTGGTAATGAAATGACTGCCGCATGTGTAAAAGTAATGAATTTTAAGTATGAACCAAATATACATCAATTATCTGAAAATAAACAACAAAAGTTTCGCATTAAATGTGTGTATATTAGGGTGGCCCTTCGTTATATGGGGCAAAAAAAAGTGTTAAAAGTAAGGGTCTTACCCCCCAGAAATATGTGAATGGCCAAAAAACTGGGAAATACGAAGCTTTGGGCCAATCGAAAGATGTTTAGAGGTTGCTCAAAGCGATTGAAAATTGAAAATGTGTTTATATGGTGAAAAAAATGAATTTTTTTCAGTTTTTGGTAAATTTTATGAATATTAGAAACATTTTTGTTCTACATGAAAAATTATTCGATATAAAGAGACAATTATCTATTCAAAAAGGTATAAAAGTTTTAATTCGGTTTAGAACCAGCCCAGTAATAAATAATACCCCAGACCACTAAAGTGTAAATTATTACTTCCCCGAGAAATTCGAGGACACATCATAAATATTTTTTAAATTAATTACTACGATATAATTTTTTTACTTAAAACACTCAAGGTTATGAGATATGGAATAAGATTTTTTTATTAGATGTCGTAAACCTGTCCTAAGATGATGTCACACGCGAACAAAATTTTTGGGATGTTTTTGAAATCTCCAATTTCGAACTTCAAAAATTTTTCTTCAACAAAATCGAGAAAATTGGGGAAAAAAGTTCATAGAATTGTTAAATATATCTTATGTTATTAAAATAAAAAAAAAATAAAAATATCCCCCGACACACTTGAGTATGGCAACCATTTGATTTTTTCGGATTTCGAAAAAACTGTGTTTTTTGGTAATAACACGGCTTAGTTGCTGTCATAAAATATTTAAAATTGAAAATTAGCTACTTCTGTAATGTTAGTTGTTTTGTTTTATCATCGTTACTCAAGGTTGCCAAAAAAAACTTTTTGGACATCATTAACCCATGCAGACCTGCGGCCCAAAATGACCCCAATTTTTTTTTTTTTTAATTTACAAAAGAAGTAAGTTTTTTGCTTACTACTAATTAATTTTAGGAAATGCGATATGAAATATTATGAAATATTATGTTTATTTATTTTACATATTTACATATTTTACATATTTTACATATTTACATATTTTATTTATTTACAGAAGAGTGCATATGAATTATTTTTATAACAATTGTTTTTGTTAAAACAAATACTTTATTGTGACTAGGGTGTTAAGAATATGAAATGTGAAATTTGTTCTCTTCATTAAGGTGTAGTTAAAGATGATTTAGTGTGCGATTGAAATTGTTTTCTGTATTCACTTACGACTTGTAATAAGTATTGCTTTTCTTTTTCATTCTTTGTTAAGATATTGTTATACTCTTCAATCAATTTAACGCCGCGTTCTGCTGTATCATTTACCACTTTAATTTTTGAAACAATATCGATTCCGGTTTTATAAGTTTCAGTATCATCCCAGTACAAAGGATCTACATTTAAAAATTGGAAGGAAATTCCAAAACGGGAAAAAAACTTAATTGTGTTTACTGTAACAAAATCATAAAGTTCTTTTTCTATAAACTGATTGATTTCGCTGGGTTTCACCAGTACACGTTTAACACTTTCTACATCTTCATCGCAGCTATCAATATTTTTTATTTTTTCAGCAATTTTTTTTTTCATGTCAATAGAAACGCTATTATTGAACAATGCCATTGCAACACATTCATCTGATAGATACCATAAATGGTTTACAATTTTTTTTATTCCAATATCGGCTATTTTTTTATTTACGTTTCTGTACTCGTAAATTTCTTTGATAAAAGATAAATCTTGATAAGGCGCTTTGGATGGAATAACACAATTAAACCAGAGCTTAACATAAAACTTTAAAATAAAAGCGCATATATCTGCAAGTGCTTTCGCTTCATATTCTGTTAGCTTGAATTCTGATCGAAACAAATAAATTTTTAAGCAATATAACGCTTTTGACATCCAGCGTGCATGATGAGTGGGACCAGGAATACGGAATTTAATATTCTCGCTTGTTCCTAAGCATATAGTTGTCAATTCCAATAGTTCTCTGTAGTCATCTCTAACTATATCCTTGCGGACAATTTCTTATAAAAACAGGCTTGCCAGGTACTTTTTTTCGTTGTCCCCAAACAAATCAAAAATTATCCCCAAAAATCCCCAACTACAAAATGGTTGCACAAAATATTAGATTTAAAATTCTTTATTTAATTTTCCGGTTTTTACCAGGCTTGTTGGCACTGCTTATTGATATTTCATTTCAAAAAATATCCCCAAAAACCCCAAATTTTGCAATGTGAACTTTAAGTTAGTAAATAAGCCTAAATTTACTTTACTTTACAAGGTATACTTACAAGGTATACTTGGCTTTTGATTATTAAAAAAAAAATGCAAAAAAAAATTGGGGTCATTTTGGGCCGCAGGTCTGCATGGGTTAGTGATGTCCAAAAAGTTTTTTTTGGCACCCTTGAGTAACGATGATAAAACAAAACAACTAACATTACAGAAGTAGCTAATTTTCAATTTTAAATATTTTATGACAGCAACTAAGCCGTGTTATTACCAAAAAACACAGTTTTTTCGAAATCCGAAAAAATCAAATGGTTGCCATACTCAAGTGTGTCGGGGGATATTTTTATTTTTTTTTTTATTTTAATAACATAAGATATATTTAACAATTCTATGAACTTTTTTCCCCAATTTTCTCGATTTTGTTGAAGAAAAATTTTTGAAGTTCGAAATTGGAGATTTCAAAAACATCCCAAAAATTTTGTTCGCGTGTGACATCATCTTAGGACAGGTTTACGACATCTAATAAAAAAATCTTATTCCATATCTCATAACCTTGAGTGTTTTAAGTAAAAAAATTATATCGTAGTAATTAATTTAAAAAATATTTATGATGTGTCCTCGAATTTCTCGGGGAAGTAATAATTTACACTTTAGTGGTCTGGGGTATTATTTATTACTGGGCTGGTTCTAAACCGAATTAAAACTTTTATACCTTTTTGAATAGATAATTGTCTCTTTATATCGAATAATTTTTCATGTAGAACAAAAATGTTTCTAATATTCATAAAATTTACCAAAAACTGAAAAAAATTCATTTTTTCACCATATAAACACATTTTCAATTTTCAATCGCTTTGAGCGACCTCTAAACATCTTTCGATTGGCCCAAAACTTCGTATTTCCCAGTTTTTTGGCCATTCGCATATTTCTGGGGGATAAGACCCTTACTTTTAACACTTTTTTTTTTAAGGGCCACCTTAGTGTATATGTATAATTTTTTTGATATTAAATTTTCTTTGTTTTTTTATTATAAAATAATAATCATATATATATGTGCGAATAGTAAATAAAATCATATTTACATGTATTTTTTGTTAAATCTTTAATTACTAAAATAATATTTGACCCGTAGGTTGATATTACAAAAAAATAAATTCAATTTTGACTCACTTGTCAAAAAGGTTCGCCATCGCTGCCCTATACCATGCGTTTAGAGACCCTATCTCTTAGGCTAAACTAACTGGACAAAGAAAATAAGCATAAACCAAATTTGAGTGGGATTTTTAAAAATTTTTTTGGCTGCAGATATGAAAAAGTTCATATCGGATGTTATATCTATATGGGGACTAGGCCCAAAATTGGACCGATCCTGACCATGTTTGGTAAAGCCTCTTGTATTTTGCAAAAATATATACAAACAAAATTTGAGATGAATCAGTGCAATATTTTTGTTTTTTGATAGATTTAAGTGAAGATCGGGAAGCAACTTTATATGGGGCCTATGACTAAGAGTTATCCCATAGAGATCATTTTTGGACTGCTGATTAATGGATGTAATAAATACACACAAACTCAATTTGACTAAGATTTATATGATAATTTAGATCTTATGGCAATTTATGTTGATTTCATAGGGGTTATTTGTATGGGGGATAGGTCTGAACATAGACCGATTCTCACCAATTTCAATAGCGTTCATCCTGTGGCCGATAAAAGCTTACATACGAAACTTCATCGAAATATATTCATATTTGCGAGCTGCAGTTTGATTACAAACTTTACATGGACACACAGACGGACGGACGGACGGACATCGTTAAATCGAATCAGCTAGTGATTCTGATTGGATCGGTAAACCACATAGTGGTATAGGGTATAATAAAAGTATTGTGCATATTACTCTCAAATTTGGGTTGTTACTTTTTTTTCCAAAAATAAATGACGTCAGTAAATATGGGCAGGATCGGTCTATTTTTCGAACTAGTCCCCATATAAAAATAGCGTTCGCTATGATCCATTTCATATCGTACTTTCTATATCCAATTAGTTAGACCTTAGACCCTTTCTCTAAATTCATGGTATAGGATATCATATAGACGGTCTAGAGTCTAGACCGACTATAATTTTCTTACTTGTTTTATTTAATTTATTTATTTAATTTTTAGTATTCATTAAAAAATATCAATAACTGACTGCTTTAATTAACTCCATTTAAAATTGGCATTCATGTTCAACATTAATCGCCACCTTCATGTTTGGGTCTAGAAAACAATTACAAGGGTAATTAAGTCAAATAGTTAGAGTAAATTGGCTATAATTATTTAAAAAAAATGTCAACATATAAAATAATGAATGTGATAATTTAAACAATTCTTAAAAAAAAAAAAATCAATATATTTACTTACTGGATTTACAATTAAATACAGTTGTTTTTTTATAATATCATATTTATTTATATATAGGTACATATATATATATATATATATTTTATTATATAAAATTAATATTCGTGCTTAAAAGTACACGTATTGAAAAATAATTTAATTACAATAATTATTTACATGAAATAGTTCTAGTTTGTGAGCAAGAGCATTGCAAAATTTTAATAGAATAATTTCAATTTATGAGCTTTCAGCTCTCCGGCAATACATCTATTGATTTGATGGGCAGCCTCACATTTATCGGTGGCCTTGATTAGGGTATTACAATTATTGGCTGTGGCTACAGCCACGGAAACAATTAAGGGATTGTTATTGGAGACCACACCGGCAGCACGAGCTATACCTTTAGCTGACAATTTGTTGGTGTTGTCCATCTAACAAGAATTTATTTGTTTATATAGACATTGGTAAAGGGTTTTTTTTTTATAAATTAACTTACCAGTTTTGTTTTTGTCAATATACAAGCCATTAAACATTTCTCTTTTTTTGAGGGATTTTCTTCATACAATAGAGATTTGGCCGATATTTTAGGATTCATTTTTAAGTCTTTGGCACATTCTTCTTTGGCTTTAATGAGAACATCTTGCAAGTCTTGTATGCCCTGTGGCAATTGACGTTTGGACCGTTTATAGCTGTTATGAAGACTATTTCCTAAAGGACTGGCCAAGGGTTTCCGTTGACTTTTATCGGCCATTAAGGAGTTGCCATAGAAGCTTTTCATCTAAAAGGGAATTTTCAAATCAATTACTTTAACTTCCAGCAAAAAAGATTTAAATTTAAACTTACACTTTTACTGTTGGCCACATTGAAATATATGAAAATGATGAAAATAATTGTTGTTGCGGAATATTTCATATTGCACTTGTTGTTTTGTTTTGATAAACTGTAAATGTTTACTGATATCTTAACCATTCGCAATGCATTGTTTTTATACCATTAAGTTCTTTGCAAAATTGGGCTGAATTAACATTTTAATTCGTTCTTAAGAAAATGCAGTATTCTCTAGTGGCCTTGTTTAAGGTCGACCTCAAACTGTAAAGCAAACATGACATTGAGAATTTAAATGATGAAAAAAAGAAACGACAGAATTTCATATTTGTTTGTAAATTAGCAGCAAGATTTACTTAAAATTAAAGTGTCTTAAAATATGGCGAAGAATTGTTTTTTTTTTCATTTTCGAAATTCTTATGGTCTCATTTGATGGAACGAAACGTTTGAATTTTATATGAAATTTGATTTTTTCTATACAAATTTCAAATAATTAATTTACGTTTACAAACTAAACTTTTTAAACTCTTTCTTTTAACTCATACTCTCTGACTGTCTGTCTGTCTGTCTGTCTGTCGTGGGTCAACCACATTCCCCCTTATTCAAATGATCTGAAACTTGGCGCATAGTCTTGTTGTGACTACAGATTAATTTTGGGGTAGTCACGCACAGTCACGCATATTCACGCACAGTCACGGAGTAATGTAAATGTCATTTCCAATCATCCGATCGATCTGAAACTTGATCCATGCATTTGCTGTGAAAAAAATATTAACTTTGACTTAGTCACGCACAGCTACGCATGGTCACGCACAGTCACGGAGAGATTTAAAACGGATTTCCTCTCATCCAATCAATCTGAAACTTGGTCGATATATTTGCTATAAAGAAATATTAACTTCGACATAGTCACGCACAGTCACGGAGAAATTAAAACCTCACTTCCCCTCATCCGATCGAGCTGAAACTTCGTCCATAGACTTTTTGTGGCCAAAGATTGATTTTAAGATTGTCACACACAGTCACGCATAGTCACGCACAGTCTCGAAGTGATTTAAATCCCATTTCGGCTCACCCAATCAATCTGAAACTTTGTCCATAGACTTCTTATGACCAAAGATTAATTTTAAAATAGTCACGCAAAGGCACGCACAGTTACGGAGAGATTCAAAACTCATATGCATAAGGAAAGATTTTAATAAAAACTTTCTTTTTATGGGTTGGATTATTTTATTTAAGTCTTCTATAGAAAGTGAAATGATTGAAAATTAATTACGCTCAAATACTTTCAGATCTTATTGATACAAAACTAAATTTGCGTTTCGAGAGGGGCCTTGGATCCAACTTTGCTGAGGTAAAAACTGGATGTAGAAAATAAGCGTAAACCAAATGTTAGTGCTATTGTTATTAATTTATGGCGTGTAGATATGAAAAAGTTAATATCTGTTGTTATTTTCATATCAGGACTAGCTCAATATATGGACCGATCATGACCATATTTAGTAAAGTCACTTACTTTTCTCAAAAATATATATAAACCAAATTGAAAAAAAAAAATCATGTGAGTCCGATCACAAGGGAGATGTGTAAACATCAAATAATTAAAGAAAACATCAACATCATATTTTCCAGTGCATAAAAAATAAGTCGATTGTGCTGTTTTCTGAAATTCAATTGATGTTTTCTGAAATGCAATTGATGTTTTCTGAAATTCAATTGATGTTTTCTGAAATGCAATTGATGTTTTCTGAAATACAATTGATGTTTTCTGAAATTCTATTGATGCTTTCTGAAATTCAATTGATGTTTTCTGAAACTCGAATGATATTTTCTGAAATTATATTGATGTTTTCTGAAATTCTATTTATGTTTTCTGAGATTCAAATGATGTTTTCTAAAATTATATTGATGGTTTCTGAAATACAATTGATGTTTTCTGAAATTCTATTGATGCTTTCTGAAATTCAATTGATGTTTTCTGAAACTCGAATGATGTTTTCTGAAATTATATTGATGTTTTCTGAAATTCAATTGATGTTTTCTGAAACTCGAATGATGTTTTCTGAAATTCTATTTATGTTTTCTGAAATTCAAATGATGTTTTCTGAAATTATATTGATGGTTTCTGAAATACAATTGATGTTTTCTGAAATTCTATTGATGCTTTCTGAAATTCAATTGATGTTTTCTGAAACTCGAATGATGTTTTCTGAAATTATATTGATGTTTTCTGAAATTCAATTGATGTTTTCTGAAACTCGAATGATGTTTTCTGAAATTATATTGATGTTTTCTGAAATTCTATTTATGTTTTCTGAAATTCAAATGATGTTTTCTGAAATACAATTGATGTTTTCTGAAATACAATTGATGTTTTCTGAAATTCTATTGATGCTTTCTGAATTTCAATTGATGTTTTCTGAAACTCGAATGATGTTTTCTGAAATTATATTGATGTTTTCTGAAATTCTATTTATGTTTTCTGAAATTCTATTGATGTTTTCTGAAATTTAATTGATGTTTTCTGAAACTCGAATGATGTTTTCTGAAATTCTATTTATGTTTTCTGAAATTCAAATGATGTTTTCTGAAATACAATTGATGTTTTCTGAAATACAATTGATGTTTTCTGAAATTCTATTGATGCTTTCTGAAATTCAATTGATGTTTTCTGAAACTCGAATGATGTTTTCTGAAATTATATTGATGTTTTCTGAAATTCTATTTATGTTTTCTGTAATTCAAATGATGTTTTCTGAAATTATATTGATGGTTTCTGAAATACAATTGATGTTTTCTGAAATACAATTGATGTTTTTTGAAAGACAATTGGAAAATGTTTAGAAAAGAACATATCATAATTTTTTCACAAATACAATCAGATAAAGTCACACCGATTAACACTTCAGCTCACACCGATGTGTTACGCTGTTTTTGCGATTGTATTGTGAAATAGAAATTTACCCCCCTGCGCGTATAGATGTTTACACATCAAAAATCTATGCAATATTTTTGTTTTCTGATAGATTTAAAGTAAGATCGGGCATCAGCTTTTGTATGGGGAATAAGACTAAAAGTTCTTCTACAGGAATTTTTGGACTACTGATTAGTGGGAATAATAGACACACATACACCAAATTGTATCCATATATATGTGAGAATCTGAATCTTACGAACATTTAGTCGGTCTGATAGGGGCTATTTGTAAGAGGTCTAGGTCTGAACAAGCTCCGGTTTTCACTAATTTCACTAATAGCGTTCATCTTATGATCGATAAAATCTTATATACTAAATTTCATTAAAATATATTCATATTTGATTACAAAGTTTAAATGGATACACAGACGGACGGACAGATAGACTGACTGATGGACAGAAATCACTTCATTCATTTAGAAGTACAAATATTGAATCTTAAATTCGGATTCCAAAATGTGGACCCCACAAAATATTTTGATGACTTATATCGGTTATTAAAAAGTTTAAGAAATAGTATAAATGCACGTACGCGTAAATTAGATTATATGGAGGATGAGTTCGATCCCATACTTAATGAAATTTGCTATTAAGTTATGGTTCTGAAAAGGCCTTTTTTGAAAATAATGTTGAAGAATCGGAAAAAGAATTAATAAACGTCCGTCCGTTCATCCGTCCGTCCATGTAAACCTTGTAATCAAAATACAAATATTATTTTATTTTGATGAAATTTGGCATATAAGCTTTTATCGGCCAAAGGCCAAAAGCTCTTGAAATTGGTGAAAATTGGTGCATGTTCAGACCTAGTCCCCATACAAATGGACGCTATTACATTGATTTAAATGGTTATAAGAACCATATTGTAATATAAAACTCGGTCAAATTTGATCTGTATTTATTTATTATAACGATAACGTCATTAGTTTAAAAATAAATCCAATAGGACAATTCTTAGTCATAGCCCCCATATAAAGCTGCTTCCCGATCTTCACTTAAATCTATCAAAAACAAAAAAATTGCCTAGATTTTTCTCAAATTTGGTTTGTATATGTTTTTGCAAAAAATAATATGGTCAGGATCGGTGCATTTTTCGACCTAGACCCCTTATAAATATAGCATCTGATATGAGCTTTTTCATATCTGCAGGCAAAAAAATTAATAACAGTGGCACTCAAATTTGGTTTATGCTTATTTTCTATATCCAATTAGTTGAACCAAAGACCGACTATAATTTTCGTACTTATTTAAATTCATATATTGCTCACCCAATGTAGATTATTAGTACTCTTGCCTTTTAAAACCCTTTTTCGAATTTTTTTTAGATATTTTATTTGTTCTCGGTGCAAACGTTCTTTAACATTATATATAGGGGAAAAAAATGTACATAAAATTCCTGATCCTGAGATCAAACTATACTTTTTTAAAAGTTTTTAGAGCGGCGCTGAATCCGAATTTGATCTCAGCTTTGCAAAATTTGCATTTTAAGGTAGAAATTTCTCGAAACACTTATGCGATGGAGCAATTCCGAGGTCGGATTTGGATTTAGCGGCCTTAAAAACTTTGAGGCAATATTAATGCAGTAACCACAATGAAAACAGATTCATTGTGGCTATCGAATTTATTACCAAATGAATTGCGATTATGCTAATAACCGAATTTTTGGTTCAACAATTCTGTTGCCTTAAAAGTAGAAAAATGCCCGATGCTAAGAAATATCTTTGTGATACAATCGAAAATACCATTGTTCCACTTAAGAAGAATTCAGTTGGCGAATATTTCTTCTGTGTGTAGTAATTTCAACGGATGATTTGTCCAAGAGAAAATAAGATATCTAAAAATTTCCGAAAGAGTTTTGTGTAAAAAGTTGTCTTCGCGATGTAATACAGTCTCAGCTATAGAATAAAAGTGATTTTTACATTTTTACACTATGATTTAGCAGTCAAATTAGGATTCAGCGAACCTTTAAAAAGTATACTCAGGTGCCAGGGTCTGGAGTTTGAACTTGTTTTTTGACCTTTAACTAAGTAGAAGTGGTAAAAACAATAATTTTAAAAAGCAACATTATCCGAAATGTTATTGTTTTCATAGTCGGTCTTATAAACCCTAAGCAGTTATTTGTATGGAAATAAAAAATATGCATGTACTCCAAAGCGGAGACATGCTTATTAAAAACAAAAAGTATACAGAATTAAAAGGATACCTCACTTGCCAAACCGATTAACTCCCATTCCATGATAATTATCAATACATTATTAGATAAATTTGTTTAAAATATAAATCGTTCGGTGTCAATCAAGCGTTTTGTTATTAAAGTTTAAAAGAAATCACGAAGTGCAGTTAATCCAAATGTCAGAGAATTCATTCAAGCATGCAATATTGATTTTTGTGAACTAGTCTTTCAGAAAATTCTTTGACAGTTATTTTTAGATTTTTATTTTTTCGAGAGAAAAAAAGTTATTTTGAAAGGTATAACTATTACGGTCGCTGCTATAAAGGGTTAAATTATTAAATAAAATAAAGAGAATTTTGAACCCAATATCTTTTTTTTTTCTATAACTGACTTTGACAATCATTGAACAAAAATGTGGCCGTCAATTTTGAACAATATATTTAAAGAAGTATGTAAGTTGCAGAAATTAATACCAAAGTTTTCCATTGCCCGAGTATCGAGCTACTCCAGCCGAACGGGTGCTCGAGTAGTAAATATTAATATTTTTCATGTTTAGAAGCATGTAGAAACATATATATAACTATTTAGCATAACAAATATATACTTTTAGGGATCGAACAAGTACCAGGAACTTCACTAAAACTTCACTTGAATCAGACTGGCATAGGCAAACTACGTCTCGACCAATCTCCATACAAATATATGAAAATATGCACGTAGACCACCATAAACAGCGGCTACTACGTTTCAACCGATAATTTACAAATATAATCAAATATCTCAAAGCAAAAAAGTCTCCTGGAATCGATGGGATAAGCAACAAAATAATAAAAGCTCTTCCTAAAAAAAGGTGTACAAACTATAACAAATATTATTAATTACTGCTTAAATTTTTTTTATTTTCCAGATTGCTGGAAAGAGGCAAAAGATATTGCAATATGTAAGCCGAACAGAGTATCCTCTTGCCCATCATCTTATATGCCAATTAGCTTGTTTATCATCATTAAGCTAAATTTTAGAAAAAGTTTTGAAAGAAAAAGTTTTAAAGTTTTGTGAAGAAAATCATGTTTTTCCAACACATCAATTCGGATTTAGAACTTTAGAACAATACGTCCCATACTTTAATTAGGATTAAATCCAAAATTAAAAATAATTTTAATGCCAGAAATTCCACGGGCATGGTACTATTGGATATTAAATCTGCCCTCGACTCTGTATTGCATAATGGACTCATTTTCAAAATGATAAACTTTAATTTTCCAACATAAATCATTAAACTAATTCAGAGCTTTTTGTATAATAGATCATATAAAGTTTATATAGGAAGTAGCTTTTCAACAAAAATTGCAATATCAGCGGGCCACCCCCAAGGATCTTGCCTCTCACCAATTTTATACAATATATTTACATCTGATTTTCCTACTGTGGCTGATTGCTCGTCATCTATATTTGCAGATGATACTGCGATTATCTGTCATGCAATATTTGCTGAAGATATTATCAACAGACTCCAATATGCTTTAATAAGTTTAGAGGCATATTTCAAAAAATGGAAAATACTTGTTAACACGGAAAAGACGCAGGCAATATATTTCACTAGAAGCATAAGCAATGTTTCACAGCTCAAAGAGATCTCAGTTTCCTTAACACTGATATTAAATGGGAAACTAAAGTCAAATATCTTGGAGTCATACTGGACTCAAAAATGAATTTCAGCCAACACGTTTCCTATGTAATAAACAAATTAAATACTGTCACAAAACGTTTATATTCGTTTGTAAATAGGAAGTCCACTCTAAGTCTTGACAGCAAAATTTTAATTTTTAAAACTATTTTTATGTCTATAATGTTTTATGGAGCCCCAGTGTGGAATGATGTTGCAAATTGTCATATAAAAAAGCTTTAAATAAGTCAAAATGAACTTTTAACAAGTAAGAGTGTTAAATTCGGCTGTGCCGAATCTTTGATACCCTCCACCTCGGTTTGAGTCTTGATAATAAATGTAAATGAAAAAGTAAACAATTTGTTAAACTTAATACCAAATTATTTCAGCAAACTCTTTGGGTTGATTTTCGTCTTTTCTATTATTTCGGATTTATTTCGGTGTTTGCTTTTTGGTCATCGTAGTTGCTGATCGGAATGCATTTAGGTTATGTGTTTCCGGTTATATGACATAACTTCTCGTTTAATTTAGTTTTTGCTAATTAAATAGCTCGCCCTAACCTCCATTGTAAAGGTAATGGTTGTGTAGGGTGGCTATATGCATTAAATCGTGCTTTTTTGGCTTTTAACTGGCCAAATATTTCTTCATTGCGGCCATATAGGTCGGATGGAGTAACAAAATAATAACCAAAAAAAATCTCTCTCAACTTTTTTATTAAAATATTGTCATATTTGGAAAACACAGAGAATAAATTTATAATAATAATAAATAATCAAATTAGGGATGCCAAACGCAAAAAACCAAATGTCCCAAACATTTTAAATAAAATAATTTGTTATCTTTATTTTCTGAAAAAATTCAAATATTCATCCAAAAAAAAATTGTGAAAAATAATATATGTATAAATAACATTCTCATAAAATTGCGTTTATTTATGTAACAATTTTTATGTTCGTAATTCTTAAATATCATTTGAGGTTTCCTAAAATTCATTGAATTTAAATTAATGTTTTCTGTACTGCGAATTCAACGATCCGACAGAATTTCAACGTTCCGACAATCGCAAAACATATCGACAGGTATTGTTGTTTGCACTGAGGATTAAGTGATTCACTAAGTACACACATCTTAACGACAGTCGACGAATCTATTTTTCTATTTATTTAAATTGTAAACGAGTGGCATCTCTGTCAAAATAAGCGAAAAACACAAAGAATAGAAAAAAACAAATTACTTCGTGTTTGACTGGATGATTTCATGTTTATGTTTAATATCTCTATTTTTTTTACTAATATTTCTGTTTATTTATTTGAAAATGAAATAATGAATTGAATATGCTATTTAATTTTTTTATTTATATAAAAAAGTTTTTTTAATTAAAGCAAAATAATTTTACTATTTTATGATTTTTATTTATGTATGACGACATTTCAACCTAAAAATTTAAATTTTTATCGATTGAATAAACAACACAAAAATGGTTGTCGTTTAGATAACAACAACAGCTGACTTTAACAATAGCGAATATCGTTTAAAAATTTTACTGATAATTTTGCTATTTTCTTTTTTTAACGATTCGACTATCGTTAAAAGAAGTTACTGAATCGCGGTACTGAAAAGCTATTAAAGCTGAATGTCAATATTTTTTTTAAATGTAAAAATTTTTTAAATGTAAACATATTTGGTGTTTTTTTTTGGAATTTCAATTTGTGTTTAACGAATAAAATTTATATATTAAAGATGCAATTGATGTCTTCTAAATTTAAAATTATAATTTCCGACGTTTTGATATGATTTTCTGAAATTCAATTAATATTTTCTAATGTATAATTGGAAATTTTAATTCCAGTTTTCAGAATCGATATTTTCTAAAATTTGAATGGAAAATTTAAAAAATGCAATTTTGTATTTATGTGAATAATAATGCTTTAGTAATTATAAACAATTTTTAAAAATTAGATATAATCGCAATCAGATATTTTGTAGGTAAAGCAGAATAATAATTCTATATAACTATGTAGAACTGTTTTGAAAGCAAAAAACTCATTGATGAACTCAGTAACTCTTTTTTGTAAAGACAACAAAAAGTTAGTATGCCAAACTTATGTTCATATTTGTAAAACAATAATGAAAAAACGTATGAAATAATAAAAGACCAGCCCGTGTATACTCTTAACATTGTTCTGTATAATATCTATTTGAAAATATTGACATTCATGTTAAAATAGAAATAACTATTGCAAAGCTAATTAGAACAAAAATTGTGGCGCCATCTATTGTGGCATAGTCACGCTGAGCAAAATGAAGTGACACTCTGTTAATGCAAAAGAAATGTATTTTCTCCACAACAAAATATTGCAGAATTTTATGTAAATAAAATAATATACCGATTTATTTCTAACATGCAGTTATTATGGATATTCATACATATATAGAATATATGTATATTATTTGTATTATTTAATATGTGTATGTATGTATATGTAAATATTACACACAAAAAATACAACATCAAACGTTATTTTTGTGTTTTTCTCTTTAAATAAATTAATACATAAATTTTTTTTTTTTTTGCTAAATTTAATAATTGTGCTCTACTACTACTGGAAAAAGCTCGATCACTTTACATACAAATGTATGAAAATATACTTACACTCCATTAAAATTTGGCATCGAATTACAAAAATCTATGTGAGGAACACATGATACAAATTTATACTTCTTAGTGAAAATATGAGAATATTACGTGCTTCAAATTTCAAAGTAATCCGTTCAAGATTGTGGCTCAGACGAACTACTAATCGGAAAAAATCAGATATTTTCTATACAAAAGTCTAAGAATTTGCTCTTATTTCAAGTTTGAGATAATTTTACAGAAAATTTTTCATAATTTGGTAAAAATTTATATTTTTAGAGTTAGATATATAAGTATAGTATTTCTTTAACATTTCAAACAATGCCGCCTATATTTATGGGGGCGGGCGTACTACCACTCGAAAAAGCTCGACCACTTTCGATGCAAATGTGTGAAAACATCCACTCCATGGAAGTATGAAATCATTGTACAAAAAATATTTAAAAAATACATGGTAAAAATGCAAACTAGCTCTAGCCCCCCATATCAACAGATTTTTTCCTAAAAAATTGGATGAAAGGTGGGGGGGTGGGCGAACTAATTTCATGGAAAAAGATTGGAAAATAAAAAACTACAAGTAAGAGTGTTATATTCGAATCTTTGATATCCTCCAAATGTGTTTTGCGTTTAGATTAATATCTGGACTTATTGCACTATTTATTACAAATGTAAACAATTTATATTTGAAAAAGTAAACAATTTGATAAAGTTAATACTAAACACACAGAATTTTTAACATTTTTTAGAGGTGTCTTCATATTTTTGGGACATATCTCGGCACAATGATGCCCGATATTTTCAATAGCAACCTGCTCGAAATAATAACAAACAATATTATCATAACTTTTTCCAGTTGAATGGTTTATTTTGTGAGAGAGCGTGATTTCAATAGACAGACGGACAGACGAGTTGTTATTAACAATATACTTAGGACAAACTGATATATACCCTCTTTGCAGTGGTGTGGAGGGTATAAAAATTAGCAAAAAAAAAAATTAATTATTTCTCTTAAAATTTTAAGCCATTCCGACCAAAAGTGTGGAACTACTACTCCAAAAAGATCCATACAAATATATGAAAAAATGCACTCAACGCTAGTTTGACATCGATTTACGAAAAATACTTAGCGAACATATTAAACAAATTTTTTTCTGCTTAAAGCTGCTAAAACGATAAGGTTATGTTCTCATCAAAAAACATCGGCCACTTTCTATAAAAATGTCTGATAATATGTTAAATATAATTGTTTGAATTTCATATGTCTAGTAAGTAGTTTGAGTTGCATCAAAGTGGCATGGAGCGCATTTTTTCCATATATTTTTATGGACACTGGCTGATTAGTAGTTCGGCAATAGCACAATTTTGGTTGGTATGCCTTGAAATTTAAAGAAAATTATGTCCATATATTTTCACCTGCAAACAGGATTTTTTTTTTTTAATTACATGACACATTTTTATTAAACGAGGCGACCTTTTACAGGTAATTTTCGCCTATAACTCAGTTATTTTCGGAATTGCTTAATTATTTAATTGAGTCATCTATGAATATGGTCAATTATGGCCAGAGAAACAAATATTTTATTTTGATTTTTGTTTATATTTTCTGTTTTTTGTCTTGAACCTTGAAGAAAGAAAATGGTCAATTACGGGTGGAGGATAAAATTTATTTAAAAAAATTTTTTTTTTAATTTTCTGTTTTTTGTCGAGTAGTTCCACCAAAATATTGCGGAATGCCTTGAAACTTGAGGAAAGTATTCTTTTTATGTCTACAATTCTAAGGAATATAATTTTATTTTAAGGAATTATGGAAAATTTTCTGGAAAATACCATCAAACTTCTAAAAAGAGAATATTTTCACACATTTGTGTAGAAAGTGGTCAACAAATTTTTCATGAGTAAATTATTATTACTCTTAAAATCATTAAATAGTCCCATGAATTAATTGCATTGATTAGAAGTGGCAACTCCATATGTTTTATACTTAAGCACCTAAAAGTAGTTTATATATTTTTTTTAAATTTAACTTATTGTTAGTAGAATCATTTATTTAACAGTTAAACACGCATGAGAATAAAAACATTATTAAAATCAACACATATTTAATTTTCGACATGTTGAAAGACTTGTAAAGATTAATTTAATCTATTAAAAATATATTTTCACTTACTCTACCGTCCTCAAGTATTTGCCATCCTAAAATATGTCGTTTTTCACTAATAGTTTCCGTTTAAGTCATACAATTAATACAGATGGAATTTTTATTAAGTTAATAATTTACTATATGCAATAAAAACATTGTTTTTTTTTTAATCAGAAAATGCGACTTTGGTGAAGAGTTTTTTTTTTTGGCAATTTCCTTATTGCGTAAAGGACTAGCGTGCGCTTTTTACGAAACGAAAGGTAGTGTCAGGTATTTTAATTTTTCAAGGAAATAGAAATAATTGAAAAATGAAAATTGAAACACATAAAACAAAAAGTTGTTACGTTAAATATTTAAATATTGGTTTTTTAAGCATATAAGTAATTTAATTAAAATACTACATTTCTTGCAATGCAAAGAGTTTTTGATAATTGTGTTCTAAAATTGATAACGTAC
The DNA here is from genome assembly GCA_963682025.1 of Cordilura impudica. Lineage (NCBI taxonomy): Eukaryota > Metazoa > Arthropoda > Insecta > Diptera > Scathophagidae > Cordilura > Cordilura impudica. The sequence goes on along the minus strand of OY821520.1, from coordinate 237,912,937 downwards.
CTTTCGATCAACACTGATATCACATATACCATGTTTACCATCACTAGATAAATCAGCTGATTTTGTTTTTATTTTAATTTCATATTTATTGTCGTTAGTCATGTGGGTGTTTTTTAGCTAGTAATAAAATCCAAAATATGTCAAAAAAAAAAGAATATATGGCGAAAGTTATATGAATTTCGGATTTACATTGGAAAAAAATAACGATATTGTAATGCCTCAGTGTGTAATTTGCTTCAAAACCCTTTCCAATGATGCTATGAAACCAGCAAAATTAGAGAGGCATCTAATTACAAACCACCTACAATTTAAAGATAAAAGTGCAGATTTTTTGCTTCTAAAATCAGATCAGTGAATAAAGTAAGGGCTATGGAAGCTTCCTATAAAATAGCAATGTTAATTGCATAAAACAAAAAGCCACACACAATTGGAGAAGACTTGATCAAACCTTGTATTGCCGCAGTTGGTAACGTAATGCTTGATACAGCCAATAAAGATAAGCTGATGAAAGTAGCTCTGTCAAATAACACTGTCAAAAGAAGAATTAATGATATGGCACAAAATATTAAAGAGCAGTTATTAGAAAAAATTAAGAATTCACCATTCATTGCTCTTCAATGTGATGAAACTACAGAGGTTTCTTATTCAAGCCAACTTTTATTTTACTTTTATTTATTGCAGAAAATGAATTTTGTGAAGAGCTTTTATTTATGAAAGTGCTGCCTACAAAATCAAAAGGAACTGATATTTTTCAAACCCTTTCTGATTTTCCAATTTTCCAATGCACTGATGGTACACCGTCAATGATGGGTTCTCGATCTGGGTTTTTAAAACTAGCCAAAGATATGAATAAAGATATGATTATGTCACACTGCATAATTAATCGACAATCACTTGCTGCTAAAACCCTTCCAGATGAACTGAAAAGTGCTATGTAGACTGCAATAGATGTCGTTAATTTTGTTAAGACCAGTACATTGAGAACTAGAATTTTTGGAGTGGTATGTCAAGATCTCAATGCATAACAAACAAAATTATTTTTCCACACAGAGGTGCGTTGGCTTTATAAAGGAAATATGCTGAAAAGGTTGTTTGAATTAAAGACTGAGGTTGAAGTTTTTCTTTTGAAAGAAAAAAGTAGCAATCTTTATGAAAGATTTACGGATGCAACATTTATTTTTTATTTCGCATACATTACTGGTTTTTTTGAAGCATTAAACAACTTTAACTTAAGATTACAAGGCAATCAATTTAATATTTTAATAGCATTTGATTCAATTAATGCTTTTTTGTGTAAAATTTTACTGTGGAAAAGTCGTCTTCAAACAGCTACGCCGAAATATTTATCTTTTCCGTTTCTTAATGATATCATGGATTCTTGCGATATCTTAAATATAAATTAAAAAAGTGTAATTACAAAACATTTAGATACGCTGCATGATGAATTCACCAGATATTTTCCAGAGTTCCAAACGGAATCTTGGCAAACTAATTTACTTTACCTTTTAATGTGACTATTGGTGACATACCCGATGCCTTTCAAGAAGAATTAATAGAGCTAAAGTGCAACTCATGTGCTAAAAATGACTTTGGTTCTAAGGAAATAGAGACATTCTGGCTTATAAAGTGTATCCGCATGTTGGATCTGAATCATTCAAACTTTTAATTCAGTTTTCAACAACATATTTATGTGAAACCAGCTTTTCTGTCCTTTTATGCATTAAAAATAAGTACCGCTCACGTTGAAAGCGATATTAAAATATCTCCAAACATTACAGACCTTGTCAAGCAAAAGAATTGTATCAGACTTTAAAAATATGAAACTTATTATACGGTATTTTAAATAATATTTTATTTTTAATAGACTTTTATGCTTGTGTCAGTTAAAAATGTATTTTGTGTTTCAAAAAATTTTGAAGTGATATTTTATGTTTCAACTGATTACAAATGTGATCTCATGTATTTATTATTTTAGTTATTATTTCTATATCGATGGCTTAATATAAAAAGGCCCTAACTCGATTTTTTTTTACTTGACAGGAGAAGGAAAAGACTTAATAAAATCCGTAAAATTTTAGATACAAAAAAGTTTTAATGCAATTTTTAATAAAAAGAGGCAACACATTTTTGGAAATTGTATAAAACTTTTTTTGTATCTAAAATTTTACGGATTTTAATAAGTTTTTTCCTTCTCCTGTCAAGTAACAAAAAATCGAGTTAGGGCCTTTTTATAAATATTAAGCCATCGATATATTTTAATTTTTCTTAAGTATTCCTGAAATGGGATAAATCCATTTATTTTGAAATGTGTTGTTCCTTTTTGAATAAGTGCCTTTTTGAACTTTAAAAGTTTCTGTTATTTTTATTTATTTTTGAATTATAAATCTCTTTTATTTATTAATTTAAACCAGTGATGGCCACAAAGAGAAATGAGAATGTATTAGTTATGTTACAAAAAAATGGGCGATGTATTGGTACTATGCACTGAACAAAATCACTTTAAATGAAAAATGAAATGAAATGAAATGAAAAAATGCTTTTTTTGTTTTGTTTTTTCAACAGAATTTCTTGTATTTCTTGTATTTATTGTCGGTCGCCCATAGTTCCCTAGTTACGTGACGTAAATAAAAATAAAATAAATAAAATAATAATAAATAAATAAATAAGTAAATAAAATAAATAAAAATCGTAAATCAAAATATGAATTCAAGTATGGATGAACATTTTTTATATTTTTTTGAATTTTTTTTGATTTTTTTTGAATTTGAATTTTTGATTTTTTTTTTTTGAATTTTTTGAATTTTTATTTTTAATAAAAAGTTAATTCATGTATGAATGATTAAACATCGTCTAAATGAAATGAAGGCACTCAGCTTCATTAAATATATTTAATGTAAATAAAACTTTTTTTCCCACTCTACTTTCCACATTTCAAATTAATAATAAAAAATTTTTACACACCAAAAAAATTATTCGCAGTGTACTAAAAATGCTGAAAAAGAGAATCATAAAACCACTCTGTTGGGCTGTTGTTTTTTATTTCCAATTTCAAGCGTGTGTTTTGTTTTTGTTTTTTAACAAATATAGCGGCCGCAACCTGCTTGTTGAAAATTCGGCATACAACTGAATGAAATTATTATTCGTTTTGTTAACATTCGTGTCGTGTCTGTGAAAATTACGAAAAACAGTCGGCCCCTCGGGGCATTGTGTGAACCCCTATGATTTAAACTGATTTTTTTTACAAAACATTTTTTTAATTTTTTTTAAATTAGTTTTTAAAGTTTTTTTTTAATAATAAACATATTTTTTTTTCATTATTTTCGCATTTGTTTTATTAATTTTTTAAAATAAAAATATTTGGGGGTCCGCGAGCTTGTAAAAATGTCTCAAGGGGTCCGTGAAGCAAATTAAGGTGGGAACCTATACTCTAGTTATTGTTGCTAAGCATTCAATTTTTCATCACTTCTGTCTAATATTGAAAATATAACTTTATTTTGTGGAGTTTAACAGCCGTATTCATAAAAATTAAAGTGTACTTCAAGTAGACTTTATTGTATGTTTTTCATACAAAATTTGTTGATAAAGTCTACTGGAAGTACACTTCAATTTTTATGAAAACGGCTGTAAATCTATACCTTCTTTAAACAAGGATCCATCAAATAACTAAAAGGTAAAATTTCATACGCCACACTGCTTAAGAGAAACGTGGTTATTTATTAAAATTGATAATGACAATTGGTGGCGTATGATATTTGATTTGTATATTTTGAAGGATTATATGAAATTAAATATATTTTTGGTAAAGGTTTATATGTCGATTTAAAACAAACATAAATCTTTTAAAAAATAAAAAAAAAATCATGTGAGTCCGATCACAGGGAAGATGTGTAAACATCTAGCAATGAACGATTTTTTTATGTAATTTTTTAAAATCAAACAGAAAGCGTCATCTATGTATCACTTATAGCAAAAACTGTTTCAGCTAATTCAACAACCCTTTGCTGTAAAACGTTAAAAATATCCCAATATAAACGTATATAAGTGATACATAGATGACGCTTTTAAAAAAGTGGCATAAAAAAACAATGTTATATCATAATTTTTCACCAATACAATCATAAGTCACACAGCGTTATGTGTTACGTGTTACACTATTTTTGTGATTGTATTGTGAAATAGAAATTTACCCCCCTGCGCGTATAGATGTTTACACATCAAAAACACTAGAATTGTTGTACATTCCATCAAAATTATCCTGTGGATGAAGCTTTTAAGAGAATTCAACTAAAATAATGTCCAAATACTCCAACCCTATACACTAGTTCTAGAAAAAAACTCGAAGTACACATACACTTATAATATTGGTAATTCTTCTTTAACACCCTCCGTTTGAACTGGAAGTGGATAAATAAGTCAGCCATCAAATTTTTGTCCTCACGCACAAAATTTGTGTTTTACATGACGTAAACGCACAATAAAAAAGGTTTTTATTGGAAACAATAAAAACAATGACTAAACACCCGCTGAAAACAAATTTCTGCATTTAAAGAACTGTTTTAAAAAATTCAGTTTTTAAAGGTATTTTTTTTTAAAGAAATGCACTTGAAAGAAATGTACTTGAAAAAGCTACTTTTTATACTTGCCACACCACTGTGCTGAGGGTATACTTATATCATTTTCATTCCGTTTGTAACGGATAGAAAAATTAATTTGCGACCCCATAAAGTAAATATATTCGTGATCCTTATAACAACACGAGTCGTTATAGCGATGTCCGTCTGTCCGTCCTTCCGTGTATCCTCAAGCTCATTCACAAAATAAACTATTTACCTGGTTATACTTAGGATAATATTGTTTCTCATTATTTCGAGCAGGTTGGGGTAAATTGGGCCATATTGTGCCAATATATGAACTCCGAAAAATTCTGAGAATTTTGTTAGTTTGTTGCAATAGTTTAGTATTAAGTTTATTAAATTGTTTTATTTTTCAAATATTTTGTTTACAAATTAAATAGTGCAATACATAGTGCAGCTGGAGGGTATCAAAGATTAGGCATATCTGAATTTAACGTTCTTAATTATTTAAAACTGTTTTATTTTTAAAGAAAATTTACTTTTTTAGTCAAAAAATTTAAAATTAAATAGAACATACTTTTTAAATAAAAGGTACTTTTTTTAAAAGTAAACGCCCGCATAAAATTCATTTTTTGTTTTTTGGTATATTTGTTCGTTATAGTAATTGTTATCTTTCAACGGCTTTCTCCGGAATTTAGTACATATTCCAGGGAAGGTCGCCTTATGACTTTTATTGACCACGCCTACTTTTACGCCCACTTTGCATATAAAATTAATTTTTTTTGTGTGCTATATTTCTTCCCTATACAAATTTGTATTTTTCACGGTGAACAAATTCCCCAAATTTAAAAAAAGGTCCCCAAAAGAAATGAACAAATTCCCTATTTTTTTTTAACGAAATAAAAAGTTAACTTACTCCCCAAATTCATTCTTAAATTTTTACATATTTTTATTTAATGAATTTTGTTAAATATTTATTTTAGTGAAAATTTGCATGCTGCTCTCAATATATGTCCTTCAATAAACGCATTTGAAATGAGTATTCTTTTCAATAGCATCATTTCGGTGCGCGGAAGCTATGCGCACGCGAAACACAGCTTAGCTAGAATATCGAAATGATGTGAAAAATACATTTTAGCGATTACAATTAGTTAACGAGAACTGTACGGCAGCACGGTAGACGCGCTTGCGAAACTCAGCTCAGCTAAAATATGGGAATGATCTGAAAAATATATTTTTGGCGATTAAAATAAGTTGACAACAACTGCGCGGTAGCACAAGTGTGGCTGCCAAACGCGAGGAAGCGGCACGCGGACGCGGGCGCGACGGATGCGGACGGGACTCGCTCGCGGAACACAGCTCAGTGAAAAGTCTTATGATAAATTTTATCTACGTACGTGCAATAATTACCTGTTGATCAAAATAGGCCAAACATATGCTATAAGCAGTTGCTTAAAGCAACCTTACGGCACAATTTTAAACGTCGCATTAGTTTTTCATTTTTGAAGCTTCTATGAATTTGACTTCTCTGCTCAATGATGATCACTTATTGAATTAATTAATTCAATTTTTAAAACTTCTGATTCCTTTAATTTGCAAACGATTCCGTTATATTTGATATTTATAAATAAACTTAAAAAACAAAAACTTAAAGCGGTTTCGCAGCTTATTTTTGAAGCATTTTTGCTGCAGCATCTTATAAAAAACTTCTAAATTAAAAAATCAAAAAATTTTGAATTGAAATAAAAAATGAATTTACTGCCCATACAAATTTTTGGGGAGAAAGTTCATTTTATTGGGGAATTTGTTCATTGGGGACTAAGTACTCAGCGCCTGGTAAGCATAGTGAACCATTTTTCAAGTCAAATGGCTTTTTATCCCGGGCAAGACCGGGCAAAAACAGCTAGTTTTTAAATAAAACTTACTTTTTTCAAAGCCATTTTTTTAAACATGTACTTTTTAAAAATATGCTTTTTTTAAAGATATCTTTTTAGTAAGCTACTTTCTTAGTGAAACGGAATTTTTTAAGAAAAGGTACTATTTAAGAAAATTTTCGTTTTTAAGATAAGTTACTATTTTTAAGAAAAAGTACAAAAAATCAACTTTTTTTAAATTAATGTACTTCTTAAATAAAATGGACCTTTTTTTTTTGAGAAAAAGTGCTTTTTAAAGTTTATTTACCTTTTTATTACAACAAACTTTTGAAATTAAATGTACTTTTTAAATAAAAGTTACTTTATGAAGAATGTACTTTGTTAAGAAAAGGTACTTTTATAAGAAGATTTAATTTTTTTTTAAAGAAATTACACTTTTTTATGAAAACAAACTTTTTAAGTTAAAGGTACTTTTTTAAGAAGCAGTGCTTTTTTAAGAAATGGCCCTTTTTAAAAAAAAGGTATTTTTTTTTTTTAAAGAAAAGATACTATTTTTAAAAAGGGTACTTTTGTAAGAAAAGGTACTTTTAAAAGAAACTATACTTTTTAAGAAAAGGTACTTTTTCAAGAAAATACACTTTTTTAAGAAACGGTATTTTTAAAAGAAAATATACTTTTATTAAGAAAAGTTGCTTTGTTAAGAGAAGGTACCTTTTTAAGAAAATGTACTTTTTAAGAAATGGTAATTTTAAAAGAAATTTGCCTATTTCCTTTTGAAATAAAATGTATATTTAAGGAAAAATGTTTTTTTTTTTAATATAATTTTTTTTTTATTAACACAAACTTTGTGAATAACAAGTACTTAACAAAAGTGTTTTTTAAATGTAGTTTTTAAAGAAAATATACATTTTAACAACGGCCGCTTTTTAATATCCATAAGATATTAAAGGTTCTTGAGTAGGCTTTATTCGCTTAACCACTACTTACACAAATACATACACAATAACTATAAAAATTTATGATTTAATAATTAAAAACAAAGAAAACAAACAAATTACGTAGAATGTACTCCAAGCTGAAGACCAGGAAGATGAAGAGGAGTTGGAGTAAGGATAACGATTGTCATAGTTGCGATTTGTGCCAGCATTAGCATAACTATGAGGGCCTGGATAGCCGGGCTGGCCTGGTTGACCGGGTTGAGCACCAGGAGCACCAGGAACACCACCAAAACCTCCTTGACCACCACTGTATGTGTACTGACGTCCCTGTGCATCATTTACATTAACATGAAATCCACCATTACCACCAGATCCACCATAAGGAACACCATTTGAATCTACACCCCCATAGCCATAACTGAATTGACCGTTATTTTGGGGGTCATTAGAGAATGGTTGTCCAGGGTGACTACTGGCGCCAGCCCAGGATCCAGTATTGCCGCCATTACCACCCCAACCTCCTTGACCTTGGGCTATAAACCAAAGAAAATATATATAAATTGCAAAATTCCCACTCAATTAATATTTAATGAATTTCACAAGCTTGCAATTATATGCAAAACATTGTTTGTTTGTTTTATTTCTTACTACGACTTACCTGAACTCATTTGACTGTGACTCGATATTGTTAGTATGCCGGCCAAAATGATTGAAACTAATTTCATATTTCCCTTTATGAGGTTGTTGAACAACTAACATGAATTGCTAAAATATACAATGACTTTAAACTTGATTCATTTTGCATTTGTTTACCAAAATCTACCAAATAAGAGAGAGTTTTTAAAAAGTCGCTCTATATTTGTTAAAATTAAGAGAATGTCATGAAGCTTCATAATATTCTAAATAAAAACAGTAATTTGGTTATTGTCTCACAATATTGTAATCACAAAGACTGAATCATTTCGTTAACACAGTGTTTGTATATATAGATATACATTAGGGATATAACTTTTTTTTTGCATTATTAGTACCCATAACTACGTTGTAGCCCATTATGTTTTGACCATAAAAATCATATTCCGAGGTCATTTGCGCAAAAAAAGTTCCCGCCACCAAGCAAATTTCTAAAAGTCCTCAAGAAGAAAAAAAAATATTTAATTTTTTTTAAAATTAATTTTCTTCATTTATTATTAGTACATAAATTAAAGTTGAACAAACATTTACACTTTTACATAACTATTTGTTATATGAAATGAACTTCAAATTTAATGTGTGTGAAGATTTACATAGCGCATAAATATCCTGTACCGTTTTGATTGCTCTTTCAGCACATATGTTGCTTCGTTGCTGCCCCGGTATCGCTGATGGTTCCTGAACCCAATGTCTAAAAAAACATTCACGAGTTAATAAAGATTTTTTTAGAGCCTCAAAATTATTTTCTTTAAAACAATGATCGGAAAACCAAACATCGTACCACGGACCACATACGATTCGTTGATTCGTTCTTCATTCTGTTTGTAACTTTTCTTAAGATCTTCGTAGTTATTTATCAATTCGTGAACAAAATCATAACAAATATTAGGCGAGGAAGGCTTTCCTTCCAAGCATTCGTTCATTATATGTCTTAATACAAGATCAAGAATAGATGCTGGCAGCCAATATATTGTGGTGGAACTAAACCCATTGATACACAATGATTCTGGAAAAGAGTTACAACTCCATTTTTTTTTCCCAGTGTTTACGCTGGTCGTATCGCAGGCGATCATTTTGATTGAATTCCATAAATTGAATTTATTCAAAACATCTTTAATACCATTATATAAGGTTAAGGCTTTACCATTGTCCAAAACAAGTACGGCTAATTTTATTTCTTTGCATTAATTTTTTAAAACTATCACCTGAATTTCTTTATCATCTATTTTTTCCCCATCAAAGTGAATACACCAAGAATCATTTTGCAAAGTTTCTAAATAAAAAATTTCTTGACGTTCAGCGGATTTCATCACATCTTTATATGTACCGGCTTGGGATGGTGTTGATATATTAACTCCTGATTCTGCTAGATGCTTACAAATTTTGGCAGCTTTTTTTGTGCTTACATATACTTGAGTTACTAGGTTAACAGCTGGATTTAAAGATTTCTTCACATTTTTTTCTCTTCCTGGAGGTGTGTAATTGTCATCATCACTAACTGAGTCATATTCTATACCAGACTCAAAATTAGAGTCACTACTGCTATTAAGCTCATAATCTATTGCGGTGATCGTCTATTTTGGACGTTATAGTAAACATTTTGTTAAAATCGCGGCTTTTTGAAGGTTTTAAAAATATTTGATAGTTTTGTATCATTTTTTTTTTACTTTTCTTTTTATAGATCTTAATGCAAATGCTGGCACACGATTCTTGTTACACAAACTAATTAATTCTTTCGATATAATATCGTATCTTTTTGTATTGCACTTTTCTTCTTTAAGTAAGGCATTAAATCGACCAATAATTACTTTTTCTTTAGGCATTCTTTTTAACTCGGACAAAGATTTGTCAACGCTTTTTATTATCCCAAACTTATTGTTTTTACTTTCAAGTGTTTTTAATGACTTAGTCCACGTTATGACATTTTTTTGAGTACTTAAAAAGCTATTTTTATTAGACATTTTATGCAGAGCGAAAAATAACGCAAACGAAATCAAAAACTTTTAAATAAAATATTATTTAAATGAATTAATAACTATCATTAATTACAGGGCCTCCTTCAATTTGATTTTTATTAAAAAAATAATAATTTAAAATTTTGAAAAAAATTTTTTTTTTGAAATTTCTTATGTATGAGTTGCAGTCTTTATCTTTAGATCCCTGCATCTTAAAAACTACTTCAATTATCGACTTTAACAATAAGCACTAATACTGTTACATTTTTGCGCTCCTGGCTAATAAAAATTAAGTTATTTTGGTCTAAGTTTAATATATAATTCTAAATAATAAAAAAGTGTAAACTACAAACTTATCGCGTTGGTGGCGGGAACTTTTTTAACGTCAGCGAAAAAGTAATGACGCAGTTTATCATATTTTTCCATGGTCTATACAGCTATGATAGGTACCTTTTGAAATTCGCGAAAAATGTAAAAAAGTTGTACCCCTAATATACATATGTGTGTGTTTCTAGAATATAATCTTACTGCCAACTTACTCATCACAGCTGTGTTACCTCACTTTCAAAACAAACAAACAAAAAAAAATCGTGGCTTCAAAATTAATTACCTATTTTTATATAAACACTTGTTGTTGTTGGTAATGTTGTTGTTGTTGTTGAAATTATTTACGTTAAATTAGTTTACTTCAGTAAATTACTAAGACTTGTATGTAAATATTTTCTACATCACTACCTCGATATTGTGAAGGTTACTTACTTTTTTTTTCGTTCGAAAGACATTTGTTTTATAGTAACCCATTTAAAAGTTAGTTATCTCACAAGATAGTAGATATTTTTTATGGAACAATTAGCACAACGTGAATTTCGGTGCAGATTTCCTTGCCATTCTACGCCAATTGGTTTAACCTTATAGCCTTTAGCCGTTCGGCTCGAAGAGAATTTAATAAAATGTTATAGCAGAGGTGCCGGAAGGCCTCCAATGAAAATATTGCCGATGTAGCGGAAGATGTCGGGGAGGAGGCGTTTTATACAATTGGCCATAAACCCGTTCGGCCCTGCAGCGCATTTTTGTTAAAGACTTGAAAATTTTTTTTTACAAATGGCAAAAATTCCATTTGATACTGCCATGTATCTAAACTACGCTCGTGAACCGCACCGACGAAGTGAACGATTTTCGGTCGAAATTTATCATGAGCGATGAGGCTAATTTTCATCCGAACGGATACGTTAACAATCTACATTCGGACTTTTGGAACACCGAAAAACCACGTATCATTAACGAAGAGCTATTACATCCACTCAAAGTTGCTGTATAATGCGCCCTTTATATCGGATGAGTTATCGGACTTTATTTTCTTGAGGACACAATTGCTAACACGGAAACTGTGACTGATGAACGATCAGGATCATGAGGAATGGGTTTTTAAAGCCCATAATTAATGAATTTGGACTGGAGGGCATGTGGTTCCAATGATGGTATCACTGCACACACAGCTCGCGTAACAATTAACATTTTTGAAGATGCTTTTCCTAGTAGCCTAGTATTTCGTTTTGGCGATTTATTGTATCCGGCAAGATCGGCGAATTTTACCGATCCAGTATTCGTTCTTTGGGGTTTTCACTGGCTATTTGAACAAGCCAATGACTTGCCCGAAGTTCTCACCAGAACGATTGAAAATGTGATAAAAAGATACCAAATGATTATCAACAATGGTAGCACCCATTTGACAGGTATCACCTTTAGAAAGTAGTAATAATAATCTATACGAGGGCGGATCAATAAGTCCATGACGTTTAGAATGTAACACAGTTTTTTTTTCCAAAAAAAAAAATTATTTTTGAAAGTTTCTCCATTTTTTATCCCTTCCAAAAATAGGATTTTTCGAGGTCCATAAAATAGGCATTTGTTTGATTAATAATTTCATCGCTGGAGCTAAATCTCTTTCCACCGAGCCATTTCTGTAGGTTTGGAAATAGGAAATAGTCACCGGGGGCTAAATCCGGAGAATATGGCGAATGAAGTACCAACTCGTAGCCCATTTCATGGAATTTTGCCAATCCTTTGAATTTGTCGCACGATTACGTTATGGTCATGGAATTTTGGCAATCCTTTGAAGTTGTCACACGATTACGTTTATGGTCAATTGAGAGCAAATGCGGCACCCATCTTGCAGACGCTTTCTTAAACAAAACTGATCATTTAAAATCGAAATCACACAGCCAAATGAAATGGCTATGGCATCATCAATCTCACGCACTTTTACTCTACGATCGGCCAACACCATATCGTGGATTTTTTCGACATTTTCGGCTGTATTGACCTCAATTGGCCGTCCAGAACGTTCAGCGTCATTTGTATTTGTGCGACCACAACGAAAGTCAGTAAACCATTTTTTTACCATTGAAATCGATGGTGCAGAGCCCCCATAGTATTTATCAAGCTTTTGCTTGGTTTTATTGGCGGTTTTTTTTTCGCAAGAAATAATGTTTAATGAGCACTCGAAATTCACTTTTTTCCATTAAAAAAAAAACGAGGTTGTGTATTTTGAACAGCTGATGGGATGTGTTGCATTTCATATAACTACGAGGGAAGTTCGAAAAGTTACGGACTTATTGATCCACCCTCGTACATTAATACGTGAAGGTAACGGAGGAGTGGCACGGAGGAGTGTGAAAATTGGTATAGTTATAGTTCACATGGAGGAGAAGCTGAGAATGATAAAATTTATGTTTAATCTGTCTTAAAAATATATTAAATTAAATAAAATAAAATATTTATAATAATTCGTTATGCCCTGTTAATGCGAATGACTTAAATTATATATCAGACGCTCTGTGTTGAATTGTGAATTGCTAAAATTGATTAACATATCTTTAGGCTCATTTAAATGTTCATAAATTTTATATATATATGGGGTTTCATGTCAAGTGCACCAACTTTTGAAACCGATGTCTTCCGATCGGGATGAAATTTGCACCAAGGTTAGTCCTATTGGATAGTAGTTTAGACACAATTTTTCAACAAGATCGGTCCAGATCTCTCTGAGTTAGAGGGGATCAAAAATTAACATTTTGGCCAAACAGGTGTTTTTTTTCTCATCCATGTAACTTATTACCTATTGTTCTTAGAAAATTTTCTCGCAAATAGTTTAGATAGCTATTTATTCAATATTTCGGAAAAAATTCTTAAAAAAAAAAAAATTTTAGACTTTTTTTTGCTAAATCAAAGCATTTTTTGCCTTTTTTTTCAAAAAGTGCATTTTTTTGCTCATAAGAAAGCTTAGGATTTTCCTTTAAGAGCTTTTTTTGGTCGCTTAGTGGGAAGCGAGTGGGATATCTATCAAAATAAATATTTTTCACAAATGCACTATTTTGAATTTTTTCCTATTTGTGTGTAAAACCTTACAAATAAAACTTATACTGAGAAACTAGACAAATTAACCTTTCCGAAGGTATGTAACATACCTAACTAAAATTTCATACCCTCGATACTGTAATACCCAGAATATGTTAAACCCCTTTTCATTGCGGCTTTTTTTTTTATCAATCCTATAGGTGGTTTTGAGCGCACGTAATATTGAATGTGATTTTTATTGTCAAAATAGCAGGTGCCCAAGATACAAGTTTTTGTATCAGGTGGAAATATATTATGGCCATTCTCCGTAATACCAGTTTATTTATTATTTTATGACACTTGACTTTAAAAATGTGGGTGGAGAGGTAGAAGTTAAAAGGTAGTTTATTTTAATATGTTGAAAAGGTAAAAAATAACAAGTAGTTTATTTTTATTATCATTGGCAACATTTGGTTAAAATATGTACTTCATTATTATTTTTATTATGTAACATGCGGTTAACCGACACTAAGCCCTTCTTGACCGTAATAAAAGATTTTAGACTGATTCATTAAAATCTACTACCTATATGATCTTAAAAAACTATTTATTGACATTCTGAAGACATTCGGAAATCAGTTTTTTAGAAACAGCCTTAAAGTTTAGACGTGTGTTATTTCCATAATTTCTTACATAATTAATCTTCACAATGTCTACGGCTCCTAAAAAGGCTAAACTTGAATAAAAATGGTTCTTTTTGTTTTAATCCCTTTAACAAAAGGAATCACAGATCATCAGATGTGCGGAATATTTCCGCCGGCATATTAAAAAAATTCCCTTCGCTGTCAAAACGGTTCCTAATTTGTGGATCATGCAGAAAAGAACTCGGAAAGTTGAAGGAATTACCGGATTTCAGTAGTAATGAAGAAATTACAGATGAAGACAAAAGTAATTCTGAGAATGATGACAGAACCGTTGATGATGATGGTGTCTCTAACTTTTCAGTAGAAGGTATGAGTTCAAAGAACGAGTGTCAAAACCAATACCATAAGGATGCAGTAGAAGTTTTTGAACAAATAAAAGAGAATTACAAAACGTCACAGAGCAGAAGTTGTGCAAAAATAATGACTGAGTTTGGAACATCTCAGCGAGAAGCAAGAATTGCTAAAAAAAAATTGGTTTCTGAGCATGGGATTCTCACACTCCCAAACAAGAAGAAGAGAAAAGCTTTAGAGTGCGAAACTGAAACTCTAGTAACCCAGTTTTATCAGCGAGATGATATGAGTCGCCTGATGCCAGGGTTGAAAGACTATGTGTTTGTACGAATCGATGGCAAGAAAATTCAAATGCAGAAGAGAATGGTTCTCTGTAACCTGAAAGAGTTATTTGCAACATTTCAATCTGAACACGAGGATGTCAAAATTGGCTTCACAAAATTTACCCAAACAGTATGCGTTTGCATTTACCATGAAAATATTAAACTGATGTTGAAGGAAATCAACTTAAAGTATTTAACAGATGATTCGCCAGAAGATTTACACGATTAGCGCGATTGCCTTAAATTGACTATGTGTCCTAATGCAACAACTTCTTACCACTTAGGTGAATGTACCAATTGCCCGAAAACCACATTCATCAAAGAAAATTTAATCAACTCTTTAGAACGAGAATATATAGAGGAGGTCAAATTTGATTCTTGGATTCAGACTGACAGATGCACATTGAAAACAATCATTTTAAATGTGGATGATTTTGTGGAAGAAATGTGTACAGGATTGCTAAACTTGAGAAACCATGACTTTTTAGTCAAAGAGCAATGGTCATTCTTCAAGGATTTGAAGATGCATTTGATTTCGCAGAAAACTCTAAATATGTTCTTCAGGATGCCATACAAGCATTCCACTTCAATAACGACCAAGCAACTATATACACAGTAGTTGTTTACTACATGAAAAAAGAAAAACTGGAACACAAAAGTATGGCAATCATATCCGACGATTTAAAACATGATAGCGTTGCAGTTTATGAGTACCAGAAGATAATACTAAAATATTTAAAATCTAAATTTACAGTAAAGAAGGTATACTACGTTTCGGACGGAGCTCGTCAACATTTTAAAAACAAAAGTAGCTTCGCAAATCTTATGGCTCATGAAGAAGATTTTGGAATGCCAGCTGAGTGGCATTTTCATCCTGCTGCTCATGGTAAAGGAGCATGTGATGGTATTGGAGCAAACCTTAAAAGAAATGCAGCGAAGTATATCCTCCAGTGCTCTCATCAAGATCGCATCTTAGATGCGACTGCTTTATTCCATTGGGCAAAGAATTATTGTAAAGAAACTAAAATAGTTTTTAGTAGCAAAGAGGATCATCAGGAAACATTGGAAACACTGAAGAGCAGATTCGATGCTGCGGTTACAATCGATGGCACCGCTCAATACCATGCTTTTATACCGCTTGTCGATGGAAGACTCAAGTTGAAAAAGTTTTCTGCCTCTATTCAATGCGATTTCTTTCCAAAGACAACAAATAAACCAGCAGCGAAATCAACAGCTGAACCTAGTAACGCCAAAAAAGGATTGACAAAAAACCGCAGTAAATAAAGGCCACAAAAAAGCTGGATGAAAGACTGGGTATTTAAAAATTTACAAGACTTAAATACTTCAACAGCTACAATAAATTAAGTATAAAAATAGTTGTGATATAAATGGATCTAATGTAATTTAGATTAAATTTTATTAAATTATTTATCATTTTATTTTTAATATTATTATTATTATATATTCATTAAATTATTATTACAAAGAAATAAAAATAATAATTTTTTAACATTTCTATAGAAAAAAAGTGATTTTTTTCCTAAGGTTAACATATTCTGGGTATTACAGTATCGACGGTATGAAATTTTAGTTAGGTATGTTATATACCTTCGGAAAGGTTAATTTGTCTAGTTTCTCAGTATAAGTTTTATTTGTAAGGTTTTAGACACAAATAGGAAAAAATTCAAAATAGTGCATTTGTGAAAAATTGAAAAGCCGTTGTCTTGAGTTACAAAACATTTATTTTGATAGATATCCCACTCGCATTCCACTAAGCGACCAAAAAGCTCTTAAAGGAAAAATCCTAAGCTTTCTTATGAGCAAAAAAAAAAATGCCCTTTTTTAAAAAAAGGCAAAAAATTCTTTTTTTTAATGTATTTTTTTCCGAAATATTGAAGAAATAGCTATCTAAACTATTTGGGAGAAAATTTTCTGAGTAATAAGTTACATGGATGAGAAAAAACACCTGTTTGACCAAAATGTCAAATTTTGATCCCCTCTAACTCAGAGAGATCTTGACCGATCTTGTTGAAAAATTGTGTCTAAACTACTATCCAATAGGACTAACCTTGGTGCAAAACTTCATCCCGATCGGAAGACATCGGTTTCAAAAGTTGGTGCACTTGACATGAAACCCCCATATTATATATTAAAAGAATTTATGAATAAACTTTGCATTTAAGATTTTTTTCAATATTTTTCTTATCTCAAACCTCTATAACTAGAGTTCTAATTAACGTAGGCTGTTGACATAAGTCTAAGAACACTCAGTGGATCAAGCTCTTTCTTTTGAGCTATTAAAGAAAAGTTATGCGTGGACAATCAACTTTACTTTTACTGTAGTTAACTTCTCTTGGCATATATTGGCATTACTGTACGTTAACTTCTCTTGGCAAATTTTGGTATTATATTATAGAAATTAATATCATATAATATAATGCTGCGGAGCAGCAGGGGTCCTCTAGTATATATTAAAATAAACATTGGGAGACAAAAATTGAATGAAAAAATAATATTTCCTAGAATTTTCACTCGAATTTCGAATGATGGGCTATACTAGTAATGTTGGGACACAATACCTAAAATATTTGTTTCTAGAATGCTTAGAACTATTTGTTCTACAAATTAAAAAAAATCCATTTATTGAAGTATAACTTCTATAGAACAAGAGATGTCAAAAAAACTACAAGTGGAAATTTTATCCGGCATCTTCTATCTGCAACGAATAGAGAAATTTTTGTAAATCAAAGTCTGAAAAGTTGTACTAAAAAATATTTATTTAACAACAAACATTTTTGGCGGAGCGATATAAATAAAGATGCGTTTGTTTTTGAACTTGAAATTTTATAACATCGCATAAACGATAATAAACAAATTTACAATGATAGACAGGTTGGCTAATTAATTTCATTGTAAATGTAATAGATGAAATAATGACAGCTTTGAAGTAATTGCAAAGAACTTGTAAATATCAGTGTTCATACAGTCAAACCTCGATTATCGGTGATTCGATCAACCGAAAACATCAATTATCCGGAAACGATTAAGAGAAGAAAATTGCTTTAAGTTTCAATCGATTAATATTGTTTACCTCAAATATCAGGGATATTGTAATCTTTTATTTTTATTTTTTTGACAAAAATTACTTAGTTTTATTATTATTTATTGTATGGGTGGGTATCAAGTTACAGAGTATAATATGTTAAAAGTAAAAGTTATGAGATTACTATCTTGCGGTTTTAAGATATTTCAGCATATATGTAGATCATAAATAAAATTTGAAAAGTACAGAGATATTAAAATGTTTTAAAGCAAAAAAAATAAAAACGATATAAAAAACCCTCGCTTATTATCAGGAGTTGAACTGTGCCAGTGAAACATTAAATTGAATTTTTTACATTGACACCTGGATGGTTTACAGTAGTGAACTTAAAAGTGTCTTCTGATAAGTGTTTGATAAAATCGTACTCAGAAATTCTGCATATGTTTGTAAATGCAAGATTCTGAGTTTCTATTACATCTTTTATGGTGTACGGTATAGGCGAGGTAGTTTGTGAATTATTTTCAGAACTTTATTCTGCATCACTTCTTTTTATATGCGTTTCAGCTACTATACCGCAAACATTACAACCATAGAGTAGTAGTGGTCTAATAATTGTTTTGTATAATATTATTTTATTGTTAGGATGAAGTTGAGATTTTTTCGTAAGCTTTTTGAGTTGTGTAGACAATATATTTGAAAAAATAACATTGTGTGACAGAAAAAAATACCTGGAATACGATACTTTTTTTCTGCTTGGCCTTGTCGAGTACAACAATACCCTGTCCATGAAATTTGCGAAACACCTCCAAAATCATGAGTTACAGGCAAAGAACCGGTTTTTCAGCCCTTTTGCACATATAAGCCAGTAACTTTGTTGAATATCAACCGATTTTGAATTTCTCAGCGGATTAGGAAAGAGGAAACTAAGGCTTTTCGAAGGTGTAAACATGATATTTAAGTAATATTGAGACATCTGTGCGTACTCCTCCAGCAAACACATTTTTTTCTTAAATGTTCTCTATTTTTCAAATTTTTTGAGTTGAATAACCGAAAATTTTATTTTTGCAAAAACAATTTGTTTGTGCAGGCATTTGTTCAATTTTTTTTTTATTAAAAGTTAATTTTCAAGGAAAGGGTATTGCTGTACTCGACAAGACCTATCAGAAAAAAAGTATCGTATGGCAGGTATTTTTTTTCTGTCACACAATGTTATTTTTTCAAATATTTTGTCTACACAACTCAAAAAGCTTATTCGTCTATAGCTACTGGGTAATCTTGGGTCTTTACCTCGTTTACGTACTGCTATAACCTTAGCTCATTTGAAACTAGAGGGAAAATAACTAAATCTCAGACAAGCATTAAGTATGTTTTTCAAAAATTCCACTGCAATGTCACGACCAATATTACTTGCGAAAGTGAAAGTGCATAAAATTTAATCGAAACATCCCATTTTTCACAATTGTATCTTTTGTTCACCGCAAACAAACATAAATGTTTATTAAACAAAAACCAAAAATTCATCTCAATTAACCAAATCCGACTATCACGGATTATCGAAGTTTGACTGTATATAAATATCGCACTGCCATGGCCATTAAGGCGTTTCACCAGAAATTCAAATTTTTTTTTAAATTTTGCAACTTTCTAAATCGGAACATTAATTATTATGGCCCAAAGGATTTTTGAGAATTTTTTCAGGTTTTTTGGGGTCGCTGAAATTGTTTTTACAAAAAAAAAAAAAAAAATGGGTTATGAAACATGTTTTTTTGAAATTTTTTCTTTGGTGCTATTTTCACAAAACCACTTCTTAAGAGTACCAGCCGAATAATAAATTTTAGCCGTTTAAGAAACACTTTTTTGACCTTAAACCTCAATTTCTTGAGAAATTGGGAATACTTGGTGTAAAATAAAATGCGTTAGATAGGTCTTCGAAAAAGCTCTTATTTGAAATCCACCATGAAAATTGTATATTTTGGTACACGTAAGTTAATCATTCCATATGTTGTAACTAAAAAATCTCGAACCTATAAAATCTATATATATTCTTTATCCTTATAGCAGGCGGAGTTGATATAGCGATGTCCGTCTGTCCGTATGCGGAAATCACGATCACGCCCTCAATAGATCTGGTCGGTTTTTCATTTTTATTGAAAATGATTAACTGACATACTGAGTAGGTTGCCATTTGAAATCATTGAATTCGTTTCAATAGGTCCCGAAATTTTAATGAAAATATAAAAAAAAACTCTAGAAATAATATAATTCTTGTAGTTTTCCTAAATATTGTTTCTTGTGTGATCTGTAATTATTGTTGTTGTGGTCATTGTGTTTGTAGAATGTGCTTCATAAGTGTGTATCTATGGTTATACGCCACGTGTCTAGAGGTAAAAGTCGTGTGTCTAATATTTACTTGACGGATTAACTATTTTTGATAATTTTTAATTTTTAAATATTAATATAAAAAAAGATTAGAAAACAAGAGAAAATGTATTTAAATTAAAAATAGTGCTAACAATAAATAAATAAAGTTGCCATAGACGAATAAATGTTTAGCTTATCACTTTTCTCGTTTACTCATGTCCCACTAATGGAGATCCTACTCTAACAATAGAAAAATAATGAAATTTTTCCGAGAGAAATTAGTTTTTTCTATGAAAAACCCGAAAAAAATTATAATAAATAATACTGGCCAAAAAAAAAAACTATAAATTTAAATTTTATTAAAACCTAAAGGTTAATTAGTTGTATGAAAATGGTAACCGTACTCAATATTGGTTATAATATTGAGCTTAAGACACAGGTGGAGGGAATCAAAGATACGGTACAGCCAGCAATTTAATTATTTATTTTCACAAAATCAGATGACTTCCGGAGAGCACTAACATACTAAAGAAAATAATTCGCATTAAAAATTCTTAGTTTAAGGCGATATTTAATGATCTTAATTTAAAATTTAGTATTTCCCTATCACAAACATAAATAATTGGTGGAGGGCATAAAAAGAAATTCATAGTAATATCTTCAGCCACCCCGTAGTGACCTTCAAAAATTCTCAAAAATCGTTTCAGTCATAACAATTCACATTCCGAATTAAGGCCAGTTAACACTATCACACTTTGTAATACGACCTGTCAACAAGTCGAGTATTATGAAAAAGTCGTATCATTTTTTTTTTATATGAACCAACATTCAGGGGATGCCCCCTACAAATGCAGTGCATTGTGTTGATTTCAGAAAAATAGGTTATGGGAACGAGGAAAGAGGGAGTAGTGTTTGTGGATATTTGACTTAAATTTTATTAGATTATAACTATCAGGAAATACCTCAGCGGGGAGCTTATTCCACATACGGCTAGTTCGACTGATAAACGAATTCTCTCTGTAATGCGTTGTGCGGTCAACTGGACAATAGACTACAAATAGATTTGATCTACTATAGAAGCGCGTAGAGCGAACCGAAACTCGCGCACTTGGAAGTTCGCTAACCTCAGAAGAACATTTCCCATGTTAGTATCTATAGAAAAGTGATACACATTCCGACGATGTTCCAATGAGTCAATACAGTTGAATACCCCACTGTCATTGATGCGCATCAACGCCCTCCTTTGCACACGATCTAGTAGCTCCAAAATAGACTTTGAAGTTCCTGCCCATGTATGGGAGTTGTATTCCATTTTCGGTCGGATGTAAGTGGTATATATTTTAAGGAGATCAGAGGGAGTGAAGTAATTTTTGTCCCGTTTTATAAAACCGGGACACTTGAATGCTCCTTTCGACACTTGAAAAACATGCTCGTTCCAACGAACATCACATTGAATTCTCATGCCTAGAACATCAAGAGTATCCGATTCCTCAATACCTATACCACCCATATATACAGATGACATTGTTGATTCCATGGCCCTATGAGTCAACATACAACATTGAGTCTTCAGCGCATTAAAATCAACCCTATTCGCTTTACCCCACTCGAAGATTGTTAAGAGCTCTTGATTGAGTGTGTCATCCATTGTTCGCCTTTTGCCCCCCAACCTTCAAGAGGCTTGGCCTATAATTAAAGGAAAATGAATGATAAATGCTGCTGTCATCTGCGAAAGAGTATATAGAGTTGAAAGTTTGACTAAGAAGGTCGTTCAGAAAGATAAGGATAATAGAAGAAGAAAGAACGGAACCTTGGGGTATCCCTGAATTAAGCTGAAACTCATTAGATGAGACCCCATCAATAACAACACGTATTGTTCGATCTCTCAGAAAACTCGATATAAATCGAAAGAAGTCATTACCGACCCCAAATGCAATAAGTTTTGATATGAGTGCACCGTGCCGCACACGATGGAATGCCTTGGAAATATCTAGAGCAACCACTTTACTTTCGCCAAAATTGCGAATGAAATGGAAAGTAGAGCTAACAGGTCTCTCGTGGAACGATTTCTACGGAAGCCATACTGACGATCATTAAGAAGTGAGTTGGCCTTTAGGTAGTTCACAACATGGATATTGATCATGCTCTCCATCACCTTTGAGAGTGCAGAGCAGATTGCAATTGGACGGTAATTTTCAGGGTTATTAGCCGCACCCTTTTTAGGGATTGGTTGGACATTAGCAAACTTCCAGCAAGAGGGAAAAGATGAAAAGGTTGGCCAATGGACTGGCTAGCGTCGAAGAGCACTGTTTCAGCACCAGTGCTGGTATACCATCCGGTCTCGAAGAATTATTAATGTTGAGATCCGAAATAACCTTTTTAACTGCACGTGCTCGAGAGCTAGCATTGCTCGTGCTAGCATTGTTCTTTTCCCTTTTAATAAATGACCAAAAGCTCTTACTACCCCGAGGAGCAGAGAGAACTTTAGCACGACGACGCTGATCGCAAGGAAACTTTTGGCGCCTTATGGTTTTGGCACGTTCAGTTCTCGCCTGTTTGCGCTGCAGTTCATTGGCGAAATTTTTATTTTCACGCCAAAGCTTATGTAAAAAGCTTATATTATCTATCTATATATTATCTAAAAACCAGAGTTGTTTTTTTTTTTGGTAATATTAAAAAAAAAGGTAAACAAAAAGAAAGAAAGTGTTTGTTATTCTAAACAGCTGTTTTCATAAGACTTGAGAGTGATGGTGTAAATGGGCTAAGCATGCAGAAATAATGTCGGTACGACTTTATGACAGACCGATGAATTTCTTCCGATTTTTATTTTGAAAAATTATACTACTGAGTGGTACCATGTAAATGGGCCTTTAAGAGTTGCCAAATGGAAATACACTCCAATCACCATGTTACATACAAGTATCTTTAGAATAAACGAATTTATTAACCCTTTAATGGGGACGGCTGTCTTAAGGCATTTTCAGCTTTTAGCAATTTTTTTTATATTCACAACTCATAATGACACAGTTTGAGAATCTATAGAAAGAATTAATTTCTTGCTTTTTTGTATACAGCAGACAGCTTGAAGACGAGAAGGATTAAAAATCGAAATATTTAAATTTGTTTATTACAAATAGAATAGTGAATATTGAAAATGACTAACTCCTAAAATTCGAAGTGTTCAGGAGAAACATAGAATTAATATTTCTTAAACAATTTGACTTTTTGAGGTAGTTTCATTTTTCGTTTCCACCACTATAGAAGCATAGAACAATCGGTCCTTCCTGTAAAACATAGGTCCAATGTGTACCTCTAAAAGCAGCAAAAAAAAAAACTCGGTTTTAATAAGTTTTGATTGATATTTTTAAAATTTCTGATTTAATTGCTTTTAAAGAAATAACACTAAAAAAACTCGAAAACACGTGAAGCTTTATTAGAAGATTCTGATTATACATATATATGAAGTAAGAGTCATCTTTGAAAATATATTATCATTAATTAAAACGCCTTAACTTAAAAACAAAATATATTTTTAAGGTGATTAAACATGCCATGGCAACCAATTTGAATTTGATTGCAAACAAAAAAAAATATAGCGTAATAACAGAACAATTTACCCACTTTAATGATCATTATCTGTAACTTAAGTGAAACTATGAAATTAAATGTTTTAACTACACACTTAGTAAAGCACAGAGTGCTTAATTATTTAACAAAATCTAAATAAACAACAAGTGATTCAATTCGAGTTCACAACTTAAAGATTTTTTTATGGAAACGAGTTTAGCTTTAAGGTAGGAAAGTGGCCAATAATAAGAGAAGTGCTCAGTTGTACGCACACTCATAAGAAAATATTCTTAGAATCTGGGATTTCCCACAACTAAACGAAATTCTCATATGGGCATTTTCATGGCTGTGTACGTCACATTCGTACGCCTTAAATATGAGGAACAATTAAATTTCTGTTCCTTGTTCTGATTTTCGGATAGCACTTTAGTACCCACTAAATTTATTGTACTTAAGCTGTAAAGGATGGAGATCGAAAAGATCTGAAAACACATTTTACCTAGTGACTTTATTCGCAAGCAATTTTTAATTTTTTTTTATCAAGTTATCTTTGAAAAATATGACAGTTATTATGCTTAATGATAACCCAGTTCATTTGTTGTTAGTTTAATAAATGAGTGACGAGATAAAAGTACGTGCTAAAATTATGAAATAATTTCAACTCTGCGTTCAATGGTTTCTTTATTATTACATTTGATATATATTAAGATATTTTCGATCACACACCAAAAAAAAAAGTGGTATAAGTATACTTTTTCTAAACTATCGGCCAGATTGTAACATAGTCAAAGATATAGGCTTTCAAAATATTAGATTTGGACACACCTTGTTATAATACAGAATGAATTACAGGTAGTCAGAGTTGACTAATTAAAATTAATACAAAAAATTCTAATCGTTTTCTTTATATTTCGAAAAACTATGTTAAAGGCTCAAGTTTTTTAATTTATTTACCGCAATCAAATTCTCCACCATCACAGAGATGTTATTAGGAGCAGTGATGTCAACTTAGCACTTTTCGCGCTAGATTTAGCGCCTCTAAACTACCGAATTAGTAATAGTGTTCTGTCCGTCGTGCTGCTAACATGTAGTTTTTTGTGCAGTTCTGTTTTTCTGTTTTTGTCGTGTTACAGTGTCGTTAAACAATATATATATATTATATATGTATATAAAATTAAATAAGACATTCAAATAAATAAAACAAAAAGAAAAAAACAAAAACACATAATCCTAATCAAAACCATCCAACAATAAAACAAGCATAAATCAGCCACCAAATAATTTTTTTTTTAAATAAGCAACCAACAATAAGAATCAAACACAACATATGGAACAAACAAAAAAAACCAACAATATCAATCAAACACAATATAACTTAATACATCGAACACAACAACATGTCGTTTTTATACCCTCCACACGTCAGTGGCAGAAGGTATATATAGGTTTGTCATTCCGTTTGTAACGCATCAAAAAACTAATTTCCGACCCCATAAAGTATATATATTCTTGATCCTTATCACAGCTCGAGTCGATATAGCGATGTCCGTCTGTCCGTCTGTATGTTGAAATCACGCTCATTCGCAAAAAAAGCCATCTAACTGGATAGGGTTACAATAATATCATTTGCTATAATTTCCAGCAGGTTGGTGTTGAAAATGGGCTAAATCGGGCATCACTGTGATTAGATGCGAGCAAAAATATATAGATACCTCTAAAAAAAACATAAAACCCAGTGTGTTTGTTGTAACAGTTTAGTGGTTGAACATAATAATTGTACAACAACATATGCGTATATACTAACAATACCAAGAACACAAGAACATAGCACATGTTAGTAGTATTGCCACATATTTTTTTATCGTTATCACGTATAATAAAAAAAAATCGCCAATATGAAAGAAAAAATGAAAATGAAAAAAAATGGAAAATGAAAAATGGAAAATGAAAAATGGAAAATGAAAAATGGAAAATGAAAAACGGAAAATGAAACATGTAAAATAGAAAATGAAAAATGGAGAATAGAAAATGAAAAGTGGAAAATGAAAAAAGAAAGTTGAAAAAGAAAAATGAAAAATGGAAAATAGAAAATGAAAAATGGAAAATGAAATTGAAAAATGGAAAATGAAAATTAAAAAATGAAAATTTAAAAATGAAAAATGACTAATGGAAAATGGAAATTGAAAATTGAAAAATGAAAAATGATAAATGAAAAATTAAAATTGAAAAATGGAAAATGAAAAATGGAAAATGAAAAATGGAAAATGAAAAATGAAAATTGGAAAATGAAAAATGACTAATGGAAAATGGAAATTGAAAATTGAAAAATTAAAAATGATAAATGGAAAATTAAAACTGAAAATTGGAAAATGAAAAATGAAAATTGAAAAATGAAAAATGACTAAATGACTAATGGAAATTGATAAATTAAAAATGATAAATGGAAAATTAAAATTGAAAAATGGAAAACGAAAAATGGAAAATGAAAATTGAAAAATGGAAATAAAAATTGAAAAATTAAAAATGGAAAATGAAAAATGGAAAATGAAAATTTAAAAATGAAAAATTGAAAATGGAAAGCGCAAAATAAAAATTGAAAAATGGAAAATGGAAAATGAAAATTAAAAAATGGAGAATGGAAGATGCAAAATGGAAAATGAGAACTTAAAATTGGAAAATGGAAAATTGAAAAATGGAAAAAGAAAATTGAAAAATGGAAAATGAAAATTGAAAAATTAAAAATGGAAAATGAAAATTGAAAAATTGAAAATGAAAAATGAAAAATTGCAATTGGAAAATGAAAATTGAAAAATGAAAAATGGAAAATGAAAATTGAAAAATGAAAAATTAAAAATGGAAAATGAAAAATGAAAAATGGAAAATGAAAATTGAAAAATGAAAAATGGAAAATGAAAATTAAAAATTAAATATTAATAATTAAAAATTTAAAATTAGAAATTAAAAATTAAGAATTAAAAATTAAATATTAAAGACTAAAAATTAAATATTAAAAGTTTAAATATTTAGTTTCTTACCTATTATTATTATGTATTTTTTTTGTATTAAATGTAATGCAAATAAAAATAAAAAATAATTTAGATAAAAATATTTTAAAATTAGCTTTTTTTAATAATAATACTTTTTAGCCAAGAATCATTTGAATTTTGGTATTCGAAATTAATGTTTCAGTATCGGCAAAAGCTTAAAAGTGGTAGCCGTACTCAACATTGGGTGTAATATAGAGTTTAAGACTCAGGTGGAGGGTATCAAAAAATCCGGCACAGCCGAATTTAACACTCTTACTTGTTTTTGTTTAAATACTTATTTTTCTCTGCTTCATAACACTAACACAACATACAACACAACCAACAACTTCATCTACAGCAGTCAATCCTTGTTGTTATATTCTTCAACCACACAAAGGGCTTTTATGCTTCTGTATGTAAAGGCCAGTTTACACTATCACACTTTGTAATACGATCTGTCAGAAATTCGAGTATTATGAAAAAGTCGTATAATGTAAAAAGCTTTTGTTATGAAATTGACAGTCTGTAGGATTTCATTTTCGAAGTCCGATGGTTTTTGAAACATTTCTAAAAACTTGCCATTTTCATCGGACCAGAGTTGTTTTTTTTTTGGTAATATTAAAAAAATGGTAAACAAAAACAAAGAAAGTGAAAATAAAATATAAATTTCAAAATAAATTTGCTTATTATTCTAAACAGCTGTTTTCATAAGACTTGAGTGTTATGGTGTAAATGGCCTAAGTATGCAGAAATAATGTCGGTACGACTTTATGACAGTCCGATGAATTTCATCGGATTTTTATTTCGAAAAATCATACGACTGAGTGGCATCATGTAAATGGGCCTTAAGTGTCATTGTTGTTGGTATTTTTGTTTTCCTCACCCATAATTTATTTTTTTTAAACATAGTACAAGTGGTGATGTATTCGTTTTGCTGTTGATTATGTTAGTGATGAAGGTATAACACTGGTTACTAACTATCCGAATAACAGCAAAATGATTACTTGTCACTTGTACTATTTTTTTTTGAATATTGACTTATATTTTTTATTAATTTTGTAATGTCAGGTAAATTCAGAATAGACTTCTGTAACATACGTGGACTGAGGACGAATTTTTTCTCTGTATATGCCCACACTCGCTTCCATCGGCCGGATGTTTTCGCCTTATGTGAGACCCAGGTAACTGAGGACGCTGATCCACAGGATTTTCACATACCTGGTTATCACCTTCTATCCCTTTTTATTTTTCATAGGGGCCTTGAAATGTACATTCGCGACAATCTTGTGTACCAGTTCCAGCAACATTATAACTGTTATGTTGCAGAATTTAACTCACTTTGGGTTACGTTCAAAATCAGGTCACACATTTTGCATTTCGGGTTTCTATACAGAAGCCCAAACATAAAAAGGGAGCTTACTTAAATTGACTTCGATGCCCTTTCTGAATCTATAACTAAAATATTAGAGAGTTGCCCTAATAGAGAAATCGTAGTTGCCGGCGATTTCAATATTCACAACTCTTCTTGGCTTCACCATTCGAGTCAAACAACTCCCGAAGGCCGTTACGGTGAGCTTTTCGTCGCGCATAACCACTTAGCGCAACTAGTGAATGAACCAACGTACATTCCATGCATTGAAGGGCAGAGACAAAATATTCTCGACCTTTTTCTAACTTCACAACCTGACAAGTATGAAGTGAAATTTCTTGCACCTCTCGGTAATTCGGATCACTGCACCATTTCCGCATCTTCTTCGTACTCTGTACTTCATAGTGTTTCAAAACCAGCTGTGAAACGCTCAGTTTTTATTTACGAAAAAGCTCGTTGGGCTGAGCTCAATGATTTCTTCAAGCATTTCAACTGGAAAATTTGTTTCCTGGACAATAATATTGACGCTGCAGCGATAATGGTGGAGAAAATAATACTGCTTGGTATGAGATTATTCATTCCATCAAACTACATTTCGGCTAAACCTAATCAAAAATCTTGGTTTAACCAGACTTGCAGAGATGCAGTCAGCTCCAGAGAGGAAGCATTCAGACTCTGGCGTGAAAATAAAAATTCCGTCACTGAACTGCTACGTAAACCGGCGAGAAACGAATGTGCGAAAGTACTAAGGCGCGAAAAGTTTCTTCACGATCAGCGTCTTCGTGCTAAAGTTCTTTCTGCTCCTCGGGGCAGCAATAGCTTTTGGTCATTTGTTAAAAGAGTAAAGAATAATGCTAGTTCTGCAATCCCAACTCTTATAATGAATGACCAAATATTCACTGACTCGGTGGATAAGGCTAACCTTTTAGCTGAACTTTTTGCAAAAAATTCATTTATGCCGGATAGCGATCAACCACTGCCCGAACTCGAAGAGTATCTTGTACTATGCCTAAAATATTCTTCTGAGCACGTGCAGTTAAAAAGGTTCTTTCGGATCTCAACATTAATAAGTCTCCGGGACCGGATGGTATACCAGCACTGGTGCTGAAACAGTGCTCTTCGACGCTAGCCAATCCATTGGCCAACCTTTTCAGCCTTTCGTACCGTGCGGAAGTCTTTCCCTCTTACTTATGTCCAACCAATCCCTAAAAATGGTGCGGCTAATTACCCTGAAAATTACCGTCCAATTGCAATCTGCACTGCACTCTCAAAAGTGATGGAGAGCATGATCAATTTCCATCCTGTGAACTACCTAGAGGCCAACTCACTTCTTAATGATCGTCAGTATGGCTTCCGTAGAAATCGTTCCACGGGAGACCTATTAGCCCTGCTTTCTGAGCGCTGGAGTCGATCCATTCGCAATATGGCGAATGTAAAGTCGTTGCTCTAGATATTTCCCAGGCATTCGATCGTGTGTGGCACGGTGCACTGATATCAAAGCTTATTGCATTTGGGGTCGGTAATGACTTCTCTCGATTTATATCGAGTTTTCTCAGAGATCGAACAATACGTGTTGTTATTGATGGGGTCTCATCTAATGAGTTTCAGCTTAATTCAGGGGTACCCCGAGGTTCCGTTCTTTCTCCTTCTCTTTTCCTTATCTTTCGGAACGACCTTCTTGGTCAAACTTTTAATTCTATATACTCTTTCGCAGATGACAGCAGCATTTGTCATTCATTTTCCTTTAATTGGAGGCCAAGCCTCTTGGAGGTTGGGGGCCAAAACGCAGACAATGAATGACACACTCAATTAATACCTGTTAACAATCTCCGAGCGAAAAGGGTTGATTTTAATGAGCTGAAGACTCAATGTTGTGTGTTGACCCATAGGGCCGTGGAATCAACAATGTTATTTGTATATATGAGTGGTATAGGTATTGAGGAATCGGATACTCTTGATGTTCTAGGCATGAGAATTCAATGTGATGTTCATTAGAACGAGCATGTTTTTCAAGTGTCGAAAGAAGCATTCAAGTGTCTTGGTTTTCTAAAACGTTGTAAAAATTATTTCACTCCTTCTGATCTCCTTAAAATCTATACCACTTACATCCGACCGAAATTGGAATACAACTGGCATATATGAGCAGGAGCTTTATCAATGACAGTAGGATATCCAACTCTATTGATTCATTGGAACATCGTCGGAATGTGGGTTGTGTAGCACTCTTCTAGAGATATTACCATGGGAAATGTTCTTCTGAGATTAGCGAACTTCTAAGTGCGCGAGTTTCGGTTCACTCTACGCGCTTCTCTAGTAGATCACATCCGTTTGTAGTCTATTGTCCAGTTGACCGGAACGCATTACAGAGAGAATTCGTTTATCAGTCGAACTAGCCGTATGTCGAATGAGTTCCACTCTGAGGTCTTTCCTGATAGTTATAATCTAATAAAATTTTAGTCCCTCTCTCCTCCTTCCCATAACCTATTTTCCTGAAATCAACACAATGCACTGCATTTGTAGGGGCATCCCTTGAGCGTTGGTTAATTAAAAAAAATATATAAAGCTGCATCCCGATCTCACTTAAATCTATTAAAAACAAAAATATTTCCTTGATTTTCCTAAAATTTGATTTATATATGTTTTTGTGAAATATAAGTGACTTTACCATATATGGTCGTGATCGGTTCATATATCGACCCAGTCCCCATATAAAATAGCATTCGATATGAACTTTTTCATATCTATAGGCCGGAAATTAATAAAAAACCACTCATATTTAGTTAATGTTTATTGTCTATAGCCAATTAGTTTGAACTAAGACCATTCCTCTAAACTCGTGGTATAGTGTTTCGTAAAGTCGATCTAGACTGACTATTTTTTTCTTACTTGTTATACCCTCCACACCGCTGTGTGTCGAAAAATAAATTTGCGACTTTATAAAGTATATATATTCTTGATCCTTTTAGCATCTCGAGTTGATATAGCTATGTCCCTCTGTCCGTCTGTCTGTTGGAATCACACTCTTTCACAAAATAAACCATTTATCCGTGTAAACTTAGGATAAAATTCTTTGCCATATGGTCTAAAATCCTAAAAATTCGGTGTATTTGTTGCAATTATTTAGAATGAAGTTTATCAAATTGTTTACTTTAAAATCCAGATGGGGATATTAATGATTCGGCATAGTCGAATTTAACACTCTTACTTGCTTTCATATTGTGATTATTGTTCTATAATAAAACTGAAGTCAGCTTTAATGGTCTCAAAAATCATTTCGATAACTTTTATAGTTATTGAGTTATTAAGATCCAAATTAAAGAAAAAATATATATAAAAATTACTCGTATCCATTTTAGTTTTTTTGTTTTTTCCCCTAAAGTGTTTCAGAAGTTATGAAACGTTATACAGTATTACATATATTCTTAAAGAAGACATGTTTATCTATGCACCGATGTATGACATGTCTGTCAAATATAATGCACCATGCCGAAACTATTAACACAAAGCACAATCCACAGATCAAAATTGCGTAACTTTCCTATTTTTCCATATAAACGGTCATTCATTATGGTAAAGGTTTGCATCATTTTTGTACCCTCCAAACCAGTGTGCAAAGGATATAATATAAGTTTGTCATTCCATTTGTAATCATTAGAAAAAAAAAATCTGGTCCCCATAAAATATATACATTCTTGAACCTTATAATCAGCCGAGTTGGTATAGCGATGTCCGTCTGTCCGTATGTGGAAATAACGATCACGTCCTCAGCTGGCCTGCTCATTGAAAATGATTGATTGACATCCTCACGGGGTTGTTATTTAAAATCATCAAAATCGGTCCAATAGGTCCCGAGGTTTCAATGAAAAAATATGTTCTAGCTATTGTTGTTATTTTAAGTTTTGTTTCTTGTGTTTGATAGCTGTAATTATTGTCGTTGTATATGTGTATGCTTATACTCCACGTCTCCAGATATCCAAGTCGTGCGACTTAAAGTCGGCTTGGCACTACCGCCTTTAGTGTCAAAATAGGTGGCAGGGTTCGTCTAATATTTACCTGTCGAATTAACTATCCTAGTCTATTTTCTCATTTTTAAATATTTTAATGGTTAGAAATCAAGAATGGTTGAAATTAAAAAATGCCAATAAAAAGAAAAATAATTATATCTTGCGGTTTTTCTGCATCTATTAATGATTCAACCAACTTAAAACTGACATAGAAGAAAATCTGTCTTATTGCAGATTTTTTTTTGTGAAAACTTCAATATTTATTTCGAAAATTATATGTTAATTTTTTATAGTATAACTTTTTTTTTCTTAAATCTATAGTTTTCCTGGAATCAGGTGTCCTTTTAAAAGGACAGTAGCTGTCCTTTTAAATGAACAATGCACTTTGCGCTGCAATAACCATTACGCACGCTTTCCGATTCGCTTTCTCTTTTACGAATGACCTTTTTCAGATAAATGATAATTCTTTCTATAAGAAAAACCATCATTGTTTTTATTAAATAAGAAATTAAACATTAAATAAGAAGTTAAAGGTTAAGTAACTTTATTAAAATGGAAACTTTAACCAACATTGGTTATAATATTGAGTTTAGGACACAGGTGGAGAGTATCAAAGTTTTGGTACACTATAACTTCATTGAATTTTATAATATTTTTTTCCGAGATAGTTTAATTGTATGTTTGAATTCTGTTTCATAATTTAGTTGGGGAGCAAGTGTTCTTTCTGAGGGTTAAATATTTTCCTCGTCACATCTGTTGTTGCCAATTGTCATTTTCATTTGATTTAACTTACCTAAATTTTTCGAGTGCACTAACATTGTTTGCCAGATTAGAGTCTGTTAGATTTTGTTGAAACTAAAAACAATGTGCTCATACACGCTATAATTAATAAATTTTTAATTAAGCCGCCAAAGCATGCAGTTAAAAACCGATTTGTTTTAAGTGATTTCCAATTCGGCTGAAAAAAAAAAATATAAAAACCCCGGACAAATGTCACTTATAATATAGTGCGAGTGCAGTTATTCACATTCGAACAATTAAATAAAACACAGCTTTTGGTAAATTTAGTAAAACATGAAATATTCAATTGCATGTTGTTTGGCCATTATTGTGGTGGGGTTGTGTGAAGGTAACGAATGTTATGGAAATATTTTGTAATGATTTAATTGTTTGAGAATTTGATTAAAAACAATATTTCCTTTATTAAAGTGAATGGTCAAGGTCCTCAACGTGGCGGACGTCCTGGAGGAGGAGGCGGAGGAAATTTTGGTGAACAACAGGGTGGAGGCTATGGAGGTCAACAGGGGCCTCCTGGTGGTTATGGAGGTCAACAGGGAACTTCTGGGGGTTATGGAGGTCAACAGGGACCTCCTGGTGGTTATGGAGGTCAACAAGGACCTCCTGGTGGTTATGGAGGTCAACAGGGAACTTCTGGTGGTTATGGAGGTCAACAGGGACCTCCTGGTGGTTATGGAGGTCAACAGGGACCTCCTGGTGGTTATGGAGGTCAACAGGGACAATCTGGTGACTATGGCCAATCCCGCGGTAATGATGGTTATGGTCGCTAAAAAGCTAATCTTGGTAAAGAAAACGTTGATAGTGGATCAATTCTTCTTACTTCACACGGTCAGCCCTCAGCTTACACAAAATAAACAACTCTTTTTGTTTTCGAATGTTATTATTTTATGCAGTTGATCTGGTAGCATTGTTTGAACGAAACAATAAATTAATTCACAATAGTGTATTGGTTGTTGTCTATGGTTCTGTATTGTCTATTGAAATAATAGAAGCATGCTTTTAGGTGTTTTTTTTTTTTTTTAAATATAATACAATTCCAAATATTTTTTTTTAACTTTCTTGTAACTATTATGGCAAAAATAGTAGAAATAATTAAAAGTGGAAGGAAAGTGGAAAAAAAATAAAAAAAAATATTTAAACTTCTATTAAAATTTTTCTTACTGTATTCTTAAATTTAAATATTCTTCGTCTATCCAATGAAAAAGAGTTAAAAACTTCTTGCTACATCATCGGAGGTATTAGAACAAAATTATATGTTAAATTTAATGTTAATTTAATTATAAATTTCGCATGAGGCTCTGCTCCAGTTTCAAAAATGCTGTTTCTAGGTCAAATTTAATAAAGTACTATGTTATGTATTTTATATTTTCATGCTTAGTTAACCCATCTCTTTTTTCTTCTGTAATTTTTTATTTAATTTAATTTAATTTAATTTAATTTAATTTAATTTAATTTAATTTAATTTAATTTAATTTAATTTAATTTAATTTAATTTAATTTAATTTAATTTAATTTAATTTAATTTAATTTAATTTAATTTAATTTAATTTAATTTAATTTAATTTAATTTAATTTAATTTAATTTAATTTAATTTAATTTAATTTAATTTAATTTAATTTAATTTAATTTAATTTAATTTAATTTAATTTAATTTAATTTAATTTAATTTAATTTAATTTAATTTAATTTAATTTAATTTAATTTAATTTAATTTAATTTAATTTAATTTAATTTAATTTAATTTAATTTAATTTAATTTAATTTAATTTAATTTAATTTAATTTAATTTAATTTAATTTAATTTAATTTAATTTAATTTAATTTAATTTAATTTAATTTAATTTAATTTAATTTAATTTAATTTAATTTAATTTAATTTAATTTAATTTAATTTAATTTAATTTAATTTAATTTAATTTAATTTAATTTAATTTAATTTAATTTAATTTAATTTAATTTAATTTAATTTAATTTAATTTAATTTAATTTAATTTAATTTAATTTAATTTAATTTAATTTAATTTAATTTAATTTAATTTAATTTAATTTAATTTAATTTAATTTAATTTAATTTAATTTAATTTAATTTAATTTAATTTAATTTAATTTAATTTAATTTAATTTAATTTAATTTAATTTAATTTAATTTAATTTAATTTAATTTAATTTAATTTAATTTAATTTAATTTAATTTAATTTAATTTAATTTAATTTAATTTAATTTAATTTAATTTAATTTAATTTAATTTAATTTAATTTAATTTAATTTAATTTAATTTAATTTAATTTAATTTAATTTAATTTAATTTAATTTAAATTTAATTTATTTTTTTGTTTGTTAGATTTATAGTCATTTTTCAGACATATTGTAATTACTACTGTAATTAATATTAATTTTGTTTAAATGGTGCGTGGTAAAGAAGAAAGCATATATTACAAAAATTCTTAACTGCACTGTATTCTTAATCGGACCGGTTTCTGGCATTTCAGCCGTCATCAGCGATTTATTGAACATTGTGATAATTGTTATGTTTTTAATTGAATAGATTGTTTCTATATGAAAATTTTTCTACTTAGGGTGGACGTGAGGTTTGAACCATGAACCTTCACATACATTCGTACATGCACTTATTGGTCAGCGCTTTAACACACTCACCTAAAGTCAGGCCTACGACCAGTGTGGTTAGATTCAGTTTTCGTACCATACAGCTTTACTTTGTATTAATTTCAGAAGATACAACTCTGTCCAAACAAACAATCGTTATATTTGAATTTTTTGAATATTTACACTTCTAATTTCCACTATTCTCAGTTTTCGTAAGAGTTGTCATATGTGATGTACGGTTTTGTACATACCTACATATGCACTTTACATATATTTGAGATGACGCATTGAAGCGAAGAAATTTTTTGTTTGTTAGATTTATAAGAATACAGTGCAGTTATGAATTTTTGTAATATATGCTTTCTTCTTCTTTACCACGCACCATTTAAACAAAATTAATATTAATTACAGTAGTAATTACAATATGTCTGAAAAATGACCCGACATCAACTACTGCCCGAACACGAAAGAGTACTTCGTAATATGTGCAAAATATTCTTTCGAGCTCGTGCTGTTAAGATAGTTCTTGCAGGGCTTAATATAAACATGTTACCGGGTCCGGATGGTATAGCAGCACTGGTACTGAAACAGTGTTCTTCGACGCTATCGCGTCCATTGGCAATCCTTTTTAACGCTCGTACCATATGGGCAGCTTTCCCTCGTTTTGGAAGATTGCCAATGTTCAGCCAATCCAAAAATGGGTAATGCTTACAATCCTCAAAATTACCATCCAATTGCAATTTTCTCTGCACTTTCAAAGACAATGGAGAGCATTGTGAATTACCATCTTGTGAACTATCTATATTCGACAGTCTATTTTGAGGTTTCTGGATCGTATGCAAAGGTGGGCGTTGGTGCTTGTCCATGACACTAGGGTAACCAACTCTATTGACACATTGGAGCACCGTCGAAATGTTTGTGTTTACACTGTATTGTAGATATGTCAATGGGAAATGTTTTTCTGAGATAAATGACCTCAGCCCTAGATCCCATGTTTTTCTACGCACCACTCGCTAGATCTCATCTAATTGCACTCTAATGCCCAGTGGATCGCAAAACGCATTACCGCCAAAAAAGTGCTTATTAGTCTCGTAAGCCGTTTGTGGAATAAACTTCCGGTCACTCACAATATAGATAAATTTAAGTCAAATATCCATAAATACTACTCCCTCTCTCCTCCTACCCGTATTTTCCACATATCAGTACAGTGCAATGCATTAATAGGGAATATCTCGAGAGTGTTGATGTATATAAAAAAAATATTGAGTTTTATTTCATTATTCATTATTATATATCAAAACAAATCTGGCGATAAAATAATTATTTTAGGCACAACAATGTTTGCCGGGTCAGCTATTATATTCATATTTACGAACCTGCAGTTTGATTACAAGGTCTATATGGACACACAGACAGATGAACGGACCGACGGAAAGTGATTCTGAATCGAAGGTGGGTCAGAAATTGTAACAAAAAATAGGTTCCAAACTAGTTTTGGATATTACAAATTTATATAGAGAAATCAAAAAAATTAAAAAACAAATTAAAAAAAATATATTCGAACTAATAATTTATAAAAAATATACATATATAAAAAGGTGTTGATGAAATTCTTAAATGCAAATAACATTTTCAACTTTTTTTTACTGTGCAAAGATATTCTTGACAAACTGTAACTGATATATGGGATAGAAATAATTGTTGATATTAAAATAGGAAGAACTGATATTGAGTTAAGTTTAAATTGATAGAAAGTGGCCCAATAAAAATTGCTTGCAAAAATATTTATTCAAAAGAATTACTTTATCTTGACAAAAATACTAAGCACTAGTTAAAATGCAGTTAACAAGTGAACGGATGATCTAACTATTCACCACAACCGGAATTCACCAGAAGCACCTATTTCACTTTTTTGAAAGCTTTCTTTTTCGTTTATAAACGTACTGGAGGAGTGGTTATATTTGTTTTAAATCAGTTTTCGGTGTACTGTGTATTCTAAGTTGATCTGTTTGCAATTTAATATGAATATGAATTTAATTGAAAATTATTTTTGTCAAACTTTTCTATAAATGATTATTGAATATATTCACTGATAATTACGGAGTGAAAAACCAAAATTACAATTAAATTTTCAATTTTAATAATAACAAAATATATCATATAATTTACAAATGCTAAATATGAATAATAGACTGATATGCTTTTGTGGAAATTTTTTCAAGCTAAAATATTTTGAAAAGAAATAGTTTTTCATGGTTCAGGAGGTATATATACAATGGCTCCGATTAAAAAGCTTTGTTACTGTTCGTTGTTTAAATGTTAGCTTTACTGTAATTTTAATCCTTTATTGTATTAAGGGCAGGGCGGCATCCAGGATGGACGCACACAATCAGGTCCTTTAGCACCACCTGCTCCTCCAGGACCATTTCCAGCACCACCACCACCGCCACCGCCGCCTCCACCACCACCACCAGGCTCACAATTACAACCGCGACCACCTCCGCCGCCACCACCTCCACCACCACCACCAGGCAAAGGAGAAGCTTTAGAAATATTTGTGTAATGAAATCAATAATATTGAATTAGAACAAACAACTTTTGTACGTACCTTTGATGAGTGCTATTAAAACACACAGATAACTTAATATTGACCAGAAGTTCATCTTCACGGTAGAAAGTATAGTCTACGATTGAATAATTTTACCTAATTAGTCGAGAGTTTTTATAGTTAGAAAAAATCTGAGATTTTCCAAAGCATTATATATTTAGCAATTCTACGAAATATTGATAATACAACCTACCTACCCCTACAGAAAAATCACCTACGATGTAAATGTTTTAATGTGCAAAACAACGACAAAGATCTTTCAAACTCAAGCAACTATTTACATTTATTAAATGTATGGCATATAACGTGACCAACTGTATTCGATGATGATGCAAAAGAAAAATAATGCAAAACTTTTTTCAAGGAATTTTAATTAAAAGTTATATTCAAGGTCAGAAGTGATTGATTTACCGGAAAATATATATAAAAAAGCGACTT
Organism: Cordilura impudica; assembly: GCA_963682025.1. NCBI lineage: Eukaryota > Metazoa > Arthropoda > Insecta > Diptera > Scathophagidae > Cordilura > Cordilura impudica. The sequence continues at coordinate 237,874,429 of OY821520.1, read as the reverse complement.
AAGATTTTTATGGAATGTAAAATGTTTTGGAATCTTTAGATAAAGATAACGAACAAAAAGTTTTTAGAAGTTTAAATGTTAATATCTCGCTTAAAGCACACCAGTAAAAAAATTAAAAACTTTCTCATATCTGAATAATATAAAATCATACATGTATTTAGTTTATCTGTAAAAATCAAAGCAATGACAACAAAATAACACAATATGAGAAAAAGACTTGAGCACAATTGGCGGATCTTGAAAAAAAAAAAACAATATAATAATAAAACTCCTAAAGCAGAGCGATGATGTGTACAAATGGACTGAAACTCAAAGCAGGATCTCAAAATTAAAATTTTATTAAAGACGATTTGAAAAAAATTCGCGGCGTCTAATATCATTGTGGAACATTTTCGGGCTCATGTCTGGGGAGTGAGAAATTCAAAGTCAGGGTGAAAGTACTAAGCCAATATAGTCCAATCTCCAAAGACAATAGCGTTCTCAGGCCCATTGATGATTACTCAAATCATTCTTCAACAATATTTTAGCTAAGGCTTAAATAAATAATTTTTATTAATATATTCGGTTACCCGAAAAGTCTTCTACATCACACATAGATGGCGTTAGTAGAATTAAATCCATATCATTTTTAAGTATTACCAACCTTCAAAAGATACGTGTATAAATTTGACAGCTGTGTGATTATTTGTTTGTGAGATATAGAATTTTGAGTGAAGCAACTTTTGTGCTTGTAAAAAAATGGAAAAAGAAGAATTTCGTGCGTTGATGAAACATTATATTTTGATCGGAAAAAATGCTTCTGAAGCCAAAAAATCGCTTGATAAGCATCATCCAATATCTGCTCCCGATTATTCAGTCGTAAGATATTGGTTTGCGAAATTTAAAACCGGCCATATGGGCACCAAAGACGATGAACGCAGTGGACGTCCGAAAGAGGTTGTTACCGCAGAAAACATCAAAAAATCCACAAAATAATTTTAAATGACCGTAAAGTGAAGTTGTTCGAGATAGCTGAGACTCTGAAGATTTCGAGAGAGCGTGTTGGACATATCGTGCATGAATATTTGGGCATGCGAAAGCTCTGTGCAAAGTGAGTGCCGCGCGAGCTCACAATTGACCAAAAAAAACAACGTGTTGATGATTCTGAGCAGTGTTTGGAGATGATTAAGCGTAATAAAGCCGAATTTCTACGTCGATATGTGACAATGGATGAAACATGGCTCCATCACTACACTCCAGGGTCCAATCGGCAGTCAGCGGAGTGGAGAGCGAGCGACGAACCGAATCCAATGCGTGGAAAGACGCAACAGTCGGCTGGCAAGGTTATGGCGTCCGTATTTTGGGATGCACATGGTATATTGTTCATCGACTATCTTGGGAAAGGAATAACAATCAACAGTGATTATTACATAGCGTTGTTGGAGCGTTTGAAAGACGAAATCGCGAATAAACGGCCCCATATGAAGAAGAAAAAAGTGTTGTTTCACCAAGACAATGCACCGTGTCACAAATCATTGAAAACAATGGCAAAAATGCATGAATTGGGCATCGAATTGCTTCCGCAGCCACCGTATTCTCCAGATCTGGCCCCAGTGACTATTTCCTGTTCTCAGACCTCAAGAGGATGCCCGCTGGGAAGAAATTTAAGACCGATGAAGAAGTAATCGCCGAAACAGAGGCCTATTTTGAGGCTAAAGACAAATCGTACTACAGAAATGGTATTGAAAAGTTGGAAGATCGTTATAATCGCTGTATCGCCCTCGAAGGCAACTATGTTGACAAATAAAATTGTATTTTGCCAAAAAAATGATTTATTTCTTTGTAATGTAGAAGACTTTTCAGCCCAACTGTTATCAATGTAGACCATAGTATAAAACAAGTAAGGACCCTATACCATGCGTTTAGTAACCCTCATTGGATATAGAAAATAAGCATAAACAAAATTTAAGTGGCATTGTTGTTACTTTTGTTTTCTTTGAATATGAAAAAGTTCATATCGAATGCTATATATGCTATATACCAGGAATGGGCAAATGCGGCCCACGAACACATTTTGTGCGGCCCCATAAATTTAAAACTAAATAAAAAAAATTTGTTTGTTAATTAAAAAAAAAGAATCTTGAACACGTAAGAAAATTATAGTCGGTCTAGGCCGACTATACGATACCCCATACCATGGTTTAGAGACCCTATCTCTTATGTCCAACTAATTAGATATAGAAAATAAGCATAAACCAAATTTAGTTGGCATTGTTATTAATTTTTTTGGCTGCAGATATGAAAAAGTTCATATCGGGTACTATATTTACATATATGGGGACTAGGTCGAAAAATGGGCCGATCCTGACCATATTTGGTAAAGTCACTTATATTTTGAAAAAATATATACAAATCAAAGTTGAAAAAAATCTGTGCAATATTTTTGTTTTTTGATAGATTTAAGTGAAGATCGGGAAGCAGCTATTTATGGGGCCTATGACTAAGAATTGTCCTACAAGGATTATTTTTGGAAAGGCGAACGGACAGACAGACGGACGGACGGACATCGCTAAATCGACTCAGAAAATGATTCTGAGTCGATCGGTATAACAAAAGATGGGCCCAGGGAAAATATTTTTGGTAGTTACAGACAGCAGCACAAAGTCATTATACCCAAACCGCATAGTGGTATAGAGTATAAAAATTTCAAAATGTTTTTTAAATTTTATTAAGAATTTAACTAAAAATCACTAATATCTCTATTATTTTTCCTTCTTAATAAACGCGAAATTAGCCCTAAGCTCTCTTTTGATGTGTCTTATTTATTTCTGACTTTCTGGTTGAATTTTCCGTTTTGGTGTATTCAGAGACCTATAGTTAAATTTCACGGCGGATATTTGTGCGGCACATTTTAACCGCTTAAATCCCTGTTTTAATGACCCATAACTTAAGGAGTTAAAGGGTTAACATATTATACGAAAAATGTTCTCCGTAACATCGGTATTTTTTTTTTGCTATTTTGTTTGAAAGTGGATATTTGTACAGAATTATAATAGTGCGGCCCACCGTTAATAGGTGAAATTCCAAATTTGGCCCAACAAGCCATTTATGTGCCCACCCCTGCTATATACATATATATGGACAAAGAGAGACATAACTGTTTTTTTAGCAACAGTTAACAACAACAAAACAAACTGATATTTTTGATGTGTAAACATCTATACGCGCAGGGGGGTAAATTTATATTTCACAATACAATCACAAAAACAGTGTAACACGTAATAGGTGAGAGCTGACACATAACGCTGTGTGACTTATGATTGAAGTGGTGAGAAAATTAGATAAAACATTGTTTTTTATGCCACTTTTTTTAAAGCGTCATCTATGTATCACTTATATACGTTTATATTGGGATGTTTTTAATGTTTTACAGTCAAGGGTTGTTGAATTAACTGAAACAGTTTTTGCTATAAGTGATACATAGATGACGCTTTCTGTTTCATTTTAAAATATGACATAAAAAAATCTTTAATTGCTAGATGTTTACACATCTTCCCTGTGATCGGACTCACATGATTTTTTTTTTATAGATAACTAAGTGTATTGTGTGTGCATAGTTTAAGCATATAAACTCGAAAAATGTAAATATTGAGTAGAGTCACTTTTAAACTAGGTGTGCGATATATTAATATTTTATCAAATTTTTCGTTACTATCCTATTTTTTGTAGCACAAATAAATATCAAAACAATTATAGGAAAAAATTATGTATATAAAATTGAAACAAACCGGATGTTCGATTATTTTCAATATAATTTTAATGTTTTTTTTTATTGCGGGATAGGGGTTTTTAAGGTGATTTATACAAAAAAATTTTTTTGTCGGCGGATGACATTTTCCGAGTAAGGGACCTCCAAAATTTTGATTTTTATTTCTATAAAACTGTGTATATATTATTTGAGCAATATATATATATTATTTGCAAGCTTATTTCAATAACTTCTATATAGTATCGAAATCATTAACCCATTGTGAACCATATAAGATATTGCATTTTTGTTCTAGTTTTTTTAAAACATGGAATCATCCCATAAAATAACGTATTTATCGTATATAGTTACTAAAACACAATAAAAGCAGGGATTATAAGGATAGACTTTTTATCTCTTTTAGCGTTGGAGATATTAGGAGCTAAATTTAAATTTTATGCACATTCCTTTATATTTGTAAGTAGTTTGTAAGAAAAAACCATGGCCCGCAATGACATATTTTTGCTGGATATATTGGTTATAAAATCGATTTATTTTAAAATATTTTCTGTTTCTATTTGTTTTACGGAAATATTTTGTATTGGAAAGTGCCGCAGTCGGAAATTTTCATTATTTTTTTCCACAAAATTTTAAATTTATGTGTATTTTATTTTTTAATAATTCTGAACAAAAATTCAATTTCTATGTATTTTAGTATTATTTTTCCTTTAATTTTTTTATTTTCTATAAAAATAAAAAATCTTATTTTCGATCTTTATCATTTTAATGATAGAATTCGAAATTATTCAGGCTCAAGATCAAATGTTTTTACTTTCAATTGATCTATATTCTGCATGAAGAGTCGGGAAGAGTCACCCTCATTAGTAACCAAAAGCAGTAGATAGTTTGTTTGGTGAAAAGTTAAATTCATATATATTTGCTGAAAACAACCAAATGAGAATTCAAGCAAAAGTTTTACTATTTAAGCCTCTTCCAATATAACAAACTACAATATAAAACAACTTTGCAACAAATATGTTTCTATATGAGTACACATTGCATACTACAATATACAAGTTTGTTTTTGTCTTGAAAAAACAAGAAAAACAATTTGTTTTTGCTAAACTTACATTTAGCGTTAACGGCGAGCCCCTCGTATTTATACCCTATACCACTATGTGGTTTGGATTAATGACTTTGTGCTGCTATCAGAATCACTTTCTGAGTCGATTTAGCGATGCCCGTCCGCCCGTCCGTATGTCTGTCTGTGTGTACATGTAAACCTTGTAATCAAACTACACGTCGTAAATATAAATATATTTTAAATAAATTTGGTACATAAGCTTTTGTCGGCCATAGGATGAACGCTATTGAAATTGGTGAAATTCGGTTCATGTTTAGACATGACCCATATGAAATCGACTGAAAATGCCACAAGATCCAAATTATCATATAGATCTCGGTAAAATTGGGTTTGTGTGTGTTTATTACATCCATTTAACAGTTGTCCAAAACTAAACCCAATATGGCAATTCTTTGCTATAGCCCCATATAAAGCTGCTTCCCGATTTTGACTTAAATCTATCAAATATAAGTGACTTTTTCAAAATATAAGTGACTTTACCAAATATGGTCAGGATAGGTCCATTTTTGGACCTAGTCCCCATACAAATCCGATATGAACTTTTTCATATCTGCTGCCAAAAAAATTAATATTGTTATTATACTTTATACTTTTTTTCTATATCCACTTAGTTGGACCGAAGAAATATTGTCTCAAAACCATGGTATAGGGTATCGTATAGTCGGTCTAGACCGACTAAAATTTTCTTACTTGTTTTAGTTTTATTATTTTCTATAAAAATATGCCAATGTTTTTGCTTTATTTAAAGTAAAAATATTTGATCTTGAGCCTGAATAATTTCAAACTCAATCATTACTTTTATTTGCTATGTATTTTACGTAAAATAGTTTCATATTTGTTGTATGTATATAAAGTAATTTTAATTTTTTTGTTTTGGAATAATTTTTTTATTTTTATTTTTTTAAATATTAAAAAAAAATTAATTTAAAAAAATATAAAAATAATAAAAGTTTCATAATATATCTCAAACTTTCTCTTAAATGAAAGGTCTATGTCTTGAAAATAAATTTCTGTATATACATTTCATTATAATATTATTTTCTTCCAGAAACTCCATATCAAAAAGTATATAATCTTGATTTGGTCCATAATGGGTAATGATTTTAAACATTTTGTATGTCATTTAAAAGACATTTCCGTTACCTTCCTAATGGTGTACATTTTGTTCTGTCCCGGTAATAGCTGACTTTGGTACCAGTAATTCAATTTCAGAACTCAAAATCGACATAACTCGCAAGGTAGGAGCCGTCGAAAAAAAAATTGCTTAAATCACAATAAAATGTGATATAAATGGTCTAAGCTAATATGACACGTGCAGTGTTACCATACAGACACACTCATGAAGCAAATGCTACAAACACAGCTATGACAAAATATACAATATTTTCAATAACAGCAATAACGAGAACAACATAGAAAAATTATAGTTTTTCAAGCCTTTTTTACTCTTTCATTGATATCTCGGGACCTATTGAACCGATTTTGATGGTGTTTACTATCAACTTGCTCACGATGACAGTGAATCATTTTTACTAAAAATAAGCAACCCTGCTCACCCATTAAGAGCGTGATCGTGATTTAAACAGACGAACGGATGGACATTGCTATATCAACTCCTTATTACAAATGGAGTGACAGACTTACTTTTAAAAGAGTAGGCAATGGAAAGCAACAGAAAAATAATGCAATTTTTCAAATAGAAGTTAGTTCCTTTTTTGTTTTTTGTGCTTTTTTTAAGTTGTTTGACAATTTTTTTTTTTAAATAAAAATTAGCATCCCAGACAATATGAGTAGTAAATCGATAATTAGTTAACTTAAAAAAACACAAGTTTGTGTTCTTCCAACCGATTTATTTTGAGTCAATTTATTAACTAAATTTAAAATATAAAAATCCATATTTATATCTTACAAAAATGTCTTAGTTGCAAAAACAAAAACAAATAAGTCGTCGAAAACAAAATTAATAAGAATTTAATTTGGGTTGATGACTTGTTTGTTGGATTTTGGTTTATTTTAATAAGGTGAACAAACTGTAAAAATGCAATTGTCAAGTATCGAGAATTCCGGTTTAGTTCAACATGTGAACAAACTGTAAAAATGCAATTGTTAATTATCGAGAATTCTGGTCTATTTGAACAGGTGAACAAACTTGTTTTGATAAATTACGAAACATAAAAGAAAAAGGTAAAATGAAAAGAAAATGAAAAGGTAATACGTAATCACACAGAATTATAATTCTATTGGATGTTATCGGAACTTATATGTTGAGTTAGGAACAACTAATCTGTTTACTGAAAATACCATGAAGGCCTTAAAAAATATACTTAATATAAATTAGTGCTTAAAAATATGAAAAAATAGCCTTTTTCGAACAAATTCAAATTAAAAATAGATTCCCTATACCATGCGTTTAGATAATTGGTCTTAGGTCCAACTAATGGGGTATAAAAAATAAGCATAAACCAAATCTAAGTGGAATTTTTGTTAATTTTTTTGCTGCATATAAAAAGTTCATATCGGTTGCTATATCTGTGGTTTTCTGGTATAACTGCGTATGTCATAAAATCAAAATGCTCAGGGGAGCCAGAAAACGTTATATTTGAAATTATGGGCTCGATATAAAGATTTTAGAGCTTTTTATTTAACAGTCCTTTGAGTCAAAAATCTTTAGAGGAATAGATCCTAGAGAAGGACGAAAAAAACAATATGTAAATTACACTGAAAGTGTGTGCAGATAAAACAACTTATGTCGACAAACGTCGTTTTCTTTGTAAAATAAAGCTACCAATGCAACCAGCCATGTAGACATAAGTTGTTGTTGCTTGAAAAATGGATTTTTTTGTTCGCCAACAAAAAGTTAACGGGACTTAGGATGAGAATATAACAACGTATCAAGAATAATAGTGCCAAAAATAACAGAAATAAATACACAAGTTAATTTAATAAACATTTAAGTTACGTCGTTAGTTAAAGAAACAAGTAAGAGTGTTAAATTCGGCTGTGCCGAATCTTTGATACCCTCCACCTCGGTTTGAGTAATGATAATAAATGTAAACAAAATATTGGAAAAAGTAAACAATTTGTTAAACTTAATACCAAATTATTTCAGAAAATTCTTTGGGTTGGTTTTCGTCTTTTCTATTATTTCGGATTTATTTCGGTGTTTGCTTTTTGGTCATCGTGGTTGCTGATCGGCATGCATTTAGGTTATATACCTATATGCATGCGTTTCCGGTTATATGACATAAATTTTCATTTAATATTGTTTTTGCTAATTAAATAGCTCGCCCTAACTTCCATTGCAAAGGTAATGGTTGTGTACGATGGCTATATGCAATAAATCGTGCTAATTGGAGATGGCTGTATAGTTTCTTTTAACTGGCCAAATATTTGTTCATTGCGGCCATATAGGTCGGATGGAGTAACAAAATAATAACCAAAAAAAGGCTCTCAACTTTTTTATTAAAATATTGCCATATTTGGAAAACATAGAGAATGAATTTATAATAATAATAAATAATCAAATTAGGTATGCCAAACGCAAAAAAACCAAATGTCCAACACATTTTAAATAAAATAATTTGTTATATTTATTTTCTGAAAAACTTCAAATTTTCATCCAAAAAAAAAAGTGAAAATTTATATATATATAACATTCTCATCAAATTGCGTTTATTTATGCAACAATTTTTATGTTCGCAATTCTTAAATATCATTTGACGTTTTCTAAAATTCATTGAATTTAAATTAATGTTTTCTGTAGTGTGATTCTGTAAATTTCAACGATCCGACAATCGCAAAATATATCGACAGCTATTGTTGTTTGCACTAAGGATTAAGTGATTCACTAAGTACATACATACATCTTAACGACAGTCGACAAATCTATTTTTCTATTTATTTAATTTGTAAACGAGTGGCATCTCTGTCAAAATAAGCGAAAAACAGAAAGAAGAATAGAAAAAAACAAATTACTTCGTGTTTGACCGGGTGATTTTATGTTTATGTTTAATATCTTTATTTTTTTTTACTAATATTTCTGTTTATTTATTTGAAAATTAAATATTGAATTGAATATGCTATTTAATTTTTTTATTTATATAAAAAAGTTTTTTAATTAAAGCTAAATATTTTCACTATTTTATTATTTTTATTTATGTTTGACGACATTTCAACCTAAAAATTTAAGTTTTTACCGATTGAATAAACAACACAAAAATGGTTGTCGTTTAGATAACAACAACAACTGACTTTAACAATAGCGAATATCGTTTAAAAATTTGACTGATAATTTTGCTAATTTCTTTTTTGGACGATTCGACTATCGTTAAAAGAAGTTACTGAAAAGCTATTAATTTCTCCTGAATGCCAATATTTTTTTTAATGTAAACATTTTTGAAATGTAAACATATTTGGTGTTTTTTTTTGGAATTTCAATTTGTGTTTAACGAATAAAATTTATATATTAAAGATGCAATTGATATCTTCTAAATTTAAACTTATTATTTCCGACGTTTTGATATGATTTTCTGAAATTCAATTAATATTTTCTAATTTATAATTGGAAATATTAATTCCAATTTTTAGAATTGATATTTTCTTAAATTTGAATGGAAAATTTAAAAAATGCAATTTTGTATTTTTGTGGATAATAATGCTTTAGTAATTATAAACAATTTTTAAAAATTAGATGTAATCGCAATCAGATATTTTTAGGTAAAGCAGAATAATAATTCTATATAACTATGTAAAGCAAAAAACTCATTGATAACTCGGTAACTCTATTTTGTAAAGACAACAAAAAGTTAATATGCCAAACTTATGTTCCTATTTGTAAAAGAATAATGAAAAAACGTATGAAATAAAAGACCAGCCCGTGTATACTCTTAACATTGTGCTGTATGATATCTAATTGAAAATGCTGACATTCATGTTAAAATAGAAATAACTATTGCAAAGCTAATTAGAACAAAAATTGTGGCGACATCTATTGTGGCATAGTCACGCTGAGCAAAATGAAGTGACAGTCTGTTAATGCAAAAGAAATGTATTTTCCCCACAACAAAATATTGCAGAATTTTATGTAAATAAAATAATATACCGATTTATTTCTAACATGCAGTTATTATGGATATACATATATAGAATATATGTATATTATTTGTATTATTTAATATGTGTATGTATGTATGTATATGTAAATATTACACAAAAAATACAACATCAAACGTTATTGTTGTGTTTTTCTCTTTAAATAAATTAATAGATAAAAATTTTTTTGCTAAATTTACATTGTTTTTTTTTTATTAACAACTAGGTATTTTAGCATTATTTGCTTTAGATGCTGGTGAATTTTTACTCCCTTTATATTAACTCGTAGTGTCTGCTTGTCGAAAAAAATTTGGATCGATTTGAACCCCTTTCCCGTGACCCAATAGATCTGAAACTTTGCAAGCAGGCTCGTGGCGATGACAGAAATGATTTAGTAAATTTTTTTAGTGATGCCAAAACAATGGAAACTTTTAAATTTTTCTACCAGAGTTGATAAAAAAATGTACAAAGGGTTAGTTTTTATTATATTATTACCAAAACGACCACAAAAACAACAAGTTCAGCTATGACAACAATATAACATTTAGAATAACAACAAGAACACTATAGAAACATCATATTTTTAATTTTTTTTTTTACTTTTTCAGAGATTTCCCTGGACCTGTTCCACCGATTTTAATGATTTTTGAAATGGAAATCTTCCCATGAGTTTGGAGAATTATTCTCACTAAAAATGATCACCTATTGAGGGCGTGATCGTGACAAGAACAACATAGAAAATTATATTTTTTCAAGACTTTTTTTAGTTCTTCATTCAAATCTCTGCCCTAATCAACCGATTTGGACGATTTTAAACAGCAGTCTGCTCAGGATGTCAGTGAATCATTTTTTATGTCAACGGGCACCCTAGCTGCCCGATTGATGCAGTCATCGTGATTTCCACAGACGGACAGACGGATAGACGGACATCGCCCGGTTGTTATAAGGATCACAAACATATATATTTTATGGGGTCCAAAATTTTTTTCTAATTATTACAAACGGAATGTCAAACTTATATATACCCTCTGCACACTGGAGTGGAGGGTATAACAATTATTAATGATATAGAAAAATATCAGAGAAATTCGATGAATTCATTAATTGATTTTAAAGAAAATTCAGAAGTTCAATAAATTCCTATTTTTGGACACCAATGTGCGACTTTCTAAGTAGTTTTCACTTTTATTATTGCATAACTTTTTTCTTTAAAATATCTGAAATCCTTCGTATATAACAATAATAAACAATCACGAATTTAGTATGGGTTCTTCGGAATTTACAAATGAAATAACAATCCGATATACCCTCTATACAGTGCAGTGTAATTTTTTCCACTTTAGGCCGTTAACCCCCCCCCCCCCCCCAAAAAAAAAAATTGTTTTTATTGAAATACTAAATAATTCTTCAAATAACACATAATATTAAATTAATATAAATGTAATAAATCTGTTGAATGTTGTAGGAACGTAGTATAAATTAGAAGATTTTTAACTTTTTAAGGTTCTTAGAATTTTCTTTAAAGTATTTTTCGTTTGTGCGTATTTTTATATCCTCCACAGCATTGTGCAGAGTATACTCATATATTCTCTAATTCTCATCTTATTTGACGGAATTGGATTTTATAAATTTTTATTTTAGAAAATGGTTTTAAACATAATATAAATTTTCACAAAAAGATGTATTATCCTTATAAAGCCTAGAAATAATAACAATATTGATGTAGACATTTTTTGGATAGCTTTTACAATATTGATTTTGAAAATAGTCGAACACTCGATTTGTTTCGATATTATGTACATCACTATTTTTGTATTTGTATTTATTTATTAGATTTGTTATTCCATTACAACAAGACACAATATCTTATAATGAAATCAGATAAGTTATTTATCATATTTAACAACACAAACTCTTAATCTATATTTAAAATATGTGACATTCTCCGAGAAAAGGAACCTAGTGTGTGAAAATTAAGTTTTGAGAAAAAAACGCATTTAAAGTTTCTACACCCTTTCAGGTACCAGAATCCACCGGTTTTGACACAGCCCGTTTTTTGACACACTATGTCCCTTTTCTCGGAGAAGGTCACATATTATAAATTACTATTTAAAAACATTAAAAAAAAATGCATTAGACAAATAAAAATAATTAAAGTACAGTACTTTTCGCTCTTCGTTGTCCATATCATCGTCAAGGTCGTTATCACCAGCGCAAACAGACTGCAAAATAGCTTCGTCGTCCAATGCTTCCGTAGTTACAAGGTCATCATCAAAACATATGTAATCATTGAAGCTTATTGTCCCAACTGTAAATGAAAATAATAAAGCTTAATTTAAAGTGCGATAACTTAGCAAACCCTTTTTATTACCATCTGTAAAAGTTTCCATTAGTTGGTTTATCAATCCTATTAACTCACCCCCATTCTTGGTAAATCCGCCGTGCCGAAAGCAGTTAGCAAAAAATTTATTGCGTCCAGTATACTAACTTTGAAGTCATCTTCACCCATATCAACTGAATTAACAATTTTTGAGAGAAGTATGTGAGAAGTATTGAAGTACTTTTCAATGCGTGAGTGACACCTTGGTCCATAGGTTGTAAAAGTGAGCTAGTATTTGGAGGCATATATACTAATTTAATGCACTCTAAGTCCTTTGTATCTGGATGAGCTGGACAGTTGTCTACCAGTAGTAAAATTTTTCGATTCACACGGCGTAAATTATTGTCCCATTGTCTTAGTTCATTGTTGAAAATTTCGGATGTCATCCAAGCCTTTTTATTAGATTGGTAATTAACTGGTAATTTTTTTATGTTTTTGAAGCACCTGGGATTTTTTGATTTTCCTATTACTAAAAGTTTTCGTTTCTCTGTACCCGTCATATTTGCTACTACGAGCACTGTTAATCATTCCTTTGATAGTTTTCCACCTGTACAGGTCTCACCATTGAAGCGCAGTGTATTATTAGGAGTCAGTTTATAAAATAAACCAGTTTTATCGCCATTGAAAATGTCCTCATCTTTAAAATTTTTGATGTGTAAACATCTATACGCGCAGGGGGGTAAATTTCTATTTCACAATACAATCACAAAAACAGCGTAACTCATATCGGTGTGAGCTGAAGCAGATAACGCTGTGTGCCTTATGATTGTATTGGTGAAAAAATTATGATATAAAATTGTTTTTTTATGCCAATTTTTTAAAAGCGTCATCTATGTATCACTTATATACGTTTATATTAGGATATTTTTAACGTTTTACAGCAAACGGTTGTTGAATTAGCTGAAACAGTTTTTGCTATAAGTGATACATAGATGACGCTTTCTGTTTGATTTTAAAAAATGACATAAAAAATCTTTAATTACTAGATGTTTACACATCTTCCCTGTGATCGGACTCACATGATTTTTTTTCTTTTATCTGACCACTTATTTTGCAAACAATCATTGACCACATCCACATTGACTTCAGCCGCGTCTTTCAGGCGTCTTTTAAATCTAACAATCCAACTTTCGCTGCACTTAAATTAGGAGTAGTTAAGCTTTTCTCCAAATTCTTGTGCTTTCGCCTGTAAAACGGCATTGGTTATAGTCAAATTACCGGCTCTTTTCTGAGTAAACCATTTTAATAGGCAATGGTCGAGTTCTAAGAAACAAGGGGTTTTAACCTTTTTTATGTTTGAGGGGTTTTGCTCAAAATTAGTTAGGACCAAGTCCTTATTTTCCCAAATTGTAGCAATTGTTGATTTGCTGAGGCCCAATTCTTGGCATATTTGCTTTTGTTTTACACCTTGTTGTAAGCGTTTTATTATTTCATATTTCTCTTTTAAAGAAAAACATTTTCTTTGTTTTTCATTTGGTACTACGTCCATCTTGTAACATTGCAATTTTCAACTGCAGTCTGCACATCGTCTTCACACAAACGGAATCGAGAACATAGGAAAAAAACACTGCGTGTTAGTGGTGCCAGATTGCAAAAATATAATTTTTTGTTCATAGCACCACTTTTTGGTTCGTTTTAACCGAAAAATAAGTTTTGCAAAAAAAGTTCATTGTAACCGAAAGTTCGCTTTAAACGGGTTCGTAATAAGCGAAAAAATTGCATGCTTATATTTTGCATAACATTATGAAGTTGGTTCCAGAGACGAATAGTTAGAATAAAAAATTGACATTCAGGGGCATTTAAATTGAATTATTCGATTTCCTCTGGAGGATCTTTGCGAACCTTAATTGGTTCAAAAATATATTTTGGAGCCTTTATCATAATAATTTTTCGAATTTAATCTGGTTGCCAAAGACATGTGTAAGACAGGTCACGAGTATTGGGATACATGATCAGATTTTCTTAAACCAAAGATATTGCGAATAATGTTGTTTAAAGTTACGTTTTGTTTCCTGTAATCCCTAGAGTTGCAAACTGTGAAAACCTCGAATGAATATAGTAATTGTTGGTTTTAGCAAGTAGCAATCTTTTTTTTTTGGTGGAGTATTAACCATAAGCTTCTTAACATACTATACATTTTGGCACAGGATTTATTAATATGATTTGACTAAGTTACAGTTCCATTGAACACAACATCGAGATTTTTTACAGAGTCCACGATGTCAATTTTAGAGCAAACAAGGAAGACATTTATCTCATTCTCCAAATGCATCACCTTCTTCTTTATTATAATACACTTTGATTTAGTTGGACTAAGTCGTAGACCATTTGCTGTTGCAAAATTTTGAATATTTTTGAGATCACGATTTAGTTCTTGAGCTTTGGAAATAATTGAATCTTTGGTACTACTGAATGTCATCAGCGTACATCTGAATCTTAGAGAATTTAATTTGTTGTGGAAGATCGTTGGCATATATCGAATAAAATAGTGATCCCCTCTCATAACTTGTATGGAATTCGAGATGGAACTACCACTAGCAACAAATTGGGATCTGTTTATGAGGTATGACGACATGAGTTTAACTGCTAGTGCTGAAAAGTTAAAAAACTGTGTCAAATGCCTTTAAGAGGTAAAACCAAAAAAGATATTTTTCCATCATCCATGCTACATCTTATCTTCTCAACTACATCAGATAAAGCTATGTTGGGGTCTGGAACTGGAGTAAGTTGTTGTCGTTTAAATATTTAAAAATTTGTCTGTATAAAAGGTGCTCGAAAACTTTTGAGAGATATGGAAGAATTGCAATCGGGCGGTTTTTGGTACTGGTATAATTTTTCCATTCCATTGGAGAGATGCTAGTAGTGATTATGGAGTTAAACAAGTATATTATAAAATGGGCAGTCCATGGCCAAACAATTTTTATAAATCTGGGGTATATATTATTAAGCATTGGCATCTTAGTTTCCATTGTAAACCACGGTCTTTCTCTATTTCTAATAGTTTTCGTTTTGTTTAGAACATCTTTGTTGTAAATTCCTAAAGTAATACTATTAACAAATACCAGTTGTTCTCCAACAGCCGGTAAATACAAAATTTAATCCCACGGAGTAGAGCAAAGATCATAGCCAAGATATCAATATTATCAAAATCATGATAGGTAAATGTTTGGGGCCCGTTTTTGATTTCGATATTGTACGATAAAAAGTTTAGATCGTGCTTCGAGAATGCTGATGTTGCTAACTGATCATAACCAAGGACTTTACTTTCATTACTGGTAAAGAAAAGATAAAGCAAAGTGCTATTTGTTGACGTAAAGGTTTTAATTGTTTTGAAATTTATTTCTGCTGAAAATTTGTTTTTATACCCACCGCTTGTAACTCACCGAAATAAATGCCGGAGACCCCATAAACTATATATATTCTTTATCCTTACTAAAGGAGAAGCCGATCTGGCGATGTCCGTCTATCTGTCTTTTCGTCCATCAGCTTATCTTTTGAAAATATTATTCTGTTCGCAATAGGACGAATAAGTTCACGCTACTTGGCTTAAAATGTTCGTCATAATCTGCAGTAGTTTGTAGCCTCTAGACCCAATAGGTGAGGAATGACGTACGACAAAGTAAAGATAGTCCGATAAAATTGCATATAAAAAACTAAAAATAGTGCAAAATGGCCTTAAGCTTAATTATTTCATCTTTTAATAGTGCAAAATGGTTATAATCCTTCCTTCCTGTAAGGATCCTTCCTTCCTGCGCAAAGTTAAGTTAAATTTAACAATGTTGAGTTATAGCTTAAAAATTTTCTTATTTTATTTGGAAAGACATAGATAGTTTTTAAAAATAATATAATTTTATAATAAAATTGGTTAAAAGTTGTTTAAATTTATATTCGCGAGCAATAAGCAGACCATTGCACCAGAGATGTATCACAATGGATAATTATGATTCCAGGAGTACTGAAGGGTTAAATAAAAAGAAAAATTAACCGAATTATATTTCTTACATTATAAAAAGTGGTTTCATCGAGTTTAATAGAAAAACTCGTTTTCGGTAATCTTTATTTAGAAATATCTTAAAAACAAAAGCTGGCCTTGGCAAATAACGGGTTAACGTTCTTGGATTTATCCCAAATATTAGAAACAGAAGATATACGCATATTTGGTTATAATATTTTAAAAATTCAACAGTATTTGCAAAATATTTGAATTTTTTGAATAAATTGTCTTTTATCAGCTTGGGGTCATATGTGACCCCAATTGCAAAAGGAGTAATGGGGTAATATTATTTTTTTCCGAAACCCTAAGCTATTAAGATAAAATATAAAATATAGCATTTAAAAGCAGAGAACTGATAAATTTTTGATATAAAGAATTTAGAAAGATTACATATACAGAATATTTCACAAAAATCCCATTTTTCTCGAAATCCGCAAAAAAATCCTTGTCAAAAAAATTCTGGCATAGGGATTTACCTAAAAATTCACTCTGACATCTATTTAATAAAACCTTAAAGTGCTAAATCCATTTTTTAAAATTTTTTTAAGAAAATTTTTTAAAACTTGAAAAAGGAGTTTTCAAAATTTTCTCAAAAAATTTCCTATTTTCAGTCTCAATGCGCAATAGGTTAACAACGCGGTAATAAACCAATACTTCATATCTGATTACTTATAAGTAAAGAGACAAAAAAAATATTATGGCTTTAATCAATTTCTCAAGGTTGAAAAAAATTCTATCAAATTTCATGATCTAGTTTTTTTTGGCACAAAAGTGGTCTGGGGCATTTGCTATTTCTTGGCGAATTTTTATTCGATTTTGTATTTTTACAGCTTTTTGAAAAGATAATTTAATACTGATCCCGATACTTACAACAGCTTGTCGCAAAAATTAAATTATAGAACAAAATTTTCGTAAAATCTCAAAAAAGTCATATTTTCCCCATATAAACACACTTGAAATTTTCAATCGATTTCCGGCGCGACTTTTCTTTATCCGATTCTGCCCAAACATCACATTTACTAGTTTTATATTGAAAGGAAACAAACCGGACCCCGCCTATCCCCAAAATCCCATTTTAATTTTTTAAGGAGCACTCTAATGTGCATATACATATACATGTATACATACATACATATACGTACATATACATTAGGTTGTCCCGAATTTCTTTTTTTTGGATTTCCCTAACGCAAGACCTCTTAAAATTTGCGTAATTGATCGTAGATTCCCAAAATGATTTTAAAAATAAAAAGAAACAATATCTTTAGGGTTCTACCGATCTTCAAAGTTTTAAAAAGTAGTTATTTTCATGATTATATTTCCCTATCCTTAATTTCGACACCTAAACTAAATATACCACGACTATATATAACAACAACACTTTAACGGCGACTACGAATTTGCTAGACACAGTGGAGTTCGTTTATAACGTACACCGGTTATAAAGAATTTTTTATAAAAAAAAAAAATCCGGGAAAAAAATTTTTTCCGGACCCAAAACATTCACTTTCAAATTATATACCAATTATTACAGTTATAGCGAACTCTTGTTTATTACGAACCAGTTTTTAAGTTCCTTTTATAGTTACAGCTTACTCCCTAAAATATAGAAACCCTTGAACATGAAAAAAATAAAAAATCTGGCAACACTTCAAAATCACTTGTTATATTTATTAATACCAAAATACGTAAATTGGGGTTTCCCCAAAAAAGAAAACTAAAAAAACTAAACTAATTTATAATACATTAGTCAGTTGAGTTACAGTATTAAGAGCGGTGTTTGTGATTAAAAAAAATGAGTTCGAGGCGTAGTGAGACAACTTGTGTTATATTGGGACCATATAAGGAACTTGATGATCGGCAGCTACCAACTATAAGAGACGTTCTTAAATATATTTTATTTATCAAGTATAACATGAAATTAAAGTATAATGGAAAAGATCCATCAAATTCAGATATATATGCGATTGTTTTTGAAGAGATTGACAATATTTGGACCAAAGCTTCGATTCCAATCGTAACAAAGGAACGAGTTATTCAGTTACTCAAATCCTATTTCGAAAAGTACCTCCATTTGAAAAGATACCCCAAAAGCAAACGAAAAAATGGTTTCGAAAACAAACTAAAGTGTTTTTTGGAGTCATCTGAGAAGCTTTTCGACGTTGCTGCTTGCAAATGCACTTCATTTGAATTTTGTTCTTGTTTAAAACCTAAGAAAGTTCCAATCAATGAAAGAAGTTTTTTGTTGGATCAAAGAAATTACAGAAAAATGGTTATATGTGGAGTTGATAAAATAGAAACAGCTCGATTAATAAAACGAAAGCAGAGACAAACTGAACATTCCATAAGGGCAGCAAAAAAGCAGCGTTCTACTCAAGAAACCGATTCTATCCCAGAAAATTGTGTTTCACTGTGTGAATCTTCCCTAGAAACGTATCCGATAACGGAGGCATTTACCACTAACATACTTTCGCCAGATACACCTTCGACTTCAACGACGAATCGGAATACATTGCCGTTGCCAACAGTTGCTAAGGTCTGTGATAGATACGGTTTATCGACTCGCTCTGCTGCTGCTGTTGCTTCTGCGGTTTTGACTGACTTCGGCTTAATTTCTACCGAAAATTTAACTCTGGTAATCGATAAAAACAAAATACACAGAGCTGTATCTAAAGTCCGGAAAGAAAATTCAAAAGACATTGGAAATATTGTTATTAAAAGCATTTACTTTGATGGACGAAAAGACAAGACTCTGATAAGTGAGAAAATAGGGGATCGTTACCATCGCAAAGAAATTTTAGAAGAACACATCTCAATTTTAGCAGAACCTGGATCAATTTATTTGGGTCACACAACGCCAAGTCGTGGCACTGCAAAGGGCATTCTAACTTCGATCACAACTTTATTAGAAGATAAAGGTTGGAATTTAGATGACGTGATTTGCATTGGATGTGACGGAACTGCAACTAATACCGGTTGGAAGGGTGGCGTTATTCAATATTTGGAGGAGTATTTGAAGAGACCGCTACAATGGTGTGTTTGTATGCTCCATGCCAATGAGTTACCCCTTCGTCATTTATTCTTGACTTTAGATGGTTGCACTTCGGGACCTAGAGAATATTCCGGACTTATTGGAAAACAATTAGTTACTTGTGAAAATGAAACAACGGTGTCTTTTTGTGCGGTGGCTGGTAATTTGCCTGACTTGCCGAAAAATGTGGTCGATCAACTAAGTACGGATCAAAAATATCTTTATGAGATATGTAAAGCTGTTCAAACTGGTTATTGTAGTCCTGAGCTGGGAAACCGAAAACCTGGAAAAATTGCGCACTCGAGATGGCTTACCTTTGCTAATCGTCTACTCAGAGTTTACGTAAGTACCCTTAATCCATCAGAAAAATTGCAACTACTTGTCAATTACGTTGTTAAAGTATACGCTCCGATTTGGTTCCTAATCAAACAAAAAACGTCTTTTAAAGAAGGAGCCAAACATATTTTTCATCTGATTTTGTACTCTCGTTTTTTACCCGAAAATATGCGATCAGTTGTGGATTCTGTTATCGAAAGAAATGCTTTTTTTGCTCACCCGGAAAATCTACTTGTCAGTATGCTGTTTGATGATAGAGACCACATTCGGGAGCTGGCATTGCAAAGAATAATTAAAGCTAGAGAAGCTGAAAGTACCACTAAACACAGAATATTTAAACCACCAAAAATTAACTTCTCTGCTGGAGATTACACCGAAATTATTATATGGCACGAGTGTGGGGTTACAGCACCGCCGGTTCTTCGGTATATTTCTAATGATGACCTTCAAATCATGGCAAAAGATAACAGCTTGGAAATTGTTGACTTTCCTTGTCACACACAAGCTGTGGAAAGATGTGTTAAACTGGTAACAGATGCCTCTCAAAGTGTAACTAACGCTGCTTCTAGAGATGGCCTTATTAGAACCAGGTTGAAATCACGAGCAGAAATGCCAAATTTTTGTCAAAAAAATATGTTTACATTTTAAGTTTTAGTCATTTATTATAAGTTTTATTTTATTGTACATTAATTGCAAGTATAAAATATATTAATAAAATAAATTTGTATCTCGTTTTTTTTTTATTATTTTAAGCATACGGTTTAGGTTTGTAAAAACGTTTTCAAAAGTAGAGCCCTCAAGATGGCATGTAATTGGATTTTTATTACTTCTACCGTGGTCTGTGTAAAATTACGCAAATTTTGATACCTCTTGCGAAAGTGTGGCTCGAAAAACCATTTTTCTCATTCAAGGACGGGACAGCCTAATATACATACATATACATGATACATATACATGTCTTGTTTGCTTGTTGTTTTTTTTTTGTACATGTCAACAAATATTTCTCTAAACAAACAATAATGTAATTGTATGTATATACATTTTAGTCCAGTCATTTTAACCAAAATACAGACAAAATCTCGGAATTCAAGATAATAAGCTGTAAATTTGTACAAACCTTCATTTTGACATCCTAAAACTTGTCATAAACCCTACCGACGATAGAGTGGCCGCGACTATGGATTCCTAGGGGTCAAAGGTAAAAAAAAATCGACTTTTTGTAAGTTTTTCGCCAATATCTCGGTTCCTATCGGTTTTTCACTATTTCTATCAATTATAAATATTGTAGGGAGATAAATTCCCTACAACTTTTGTTTAAAACATTTTTTGTACGTTGAACTGTTTTTGAGATAGAGGGCAGTGAGAGCGCAGTGTGTTTCAACCTCGAGTATTATTCAAGCTCAATCCGTAGTCTCGATCAAATATAAGTCCTTTTATGTTTAAAAATTGTTGATAAATATATAATTATAAATAATTTTTATTTTTTTTTTATTTAAATGGTGCGTGGTAAAGAAGAAGAAAGCATATATTACAAAAATTCATAACTGCACTGTATTCTTAATCGGACCGGTTTCTGGCATTTCAGCCTTCATCAGCGATTTATTGAACATCGTGATAATTGTTATGTTTTTTTAATTGAATAGATTGTTTCTGTATGAAAATTTTTCTGCTTAGGGTATCTTTGATCCCGAAAGTATGGAGGACCTGGAAACAAATGCCGTTGAAGACGAAAATGAAGATGAATCCAAAATTTTACTGCAACCAGCAGACGAAGAAGAAAAAGAAGACGAAGAAAATTAAAATTAGAGCATGTAGTGCTTGTGATCAATATATTTCTTTAATTTCAACGATCGTAAATGTGTATAATGATATTTTCAAATAAAAGCATGTATTAAAAATACATTTTGGTTCTTTTCGTTTATTAGGAAGTAATTAATATAAATTTTACTAAAATTAAAATATAATGAATATGTATCCTTTAATCCTATTTACTTACACGAGCAGGTAAGTATTATTAAATTAATAGAAACTTAATTAATTAGGAAAGTTATTAAATATAATGAAAAAGTTAATAAAAAATAAAAATTATTTATAATTTTATATTTATCGACAATTGTTAAACATAAAAGGACTTGTATTTGATCGAGACTACGGATTGAGCTTGAATAATACTCGAGGTTGAACCACACTGCGCGCTCACTGCCCTCTATCTCAAAAACAGTTCAACGTACAAAAAAACGTTTTAAACAAAAGTTGTAGGGAATTTATCTCTCTACAATATTTATAATAGATAGAGATAATGAAAAACCGATAGGAACCGAGGTATTGGCAAAAAAATACAAAAAGTAGATTTTTTGACCTTTGACCCCTAGGAATCCATAGTCGCGGCCACCATATCGTCGGTAGGGTTTGAGACAAGTTTTAGGATGTCAAAATGAAGGTTTGTACGAATTTACAGCTTAGTATCTTGAATTCCGAGGTGAAATCACTAAAATGACTGGACTATTTATGCTGATGGCTTTTAATAATTGCTTTCGATTAAAAAAAAAAAAACACGAAAATACCTAAAATTTTTGATTATTTATCATATTATTTTTAAAAATCAATTATAAAAAATCTATCCATTCAATATTAACACACTTGTTTGTTATTATATTAGAAAACTTATGCCAATATTTTTTATTTTTATGATTTTTAAGATATTTTATTTGTTGAAATTTGAATTATATATGAAACTATAAATAAAAATCAAAGGAAATTTATTTTGATCTAACAATATAAAGAGAAAAAAATGAGATTAGTGTTGCCAGCTAAATCAAAATAATATAAATATGTATAAATGCTTAATAGTTGTTATTCCTATGAATAGGACTTAATAAGAAACTTTTTGAAAATCCTTAAAAAGTTATTCTAAACCGGCTAATCCCATTAAGCGCAGGGTGGCATCCATAATGGACGCACACAATCAGGTGCATTATCACCGCCAAGTCCTCCAAGACCATTTCCCGAACCAGCCCCACCGCCACCGCCGCCTCCACCACTAAATCTTGGCTCACAGTTACAACCACGTGGACCTGCACCGCCGCCCCCTCCTCCACCACCTCCTGGTAAAGGAGAAGCTTAAGAAATATTTGTATATTGAAATTAATAATTTTGAATTAAAACAAATAACTTCTGTACGTACCTTTGATAAGTGCTATGAAGACGCACAGATAACTTAATATTGACCAGAAGTTCATCTTCGCTGTAGAAAGTGTATTCGTCGATTGTATTGTTTCATTTAATTGGTCGAGAGTTTTTATAGTTAGTAAAAATGTGAAATTTTCCAAAGCAATATTTTATCAGCTCTTTGATAGTAAAACTGTCTTTAGAAAATCAACCGTAGTTGTTTTATTGTCCCAACGCCGTTGATGATGCCATTTTTTTTACTTATTAAACGTATGAATAACGTGATGAACCGCAGTTGATGTGAATCAGCAGAATAAAAAAAAGGAATATTGATTAAAAAATAACAACTTTTTTTTAAAGAAATTCCAATATAAACAATTTTATTCAAGGCCACAAATGATTGACTTACTGTAAAATCTAGGTCCATTTATAACAGATAACGATGTAAAATATTTGCAGAATGTATGTACCTATTGCTATAAAAGTGCCTTATGTTAAAAAATACACTTTCTTACAACAGTATCTTAAAAAAAAAAAAAAATTACCTGGTTTTTAAAAAGTTTGTTTTAATAAAAAAAAGTACCTGTTCTTAAAAGGATCCTGGTGATACCCTCCACCTGCATCTCAATATTACAACCAATTTTGGGTACGACTACCCCTTTAAACCTGTTGTCGGTACTGAAATTTAAATTTCTAATACCAATTAAATTTAAAGTTAATTACATTTCTTGTTGGCAGTTTCTATTATAATTCCTTGTCATAAAAAACAATGATCGTGTCTTCTGTAGAAAGAATTCGTTACTATTTGAAAAACGCCATTATTTTTCTTTTACTAGAGTAGAATACCCCTAATGAAATTCATTGCATAACGCAGTCAGCGTTACAACACCCCAAGTTTGATCCCTATAAGGAAGTTTTGAGATAATTCATGATTATTAAAAAAAAAAAAAGTAGCTGATTCTTGACTAAAAATTTCCAGATATTAATATTAAAACAAGTAAGAGTGTTAAATTCGGCTGTGCCGAATCTTTAATACCCTCCACCTCGGTTTGAGTATTGATAATAAATGTAAACAAAATATTGGAAAAAGTAAACAATTTGTTAAACTTAATACCAAATTATTTAAGAAAATTCTTTGGGTTGGTTTTCGTCTTTTCTATTATTTCGGATTTATTTCGGTGTTTGCTTTTTGGTCAACGTGGTTGCTGATCGGCATGAATTTAGGTTATATACCTATATGCATGCGTTTCCGGTTATATGACATAACTTCTCGTTTAATTTAGTTTTTGCTAATTAAATAGCTCGCCCTAACCTCCATTGCAAAGGTAATGGTTGTGTAGAGTGGCTATATGCATTAACTCGTGCTAATTGGAGATGGTTGTATAGTTTCTTTTAACTGGCCAAATATTTCTTCATTGTGGCCATATAGGTTGGATGGAGTAACAAAATAATAACCAACACGAAAAAAGCTCTCTCAACTTTTTTTTAAAATATTGCCATATTTTGAAAACATAGAGAATAAATTTATAATAAAAAATTATCAAATTAGGGATGCCAAACGCAAAAAAACCAAATGTCCCAAACATTTTAAATAAAATAATTTGTTCTCTTTATTTTCTGAAAAATTTTCATCCAAAAAAAATTGTGAAAATTTATATATAAAAAATAACATTCTCATCAAATTACGTTTACTTACGTAACAATTTTTATGTTAGCAATTCTTAAATATCATTTGAGGTTTTCTAAAATTCATTGAATTTAAATTAATATTTTCTGTAGTGCGATTCTGTAAATTTCAAATTCAACGATCTGACAATCGCAAAATACATCGACAGCTATTGTTGTTTGCACTAAGGATTAAGTGATTCACTAAGTACATACATCTTAACAACAGTCGACAAATCTGTTTTTCTATTTATTTAAATTGTAAACTAGCGGCACCTCTGTCAAAATAAGCGAAAAACACAAAGAATAGAAAAAAACAAATTACTTCGTGTTTGACAGGATGATTTTATGTTTATGTTTAATATCTTTATTTTTTTTTTACTAATATTTCTGTTTATTTATTTGAAAATTAAATATTGAATTGAATATGCTATTTAATTTTTTTATTTATATAAAAAAGTTTTTTAATGAAAGCAAAATATTTTCACTATTTTATTATTTTTATTTATGTTTGACGACATTTCAACCTAAAAATTGAAGTTTTTATCGATTGAATAAACAACACAAAAATGGTTGTCGTTTAGATAACAACAACAGCTGACTCTAACAATAGCGAATATCGTTTAAAAATTTTACTGATAATTTTGCTTTTCTTTTTTAACGATTCAACAATCGTTAAAAGAAGTTACTGAAAAGCTATTAATTTCTCCTGAATGCCAATATTTTTTTTTAATGTAAACATTTTTAAATGTAAACATATTTGGTGTTTTTTTTTTTTGAATTTCAATTTGTGTTTAACGAATAAAATTTATATATTAAAGATGCAATTGATGTCTTCTAAATTTAAAATTATTATTTCCGACGTTTTGATATGATTTTCTGAAATTCAATTAATATTTTCTAATTTATAATTGGAAATTTTAATTTCAGTTTTTATAAGAATTGATATTTTCTTAAATTTGAATTGAAAATTTAAAAATTGCAATTTTGTATTTACGTGAATAATAATGCTTTATTAATTATAAACAATTTTTAAAAATTAGATGTAATCGCAATCAGATATTTTGTAGGTAAAGCAGAATAATAGTTCTATATAACTATGTAGAACTGTTTTGAAAGCAAAAAACTCATTGATGAACTCGGTAACTCTATTTTGTAAAGACAACAAAAAGTTAACATGCCAAACTTATGTTCAGATTTGTAAAAGAATAATGAAAAAACGTATGAAATAAAAAACCAGCCCGTGTATACTCTTAACATTGTTCTGCATGATATCTAGTTGAAAATATTGAAATAACTAGAAATAACTATTGCAAAGCTAATTAGAACAAAAATTGTGGCGCCATCTACTGTGGCATAGTCACGCTGAGCAAAATGAAGTGACACTCTGTTAATGCAAAATAAATGTATTTTCCCCACAACAAAATATTGCAGAATTTTATGTAAATAAAATAATATACCGATTTATTTCTAACATGCAGTTACTATGTATATACATACATACATACATATATATAATATATGTATATTATTTGTGTTACTATATATGTGTATGTATGTATATGTAAATACTACACACAAAAAATACAACATCAAACGTTATTTTTGTGTTTTTCTCTTTAAATAAATTAATACATAAATTTTTTTTGCTAAATTTACATTTGGGCAATTCACAACAGGTGTTATATATTGCATGTTGTATTGAAATACACAATACAATCATTTGTTGTGAACACTCAGTTGTATTTTTATATTGTAAAACGCTTTATTTTGTAATTTTCGATCCAACGAGGAAAGATCGCTTCGTCGCTTCTGCTATTTTGTATAAGAGAAAACACTTGTCAGTGTTTGCTTTTTGGTCGTGAGATATACCCTGGAGTTTTAGTTACGTACCTCTTGCTTTTTAATTTATAATGAAAAAAAAAATGTTAAATGTTTTGGTTGGTACTGAAAGAGAAAATACATACTAAATATATAAACATTAATTTTTATATAAATAAACTTATCGACGTATTTGAGTTATTTGCATTATTTGCCATATTTTATTTTATAATTATTTATGCTGATAAAATTCTATGTATTTGTTTTCTCTTTTTCATAAAAACTGGCATTCACTTGGAACTGATATGTTATGATACAATATACAACATTTACTAAACATAGCAAATGAAGTTGGATCGTGTATCAGATTTTTCAGTGAAAATTACCAACAACAATTTTACACTATTGTAAGGTGATACACGATACAACAGATACAACGATACATTACCCATTGTCCAATTGTTTTTTTTTTTATTAACAACTAGGTATTTTAGCATTATTTGGTTTAGATGTTGGTGAATTTTTACTCCCTTTATATTGACTCGTTTTGTCTTTGTCTGCTTGTCGAAAAAATTTTGGATCGCTTTTAACCACTTTCCCGTGACCCAATCGATCTGAAATTTTGCAGCCAGGCTCGTGGCAATGACAGAAATGATCCAACAAATTTTTTTAGTGACGCCAAAACAATGGAAACTTTTAAATTTTTCTACCAGAGTTGATAAAAAAATGTACAAAGGGTTTGTTTTTATTATATTATTACCACAACGACCACAAAAACAACAAGTCCAGCTATGAAAACAATGCAACATTTAGAATAACAACAAGAACAATATAGAAATATCATGTTTTTAATTTTTTTTTTTACTTTTTCAGAGATTTCCCTGGACCTGCTCCACCGATTTTAATGATTTTTGAAATAGGAATCTTCCCATGAATTTGTTGAATCATTCTAACTAAAAATGATCACCCTAGCTGTCCTATTGTCATCGTGATAAGAACAACATAGAAAATTATATTTTTTCAAGACTTTTTTTAGTTCTTCATTCAAATCTCGGGCGCTAATAGACCGATTTGGACGATTTTAAATAGCGAACTTTTCAGAATGTCAGTGAATCATTTTTTATATCAACAAGCACCCTAGCTGCCCGATTGATGCCGTCATCGTGATTTCCACAGACGGACAGACGGACAGACGGATATCGCTATATCAACTCCGGTTGTTATAAGGATCACAAATATATATATTTTATGGGGTCCAAATTTTTTTTCTAATTATTACAAACGGAATGACAAACTTATATATACCCTCTGCACACTGGAGTGGAGGGTATAAAAAAGCAAATTTTAAAATATTTTTATATGAGTTAGATAGTAATTTTTAATTTTAAATTTTTAATTTTTAATTTTTATTAATTTTTAATTTTTAATTTTTAATTTTTAATTTTTAATTTTTAATTTTTATTTTTTAATTTTTAATTTTTAATTTTTAATTTTTAATTTTTAATTTTTAATTTTTAATTTTTAATTTTTAATTTTTAATTTTTAATTTTTAATTTATAATTTTTAATTTTTAATTTTTAATTTTTAATTTTTAATTTTGAGTTCCATTTAAACTCAGCAAATTATTTGCAATCTTAATTCACAATGATAGAACACCGTACAATGATGAAAATTTATTGTAGATAACCTCTCTTTAAATCATTCACAACTGTCAAAAAAAATTTTTTTCAGCCAAATAAAAATCGGTACGATTTAATTCACAATCTTGTTTCAGTCACAATTATATGAACTATATCAAATTCGTAAAAATAGTGTTTATAAATTATCCTGAAAATCGTGCACAATAATGGAGAAAAATATTCACAAACATTTTTTTTTAATTAACGAATAAACGATTTATATATATGTCAAACTACATATTCAAAAGGAATATACGAAATGAACTCATTCATGATGGAGATAATTTCGCAAAATGTATGGCATCATTTCAAAAATACCTTGGTAGGCGGCTAAAATACAATTTTTTGTAATATTATACCCTCCACACCACTGTGCAGAGGGTATATATCAGTTTGTCATTCAATTTGTAATGCATCAGAAAATGCATTTGCGACCCCATAATGTATACATATTCTAGATTCTTATTACAACTCGAGTCATTATAGCGATGTCGGTCTGTCTGTTGAAATCATGCTCATTCACAAAACAAGCCATTTAACTGGGTAAAATTATGGTAATATTCTTTGTCATGACATCGAGCAGGTTAGAGTTGAAATTGGGGTAACTCGGGCGTCATTGTGCCAAGATATACCTTTACAAATCGCTATAAAATTGCATACAAAAAATTAAAAATAGTAAAAATGTTTTACAAATATGTATCAGTGATGCATAAACACACATTTTTGTTTGCTTGTTGTTTATGTTTTATTTGTATTCCTTTTGTACAGCGAATGAATGGTTTATCGATGATAGTAAGATAATAACAAGATGGTTAAATGTAACTGTATGTATTTATATGTATTTGTGCTGATTGA
Source organism: Cordilura impudica (assembly GCA_963682025.1). Classification (NCBI taxonomy): domain Eukaryota; kingdom Metazoa; phylum Arthropoda; class Insecta; order Diptera; family Scathophagidae; genus Cordilura; species Cordilura impudica. The sequence goes on along the minus strand of OY821520.1, from coordinate 237,845,538 downwards.
ATTTAATAATTGTTTGCATATAAAAATAAATACGAAACTTCCTAAAATTATTGTTAATTATTTTATTACTCGTAATTTTAAATATCTAGCCACTATAATGTGAAATCTAGCATTTTTATCCCTTAGTGTTGATTACATTGGTGATAATAATGTGTTTAGAGCACGGATTCAGCCGAATTTAACACTCTTCCTTATGTTTATTTATTTTGGTATAACGCGAAAAAAAGTGTGTCAATACCAGTCTAAACTGATATGGCGATATTCCCTAGAGCCACCAGTATCAGCAAGGACCATATATGGTCCATATTATATATGGTCCGTGCTGATCAATATTATATGGTCGATATTATATATGGTCCTTGATATGGTCCTTGGATGTGCAAACTAAAATTGGATCCACTTATCAAGAGGGAAAATGTATCTATATACAAGAGTTGATGGATCCAGCAACAAATTAAATGTTTATAAACCGTGTTCCATGGATCCGCCCAGTGCACAGTGTTGCTGACGAATGTTATTATACGGTCCTTGCTATGGTCCTTGCCCGAACCCGAACCTGAACCCCTTCTTCAGGGTTTCAGTCCCTGGAAAAAACTTCGAATAATCCAAAAAAAGTCTTAAGATTATAAATAACAAGCACTTGTTACGCAACTTCTACACACCGAAACTGCTTACGAGCGTGTTGACAGCTTCATAAAAAGACTCAATAAAAAATACTTTGAAAATATTGGGAATTCTCCTTATCAGCTGATAAGGGAACTTAGACAATTGGCGTAATGACATCTATAAAACATAAATTACCAAATCGAAAATGAAATGTATGTACTAATCTGTTATCGCCTTGGGATAATCCAATTATATATATATGTACATATATATTTTCCTAGTATATTTGAAATACTCTATTTTTGTCATATAAAGGTTTTCCTATTTTCCCTTCAAAAATTTTAAACATTAAAATATTCAGTATCATTGACTATAAATTTTATTCGCTATAATATAGATAAAATCTCGCAAAATGTAAATATGTAAATAAAAACTGTAAATAAAGATGAATTTAAAAATGTAAAAATAAAATAATTGCTCGTTTTGTTATCAAATAAAATTTAAATTGATGGCACTGATATAATTCAGATTTTTTTTTGGTTTTTCAATTTATTAAAAATATTTTTGAAGTGTAAACATCTATACGCGCAGTGGGGTAAATTTCTATTTCACAATACAATCACAAAACAAGTAAGAAAATTACAGTCGGTCTAGACCGACTATACGATATCCTATACCATGCGTTTAGAGACCCTATCTCTCAGGCCCAACTAACTGGATATAGAAAATAAGCATAAACCAAATTTGAGTGGGATTTTTATTAATTTTTTTGGCTGCAGTTATGAAAAAGTTCATATCGTATGCTATATCTATATTGGAACTAGGCCCAAAAATGTACCGATCCTGACCATATTTGGTAAAGTCTCTTGTATTTTGCAAAAATATATATATAAACAAAATTTGAAAAAATCCGTGCAATATTCATGTTTTTTGATAGATTTAAGTGAAGATCGGGAAGCAGCTCTATATGGGGCTTATGACTAAGAGTTGTTCCATAGGGATAATTTTTGGGCTACTGATTAATGGATGTAATAAACACATACAAACCCAATTTGACTAAGATTTTTATGATAATTTAGATCTTATGGCAAATTATGTTGATTTCATAGGGGTCATTTGTATGGGGGCTAGGTCTGAGCAATGACCGATTCTCACCAATTCAATAGCATTCATCCTATGGCCGATAAAAGCGTATATACCAAATTTCATCAAAATATATTCATATTTGCGACCTGTAGTTTGATTACAAGCTTTACACACAGACGGTCGGACGGACGGACATCGTTAAATCGAATCAGATAGTGATTCTGATTCGATCGGTATAATAAAAGATGGGTCTAGGTCAAATATTTTTGGTAGGTACAAACAGCACCACAAAGTCATTATACCCAAACCACATAGTGGTGTAGGGTATAAAAATCTATATGTGACCTTCTCCGAGAAAAGGGTGTGAAAATTAAGTTTTGAGAAAAAAACGCTTTTAAATTTTCTACATCCTTTTAGGTACCAGAATCCACCGTTTTTAACACAACCCGTTTTTTGACACACTAGGTCCCTTTTCTCGGAGTAGGTCACATATTCTTAAAATCTAAATTCACAAAACTTAAAATAGCAGTATTAGTGAAACACGGCCTATGCGGACGTCGTCGTCGGCAAGATTGTTGCTGCTGTTGCTGTTGCTGTTGCGGAATAAATATTTGGCTTTCAGAATTTACTGGCTTATACCTGGAACCAGCGTATTTCCAAATGTTCCAAATAGGTATGCATCAATATTTGGAGCCGAAAAGGGGCAACTAATAAAGTGCGAACCAAGAAAACGGATTTAGAATTTATTTGAAGAAAAGTCACAAAATTTTTACCTGCACTCAGCTTATTTCCTAAAGCTTCAAATATACCTACAAATGGTTTTTGAGCCGAAACAGCCGCCACTAATAAAATGCAAAATATGAAAACGTATTTAGAATTCATTTGGAATGAAAATTAAAACGGAACTGTGAAATGCTATTATCAAAATGGTAGGTTTTATATTCCAAAGAAACCTGTTTTGGCATTATTTAAGTGAATTTATTAAATTTATTGCAAATGCGCAATGTTTATATTTTCAAACGTTGGGTTATTTAACACCAAATAAAAATGTTTAATAGTCGAAGTTTTTATGGTTATAACTTCAAGTATAGCATACTTCAAAGAATTGAATCCCTTACAAAATGTTATGTAGATCTCAATTAATACTCAACAAATGAATTCGCCAAACACATTTCAATAAATCATATTTTACCTTCTGAAAGGGTTTCATTCATAAATCTCTATTTTTTTCTTCTTAAATATTTATAAATTAATTAATGATTTTATTATTATACATATAAAAAAATAGTTTAAATACCTTCTGTTCGTTTAATTTTGTTTGATATTGAATAAATCATAATTTTTTTTTTTTTTGATTCAAGATAAAAATATTTTAATATAATTTTTTGGAGAATTTCAGGACAATTCAAATTACTTCGTCGATTTTGTCCATTTGTTATCTCCTAAAAATTGCTATTATTAATTGAAATAATTTTACTAAAGAGTTGTTTGAGAAGTCTTTCAAAACCGCCCAAGGGATGAGATTTAAAATAACATACAGTTTTTATATATTAAAAAAAATGTAAATTTAAAAAAACCTATTAAGCGATCAGGAGGGAACTCAAAACTCTCCAAGGGATAATCCTACAACAACTTTCTGATGGGATTTAAAACAAATAAAAGAATTTTGATATATAAAATAAAATAAAATAAAATAAACTAAACTAAAATAAAAGAAAATAAAATAAAATAAAATAAAATAAAATAAAACGAATAAAATAAAATAAAATAAAATAAAATAAAATAATATAAAATAATATAAAATAAAATAAAATAAAATAAAATAAAATAAAATAAAATAAAATAAAATAAAATAAAATATAATAAAATAAAATAAAATAAAATAAAATAAAATAATATAAAATAATATAAAATAAAATAAAATAAAATAAAATAAAATAAAATAAAATAAAACAAAATAAAATAAAATAATATAAAATAAAATAAAATAAAATAAAATAAAATAAAATAAAATAAAACGAATAAAATAAAATAAAATAAAACGAATAAAATAAAATAAAATAAAATAAAATAAAATAAAATAAAATAAAATAAAATAAAATAAAATAAAATAAAATAAAATAATATAAAATAAAATAAAACAAAATAAAATAAAATAATATAAAATAAAATAAAATAAAATAAAATAAAATAATATAAAATAAAATTAAATAAAATAAAATAAAATAAAATAAAATAAAATAAAATAAAATAAAATAAAATAAAATATAATAAAATAAAATAAAATAATATAAAATAATATAAAATAAAATAAAATAAAATAAAATAAAACAAAATAAAATAAAATAATATAATATAAAATAATAAAATAATATTAAATAAAATAAAACAAAATAAAATAAAATAATATAAAATAAAATAAAATAAAATAAAATAAAATAAAATAAAATAAAATAATATAAAATAAAATTAAATAAAATAAAATAAAATAAAGTAATATAAAATAATATAAAATAATAAATAAAACAAAATAAAACAAAATAAAATAAAATAAAAGAAAAGAAAATAAAATAAAATAAAATAAAAGAAAAGAAAATAAAATAAAATGGAAAAAATATCATTTTACTAGAAAATCCGTTTGGAGAAAAAAATAATATTGGGTTAAAAAATAAAAAAAATTTTCAATACATAAAATAAAATTAAATAAATAATAGTCTAACCCATAAAAACAAAGTTCTTATTAAAATTCTTTCTTTCCTTATGCATATGAGTTTTGAATATCTCGGTGACTGTGCATGACTGTGCGTGACTTTGCGTGACTATTTTAAAATTAATCTTTGGTCACAAAAAGTCTATGGACAAAGTTTCAGATCGATCGGATGAGGGGAAATGGGTTTTAATCACTCCGTGGCTGTGCGTGACTATGCGTGACTGTGTGTGACTATCTTAAAATTAATCTTTGGCCACAACAAGTCTATGGATAAAGTTTCAGATCGATCGGATGAGGGAAATGGGTTTTAATCTCTCCGTGACTGTGCGTGACTATGTCGAAGTTAATCTTTCTTTACAGCAAGTATATCGACCAAGTTTCAGATTGATAAGATGAGGGAAAATCCGTTTTAAATCTCTCCGTAACTGTGCGTGACCATGCTTGACTGTGCGTGACTAAGCCAAAGTTAATCTTTTTTTTACAGCAAGTGTATGGACCAAGCTTCTGATCGATCGGGTGAGGTTAAATTACATTTAGATCACTCCGTGACTATGCGTGACTATGCGTGACTATGCGTCACTACCCCAGAATTAATTTGTAGTCACAATAAGACTATGGGCCAAGTTTCAGATCAATTGGATAGTATGAGTTAAAAGAAAGAGTTTAAAAGCAATATAATTTTACTAAAAAATTCGATGGGGAGGCGTACAAAATGCTCAAGGTCCTATAAATAATTTTCTGATGGGATTTTCACCTTTGTGCTGATGTTTGTAACTAACAAAAATATTTCACCTAGACCCATCTTTTATTATACCGATCTGAGCAGATTTATCGATGTTCGATGAAAATTTTGTAATCAAACTACCAGCAAATATGAGTATATTTTGATGAAATTTGGTACATAAGCTTCTATTGGCCATAGGATGGACGTTATTGAAATTGGTGAAAATCGTTTTCTGTTGACACCTAGTCCACCCACATACAAATAGCCCCTATGATATCGACATAAATTTCCATAATATCCAAATTATCGTGTAGACCTCGGTTAAATTGAGTTTGTGTGTGTTTATTACAGCCATTAATCAGTAGTCGAAAAATAAGCCCTATTGGACAATTCTTAGTTATAGCCTCCATATGAAGCTGATTCCCGATCTTCACTTAAATCTGTCATAAAACAAGACTATAGCACAGATTTTTCTCATATTTGATTTGTATATGTTTTTGCAAAAAATAAGTGACCTTCCCAAATATGGTCAGGATCGGTCAATTTTTCGACCTAGTCCCCATATAAATATAGCATCCGATATGAACTTTTTCATATCCGAAGGCAATAAATTAATAACAATGCCATTCAAATTTTGTTTATGTTTATTTTTAATATCTAATTAGTTGGATCTAAGATGGTCCTATAAAATATAACATAGTTTCAATACATAAAATAAGATTTGAAAAAAACCAAACAGGCACATTTTTGAAATTGGAGAGGTACTCTTTTAAGAAATTATTTTGAAACTTTCATAATTTTTCCCTACAAGCATGGAATCGCCCTACTTAGTTTGAAAAATATACTTATTAAAAAAGTACATTTTTTTAAGTAATACTTCTTAAAAAAAGATACTTTAAGAAAAGCTACTTTTTCTAAAAAATCAATTTTTTAAAAAAAGTACTTCTTCAAGGAAAAATTACTTTTTTAAGAAAATGTACTTTTTTTTAAGGAAAGATATTTTTTAAGAAAAGGTACTCTTTTAAAAAGGAACTTTTTAAAGAAAATTTACTAGTTCAAAAAGGTAATTTTTAAAAAAAAACTTTTAAAAAGGGTAGTTTAAAAAAGAAACCTTAAAAAAAGTACTTAAAAAAACAAAAAATTAATTTTTGAAGCAAAAGTACCTTTAAAGAAAAGGTTGTTTTTTTTTAAGAAAATGTACTTTTTTAAGAAAAGCTATTTTTTTTTTTTGAAAAGGTACTTTTTTAGTCGAGGTCTTTTTTAAGACAAGGTACTTTTTTAACAAAAGGTATTTTTTTAGGAAAACGTTTATTTTTTAAAAGAGATACTTGTTTTAAGAAAGGTACTTTCTTAAGGAAAGGTACTTTTTTAAGAAAAAGAAAATGAAATATATAATAGAATAGAAAATGATTTTGGAGTACCACAAAGCTCAATTTGAGGAGCTCTTCTATTTGTTATATATATATAAACGATATTGAAAATACATTAGAGAAATGCGAAGCTGTACTATATGCGGACGATACTTTGATTTTCACAGAAGCAGCAACGGAGGAAATATGTCATGAAAATTTAAAGAATGATATAGATAATATTTATAAATGGCTAAAAATGAATAAATTAAAACTTAAGGAAAAGAAAACTAAATTAATGGAAATCAATATGAACACAAACATAACATAACAAAAAAAATAATGTAATAATAGAAAAAGTGAATAATATAAAATATTTGGGTTTCTTGATTGACAAAGATTTAAACTTTAAAGATCATGTCGAATACGTATGTAAGAAAATTGGCAAGAAAATCGGGTTTTTAAACGTTTAAGAAACAGGGTGATAACATTAACCGCAATTAATATCTATAACACTACGATAAAACCTCATTTTGAGTGTGGGCCAACCATATTATTTACATGCTGTTCAGACCAACAAATAACGAGGCTGCAAAAACTACAAAATAAGGCTATGCGCTCAATTTTAAAATGCAATCGGTTTACTTCAATAAGATACATTTAGACGCACTGAAATGGCTAAACATCCAACAAAGGCTGCAACTTAATACAATAGTCTTTATTCAAAAAATTAAGATGGGAAGAGCACCAGATTACTTGATCGAACAAATAAGATATGTTGGAGATGTTCAATCCTATAACCTTAGGAATGACTTAGATTTTAGACCACAGAGAGCAGATACAATAGCAATACAAAAATCTTTATTTTACAAAGGATTAAATCTTTACAACATGATGCCGAATGATGTCAAGAACGAAATTAAATAAATCTTTTAGAAAGAAAACTGTAAATTTTATTAAAACTGTTAACTTTTAATCAGAATATATGATAATATTTGTTAATTAATATGAAATGTCATTTAGAATTATTTAAATACTACTAATAATAATAAATTATTCCAAAACCATAGTTCATACAGCTTATGCTGCAACAGAGCTTATTCCGTGTGTTAAGGTGAAGGCTCGTTTGCCTCACTCAAGTTAAAAATGTGATTTATCTTGGTGGTACACCAAGATATGGAAATTGGGTTTTTATTTATCCAAGTGTAAGTAAATATTTCTCAGACTAGTACACCAAGAGAATTAAAGATTGCAACTATCGTCAATTATTGAAAATCAAGAATGACAATTTTTATTAATTTTCACGCTCTATATATATGAAAGTTTACTATAAAGAACACTTAAAAAAGAGAAACAATTAAAATTAAAAATACATGAACAAAAGAGAAATAATTAAAATTAAAATTAAATAAACAAAGAGAAACCATAAAAATTAAAATTAAAACTAAAACCGAAAATTGTTTATGCAGCAACAAATTATTCTCCCATAACCAGTCAATGCATATATTCCGCTAGCCAACGCAAGCAAAGAATTTCATACTGTCGCTGGCAATTTGAATCGCACGTGTAGTAAAAATATTTAGTATAAATATCAATTATGCGGTGAGAAAACAATCGCATTGAACACAATCAAAAATATTTAGTATAAATATTCTTGCTCGTGTCACAAATTGTGCTGACGTATGAATTCCTTGCCTGACTAAACGGTGGGAAAACAACATTATTAAACAAACCAAAAATATTTAGTATAAATATTTTTGCTCGTGTTTAATTGTGTTGACGTATGAATTCTTTGCTGACCAAACGGTGGGAAAATATTGTTGCTGAACAAAACCCAAACATTCATTTTATTCCATTGAAGATTCGTTATCTTAAACGAATCATAAGGAATTAACACCGTGGTTCGTACCAGGGATGAGTAATCTCTAGCATATGCGGACCTATGCAGGGATGGATTTATTCCTAATATGAATAATTTAATAAACACACACATAGCATTGTATAATTTTATGTATGTGTTAGTAGCAATTTTAAATGCAATTTACTCAAAACATAGGCAAAAATTTAATAATCTATAAGTCTGGTGAAGAGCTAAAAAGAAATACCTGTCAATAAATTTACGTTTTTGTCAAAATCAGAATAAAACGTTAGGACAAAACATCGGTCACAAGAAATCGCCTAGCCTATTAATGTTATACTAGCAGATTCCAGCGCTCGAAATTCGAGTGCAGTTTCTAGGCAGCTTTATTTTTCAACTTAGCCAATTCACAAACCAACACTTTTATGGTTTATTATTATTGTGAGGGAAAATAACAAACTCATTAACAAATTTAATAAAACACACATAGAATATGTATAATTTTATGTATGTGTTAGTAGCAACTTTAAATGCAATTTACTCAAAACAAAGGAAAAAATTTAAAAAATCTGTAAATCTACAAAACGGCGAAAAAGAAATACCTTTCAAAAAATTTACGTTTTGCCAAAGTCGGGATAAAACGCTAGAACAAAACATCGGTCACAAGAAATTGCCTAGCCTATTAATATTATATATGTATATTTTAAAGAAAAGGTACTTTAAATAAAATTCATTTTTTAAAGACAATTTACTTTTTTAGAAATGATTATTTTTTTAAAAAAGGTACTATTTTAAGAAAAGGTACTTTCTAAGAAAAGATATATTTTTGAAATAGGGTACTATTTAAAAAAAATTCTTTTTTTTAAGAAAAAGTACTTTTTTAAGAATAGGTACGCTTTTAAGAAAATAAAAGTTTTTCAGAAAATTCCATTTTTTAAGAACATGTACTGTTTTAAGAAAATATACTTTTTAAGAAAAAATACGTTTGCTTGATTCGTTTTGTTTGGCTTATATATAATCCTAGCATGAATATGTTGACCTGTATGGTCTTCATCAAAAAGTCTTATAAGGCTCCGATTAAATTTAGCTTTTCATTATTTTATTATTTAGAAAGAAGGTGAGGAGTCAACATTAGCTTTTCACTATTTTATTATTGAGAAAGAAGGTGAAAAGTCAACATGGACTTCGGTAAATTCATTATTTTTCTCTAACAGCGCTCGCATTAATTAGGAGTTTGCAAAAGTATACAGAAGTATTTGGATCAGTTTCTTTTTTCAATGCTGTGAACTTTATTAGTCTATGATCCTGAGAAATTAGTTATACAAGTACTGATAATCAAATTTAATTTTTTATAGCTACGCCAATTTAAAAAGGAGAGTGGTAAGGAGCAAGATGATGTTTCTATCTTATTGACCTGCTAAAAATTCTGCATAAAATTTTTCTATAAATGGATATTAGCACCTTTTTATACCTTTGACTGGTAACCACATAAAATTTTTAAAAAGAATCATGTGATCCTTTTTTTACTGAACCAGTGATTTAAAAAAAAAATCGTTCCTTTTGAAACATATTTAACAAAATTGTACCGAGTATAACTTAGATCTTGGGATATCTTAAGAAATAGGTCAGAAATCGATAAGGATTTCAATTCAATTTTGTAGCCAACGAAAGAATCAATTTAGGCGAAAGCTTCGATCGGTATATGTTCAGAGTTAGCTACCATAGAAGCTATGAAGAGGTCCATAACAAAACGCAATAATTCCACCAGAACAATTTTTTGGAAAAATTAAAAAATTTAATTAAAGTCAGTAGGATATATATTGGAATTGTTTCATTTTGGTCTAAATCTTTATTTTTGGTATTGAATTACAGTAAAATTATTGACTTTTAGTATGTTTTATAACAATAGGCACATAGATTTCAATATGTAGAAACGGATTTATACCCTGTTTCCATAACACAATTCGTCACAGATGAACGAAAATTTGTATGACGAACAAAAGCAAAATACACACAAGTTTTCGTTCGTCTGTGACGAATTGTGTTATGGAAACAGGGTATTAGTCAAAAAACTAAAAACTTAAAAAGTGGAATTATTGCGTTTTGTTGTGGACCTCCTCAAGTACTCAAGATCGCGATTATTTAAATATATTTCAGTCAAATTTGATTTATTATATCAATATAAAAATTTTTCGAACAAAAGTCACCAGAATTACATTTTAAACATTACAACAATATGGGAAACTTATTTAACGGATTATTTGTCTGTTGTTCATCAATTAATGGAGGCGGTAATTTGCTGGTGGTTAATCGGATGCTAGTTGATCAGTTGGTGGTTGATCAGATGGTGGTTGATCAGATGGCGGTGGATGAGATGATGGTTGATCAGATGGTGGTTGCTCAGATTGAATCGCTATACTTAAGGCCGTAAGTGAATTGCTGGCTGTTGGCTGTAAAGCCTGTGCTTGTGATGTTGGCAATCTTTCTTGGTAGTATTGTTGCTGTTGTCCATCGTTCTTTAGTTGGTAATATGGTTGCTGTTGTCCACGATTCCATGGATTTGCTGGTCCTTCTGGCTGACCAGATTGTTGAAAGTTATTAAAACCCTGTCCATATCCTGCTGGTATTCTTTGTTGGTAATATTGTTGCTGTTGTTGTTCACCATACCAAGGAGCTTGTAATCCTCCAGGCTGTGCAAATTGCCCATATCCTGGTGGTAATCCTGGTTGGTAATACTGTTGCTGCTGCTGTTGTTGCGGAATATATATTTTTCTTTCAGAACTTTCTGGGATCCTTCCAGGACCCAGTGGTATTAAATTTCCTAAGAGTGAAGTTACCATATTTGTACCGGCATCTATCGTATCTCCTATATTTCCAAGTAGAGCTCCAAACGGGGCTTGAGCCGAAACAGCTGCCGTAAAGAAAGTGCAAAATATGAAAACGTATTTAAAATTCATTTCTAACGAGAATTAAAATGGAACTGTGCAATGATATTAGCAAAATGTTCGTTTTTATATTATGAGTGGACCTGCTTTGGCATAATTTAAGTGAATGTATTAAATTTATCACAAATTCTGTGGCATTAATTCCATGGCCAGTTTATGTATTCAAACGTACGATCATTTAAAAACAAATAAAAATCTTCAATAGTTAAAATTTTTTGTGGGCAGAACTTTCTAGTATAGCATTTACTGATAGCAGATCTGTGAAGGAATTTATTGTGTTATTTAATTTTTATATGTCGATTAATGGCTGAGCTTAATCATGGCCTACTGCCGATAGCTGCCGATTGAGGACCCTATGAAGGTTAATGACGTTTTATTTTTGCCTCTAAAATTTTTACAGAGTATCTATCTAACGTTAACGTTCTTTGGGTCAAATTTGACCCAGTTCGAAAATTAAACATGAAAACAACAATTTTCTTTTGAAAACTGTGCTCTTGGCAACGATTTTCGCTGCTTTGTATAGGGCGTGGAAAGCTTCAATCCAAATTTTTACAAAAAATGCCGACGTTTGGCAAAACAGTTCTCATTCCAACCATTATGAGCCAATGTGAATAATATAAAAGCATGATAAGCTGATATATCTAAAATATTTATAAATACAACTTGAGGCCATCTATTGGTCTTCCCTTTGCAAGTGTAACATGAAGCAACCTTATCCAGAGTATAAACTCCTTCTTTACATTTATTATAGTCAATTGATAAGAAACAAAAGTTGTATGCAGTCACATTATGACTTTTAGGCCAACTGTCAAATCGATAACTACTCGCATACCTTGATTTCTTTCGGGCATAGCTCCAACTTATTTGGCTGTATACGGTTGTATATTCGAGACGTACCTGGTGCTCGAATCGCAGAGTATCCAAAATTTTATACCATACTTAGCCGGTTTTGATGGTATATACTGCCGGAATGGACACCTTCCTCCGAATGCGACTAATTGCTCATTTACTGTTACGTCTAGAGATGGGTTGTAATGTTTGGACAATATTTAAACCCACATATTCCATAACTCTTGTATCGGTGCAAACTTATCTAAAATTCGACGTTCACTGCGAGTATCCTTATTATCAAATCGTATACTCTAGCAAGACTTTTGAATCTTTTCAATGTCATAATTGCTCTAAAAATTGGTCTTCCTTTCTCAGAGTCACATACACAGTCCGTACTTTCATTATTTGATCTACACACTTCAGCTAACAAAAGTGTACCAATAAATGCGAACATTTCTGTGTCCTCAACTTCAGTCCAATCAATACTAAATACACGTTTACCTTCATTATTGGTATATTTCAAAATAATGTTCATCACAGGAGGCGGGAAAAACAATTGAAAACTGGAAATTTCTTCCTTTTTGACTCTCGAACAAGATTAGCGTGTCAAGCTTGGTGTCAGGCTAATAATGTTCCTGCTCCGGAATCTTCCTTGACTATTTATAAGAGGTTATTTGAAATATCTTATTCCACCAATTTTTGACGTCATTGCTGCAGTTGCCGCTACATCAATTTCATCTCCACTAGAACTGTCAGATGTCCCAGCGCATTCCACGTTATCTTCATATTCTGAACAAATCTCCTCTTCGTCCGATAATGCATTTAGCATATTTTCTATTTCACTAGTATTCATTTTCCGACAAGCAATACAGACTCGACACTTTATAACGTTGATACGTTTGATTAGTTCCGTGTTTATTATGTGACTGAAAACTATTTTGTAATATGAAAATATGCTTTGCTTTTTACATGGGGATTCCCATTTTTTATACCAATAATGTTCAGCGATAGTAGAGAGAAGAAAGGAGACAGATAATATAGACATTTAATTTTTGTGCTGCCAAAGCTCTGAAAACGTATAAAAGACTTACTCAGGGTTTATATTAGATAATGCTGTATTGACAATAAAGACTCGTTCACACTTTTTCACAAATACATGTACACTTTTTGAATTATATCGGTTGATGTCTTGAATATTATATAGAAATGAAAAACATGGAAATCTTCATGATATTGATTTCCTATTATTTTATTATTATTATTTTTTAATTTTAGAAAACATAATTTTAGAAACGTTTATTGTCATGATTATTATCTGGACGCCTACAAAAAGGAAACAATTATCAGCACTTTTTACAACAAATACATATTATATGTAAAACACATTTGACATTCCTTTTGACAAAAAAATTATTTTAACAAAACTGTGCGTAACAAAAACTCAACGATTTTGTTCCGGGTCAAATTTGACCCGAAGATCTTAAGTGCTATAAACTGTGTAAATTTTTTTTGTTGCCAATATTTTTTTAAAATAACAAAAGCAGTTATTAACATTTAAAATTAAATAAAAGTCATCAAATATCTAAAATCTAATCCCACTATTTAAAAAAAAAATTCAAATTTTCTTCCAAAATGGGTCAAATTTGACCCGAAGACCCTATGAAGGTTAATAAACGGTACTCCCAAAAATCAGCAGGGTATTACGGTATTGTAGGCAGGTCGTTTCGTCGAAGACGTGTTATGTCTGCAGTGTTTTGAAGCTTTCTTGCAAGTGGATTCGGGTGAGTTTACAATTTCGTCTTATAATTTGATTGCAGACGGGAGATTTCATCCTTCACTAGAGGAATATTCAAGTCTTTATGTAAGATATCGCTCCTTACGTACCAAGGGGCTCCTGTAATTATTCGCAATATTCTCGATTGGGGCCTCTGTATAACATCGATGCTGGTTTTAGATGCGTTTCCCCCAAAGCTGGATGCCATATGTCCATTTTGGCTTTATTATACTGTTATGCAACAGGACTTTATATTCAAGTGTCAGTTTCGATTGATGATTTATTAGCCAATGTAGACTAGTGGCTTTTAATTTTCTTTGGGTTTTCTTAGCTTCAATGTGTTTGCGCCATGTGAGTCGTCGATCCAAATGAATGCCAAGGTAGACGACATCATTGGTGTGTGGGATTACAACGTTGCTGAGTGAAACTGGGGGACAGATTTTGGGCCTTAAGCTGAATGTTACATGATTGCCTTTTTGTTCATTTACCTTGATTCTCCATATCTCGACGTCGTGTAGGTGTTCATTAAGCAACGTTGATGCAATTGTAGGACTATTGTGAATGCTGAGAATGCCTGTATCATCTGCAAAAGATGATGTGGTTAATCTCTGGTTCGTTGGTATATGTAAAAACTATTACAGAATAGGACCTAGGATGCTTCCGTGTGGAACACCTGCTTTGATTTTAAAGTCATCAGTAATATGACTTTTGTACTTTACTCGAAATTTTTTTTTGGTTAAATATGATTCCGGAATCCTGTGACAATCTGGTGGAAACATATTTCGCATTTTATATAGCAGACTCTCGTGCCATACTTTATCGAATGCTTGGGCAACGTCTAAGAAGATAGCCGAACAGTAATTCGTATCTTCAAATGTTCTTCTTATCCGATCCGTTATGCGATTTACCTGTTCAATTGTGCCGTGTTCGGTACGAAAGCCAAACTGGTGTGTGGTTATGACATCATTTTCGGTGAGATATGGCGTAATTTTTGCCAAAAGCAATTTTCGAATCGTTCAGATAGACACGGAAGAAGACTTATAGGTCTATAGGATGAAGCAAGTGTTTTGTCTTTACCAGGTTTGTGGACCATAATAATCTGTGACGTTTTCCAAGAGTTCGGAAAATGGCCATTGTACAGCTTTTCGTTGAATAAGGTGGTGAGGTATTCTATTGAAGTCATAGGTATTTCTTTAATCATTTTTGGGCAAATTAGATCACACCCGGGCGTTTTTTTTAACACCTAGTTCATTCTTGATAACATTACACATCGGAAGTGAGCGTAGTTGGGTTTACTGTGGCCTGATTTCTTTCAGTATGTACAGGAATTTGGTAACCATTGGTGCATGGATTTGGCTCAAAAACAATACTTAAATGTTCAGCAAATGTTTCAGCCTTCTGTTTGTCACTACGGGCCCAGTTACCGCTAGATAGCCTAAGTGTAAATTCCGGTACAATTGGTGGTTTAAAATTGTTTGTTGCTTTCCATCAAGAATGATGTTTAGGACAGCCAGGGGAAAGGTTTTCTAGATAAGTGTCTAGATGTCTTGTCTTCTCTTAGTTTTTTTGCACTTAGATTGAGTCTAGACTTTGCTGCAGAGGATCTTCTATTTGGCTGTTGCTTATCTTTTGTCAGCATTTAGGGCCAGGCTATAGGTAGGAGTGGCAACCTCCGCAGCAGTTATTAACGTTGAATTAAACATGTGCAATTTAAAGTCAATGTCAGTACTCCTTCATTCACTAGGGAAGAGTTAGTGTCAATGTCACTGGATATATATTTGCGAAACTTTAACCAATTTGGCTTTGGTGAGATTAGTTTATAATCTTGAGGATTATAAATGGGATCCTCTCGAATGCAGAATATGACAGGGGAATGGTCCAAGGAGAGATCTGATCTTGACTCCGCCGATATCAGATTTCTCCTAATGTACTTAGTTATACCAAAATCTATGAGATCTGACTTTTTCTTTAAATCTGTAGGCCAGTGTGTAGGTTGTCCTGGTGAGATAAAGTCGAAATCCCTTTGTTGCAACAAGACATTATAGAGGTGCCTTCTTCATTGGCTTATGAGACGGGAGCCCCAGTATGGATGTTTAGCATTGTAATCGCCGGCGGCAAGGAATTTTTCTCTCAGTGTTTTAAAGAAATCGTTAAATTAAGCTGATGTTATTGAAAATCCTGTCGGACAATATATAGCTGATAAAGAGATATTGCTACTATGAAAAGCAATGCATACTGAAGTTGCCTGCAAGCAGCTTTTCGAATATTCTTCTCGGGCATAATGTCGTATACGAGACCTAATTAAGACACCAATGCCTCTATGAGCCTTACCATCAGGGTGGTTAGTTTTGTAAAAAGTATATCCTGGTATACAGAAATTATATTTCTTCGTTAAGTGCGTTTCAGATACGAGCATTATATCAATGTCTTTTTCAGATAAGTAATTGGTTAATTCGGACTTGTGTTTGTTTACACCGTTGGCATTCCACATACATATCTTCAGTACACTTATTTTTGTGCCATGAGGATTTGTAGCATTTGGCCCTGTGTATTACTAAGTTCCTGTAAGGTAGATTGTAATGTTTCGATAAAGGCATTCATTGATTGAAAGAACGCATTCATTGTGGATTCAAGGCCCGCGTTGGTGGGAGGAGTGTGTACGTTCTGTTGGTGGAAAGTCTATGCAATGTCAGGTTTGTTTGGTGTATTCTGAGTCTGATCACCTCTCAGCATGCCTGCATATGAAACAGCTTGTGTTTCATTTATCAGGTAACATGTTATCTTGTCATTACACATTTCCTTACTGCCCTTGTGTAAACGCGTACACATATGGCGGCGCTATCGGTAAGTGTGGTGTATGACAAGATATGTTACTACACATTTCTGTGTAAAAACGCCTTTTTTGATCAATTTTTTTATATAAATACCACCACTAAGGTTTGTGCTTTTATCTCTCCCCTTTTTTATCATCGACAAGTAAAGTCAAGTGCTTCATTTTTTGTAAAATTAAAATAAAGAAAATTAAAACTTGAGTTTTCCTTTAAGTTGAAGCAAATTAAGTTTTTTTTTGTGAGTGGCACCTGAAGCAGGGAGTGGAAGTGATACACAGCCAGTAGCCCGACGCATCCTCGACCGGATAACCAATTGCAGCTTAACCCATGGTCAGCAAAACAAGCATATAACAACTCGTGTCAACTACTCTACCGTTTCCTTTTTCTGTCAGTACCAAAAACAAATAAACTCCCAAAAAAAAAAAAAAAAATACACGGGTACGACCAACTTTTGTATTCATAACACACAGAAAAACGGACGGATATAGTTAAATCGACTCAGAAAGTGATTTTGAGTCGATCCATATAATAAAAGATGGGTATAGGTCCAATATTTTTGGTAGTTACCACCATCAGGGCAAACTCATTATACCCTAACCACATAGTGGAAAACTTTTGTATTCATAAATTTTGCACAAAATATCTGACCTTGGGTCAGAAAAATTGTTCTGGTGCACACGAGCGGAAACTGGCGGGTATATAATGGGGTATAGGAGTGTAGGGGAGGGTTCTGAGTACAAAAGAGTGCAAGATTTTTTTGATGGGCAGGAGTTATGCTCTATTAAGCAGAGGATTTTCGGGAAATTTTGACTTTTTTAATTTTTATACCCTCCACTCCAGTGTGCAGTGGGTTTGTCATTACGTTTGTAATAATTAGAAAAAAAATTTTGGACCCCATAAAATATATATATTTGTGATCCTTATAACAACCGGAGTTGATATAGTCACATAATCAAATGTGTCCCTCACAAACACATAAAGGGTTAAATGTGTTTATCAAGTTACGTCTGCATGTGTCTCTAATGCAAACGTAATTTAAAGACACTTACATGTTGTTTCCCTATAATTGTAGTTAGCGTGGGATTCTGTTTTTTTTTTACAAAAATACTCGTCAGCAGAATTCCACATTAAGTAGGGCAAATATACTTTAATAAATACAATAAAGAATCAGTTTAAAATTTATAAAAGAAGAAACAACAAGTCTTTTATTTAACTATATAGCGATGTACGTCTGTCCGTCTGTCCGTCTGTCCGTCTGTTGAAATCACGATGACGGCATCAATCGGGCAGCTAGGGTATTCGTTGACATAAAAAATGATTCATTGACATCCTGAAAAGTTTGCTGTTTAAAATCGTCCAAATCGGTCGATTAGGGCCCGAGATTTGAATGAAGAACTAAAAAAAGTCTTGAAAAAATATAATTTTCTATGTTGTTCTTGTCACGATCACGCCCTGAATGGTGCAGCTACAGTGATCATTTTTAGTGAGAATGATTCACCAAATTCATGGGAAGATTTCTATTTCAAAAATCTCTGAAAAAGTAAAAAAAAAAAAAAATGAAAAATATTATGTTTCTGTATTGTTCTTGTTGTTATTCTAAATGTTGTGTTGTTGTCATAGCTGGACTTGTTGTTTTTGTGGTCGTTGTGAGTAATAATATAATAAAAACTAAGCGTTTGTAGATTTTTTTATTAACTCTGGTAGAAAAATTTAAAAGTTTCCATTGTTTTGGCATCACTAAAAAAATTTACTAGATCATTTCTGTCATTGGCACGAGCCTGCCTGCAAAGTTTCAGATCGATTGGGTCACGGGAAAGGGGTTAAAATAGATCCAAAATTTTTTCGACAAGCAGACACTACGAGTTAATATAAAGGGAGTAAAAATTAACCAGCATCTAAAGCAAATAATGCTAAAATACCTAGTGGTTAATAAAAATAAAAAATGTAAATTTAGCAAAAAAATTTTTATGTATTAATTTATTTAAAGAGAAAAACACAAAAATAACGTTTGATGGTGCATTTTTTGTGTGTAATATTTACATATACATACATACACATATTAAATAATACAAATAATATACATATAGCTATTCTATATATGTATATCCATAATAACTGCATGTTAGAAATAAATCGGTATATTATTTTATTTACATAAAATTCTGCAATATTTTGTTGTGGGGAGAATACATTTATTTTGCATTAACAGAGTGTCACTTCATTTTGCTCAGCGTGACTATGCCACAGTAGATGGCGCCACAATTTTTGTTCTAATTAGCTTTGCAATAGTTATTTCTATTTTTACATGAATGTCAATATTTTCAAATAGATATTATACATAACAATGTTAAGAGTATACACGGGCTGGTCTTTTATTTCATACGTTTTTTCATTATTCTTTTACAAATATGAACATAAGTTTGGCATATTAACTTTTCGTTGTCTTTTCAAAATAGAGCTACCGAGTTATCAATGAGTTTTTTGCTTTCAAAAAAGTTCTACATAGTTATATAGAATTATTATTCTGCTTTACCTACAAAATATCTGATTGCGACTACATCTAATTTTTAAAAATTGTTTATAATTACTAAAGCATTATTATTCAAATAAATACAAAATTGCACTTTTTAAATTTTCCATTCAAATTTAAGAAAATATCAATTCTAAAAACTGGAATTAAAATTTCCAATTATAAATTAGAAAATATTAACTGAATTTCAGAAAATCTTATCAAAACGTCGGTAATAATAATTTTAAATTTAGAAGACATCAATTGCATCTTTAATATACACATAAATTTTATTCGTTAAACACAAATTGAAATTCCAAAAAAAAAACACCAAATACGTTTACATTGAAAAAATTTTTACATTTAAAAAAAAATATTGACATTCAGGAGAAATTAATAGCTTTTCAGTAACTTCTTTTAACGATTGTTGAATCGTTAAAAAAGAAAAGCAAAATTATCAGTAAAATATTTAAACGATATTCGCTATTGTTAAAGTCAGCTGTTGTTGTTATCTAAACGACAACCATTTTTGTGTTGTTTATTCAATCGATAAAAACTTAAAATTTTAGGTTGAAATGTCGTAAATGTCGATACATAAATAAAAATCATAAAATAGTGAAAATATTTTGCTTTAATTAAAAAACTTTTTTATATAAATAAAAAAATTAAATAGCATATTCAATTCATTATTTCATTTTCAAATAAATAAACAGAAATATTAGTAAAAAAGAGATATTAAACATAAACATAAAATCATCCTGTCAAACACAAAGTAATTTGTTTTTTTCTATTCTTCTTTGTGTTTTTCGCTCATTTTAACAGAGATGCCACTCGTTTACAATTTAAATAAATAGAAAAATAGATTTGTCGACTGTCGTTAAGATGTGTGTACTTAGTGAATCACTTAATCCTCAATGCAAACAACAATAGCTGTCGATATATTTTGCGATTGTCGGATCGTTGAAGTTCTGTCGGATCGTTGAATTCGCAGTACAGAAAACATTAATTTAAATTCAATGAATTTTAGAAAACCTCAAATGATATTTAAGAATTGCGAACATAAAAATTGTTACATAAATAAACGCAATTTGATGAGAATGTTATTTATACATATATTATTTTTCACAATTTTTTTTTGGATGAATATTTGAAGTTTTTCAGAAAATAAAGATAACAAATTATTTTATTTAAAATTTTTGGGACATTTGGTTTTTTGCGTTTGGCATCCCTAATGTGAATATTTATTATTATAAATTTATTCTCTATGTTTTCCAAATATGGTAATATTTTAATAAAAAGTTGAGAGAGTTTTTTTGGTTAATATTTTGTTACTCCATCCGACCTATATGGCCGCAATGAAAAAATATTTGGCCAGTTAAAAGAAACTATACAGCCATCTCCAATTAGCACGATTTAATGCATATAGCCACCCTACACAACCATTACCTTTGCAATGGAGGTTAAGGCGAGCTATTTAATTAGCAAAAACTAAATTAAACGAGAAGTTATGTCATATAACCGGAAACGCATGCATATAGAAAACGCGTGCATATTTTTCCAATATATTTACATTTATTATCAATACTCAAACCGAGATGGAGGGTATCAAAGATTCGGCACAGCTGAATTTAACACTTTACTTGTTTTTATTTTTACTTCACCGATACCTTCTGCATAAATGCACTCACTTGATGCTAAAACAATTTTTTGTTTAGATTCTGTTAATTTTTTCAAAACACTCTTTTGTTCTACACATGTGCGACGTCGCGCCGCTGTGTAGTACCTACAAATCTCTGAAGTTGATTTTATTATCATTTGCAGAACATGCAAAATCACTTTCTCTTCTCTCATTGCATTCAGAACGTATGTGACCTTTTTTACCACATCGAAAACACTTAATATTGTTATTGTTATATACATTACCGGCATTAACATCGGTATTTTTCTTCTCATACTGTCGATTAATTTAAAGCTGAGGATTTTTAATGTTATTAGTACGTTGATTGTTGTTATAAAGCTTTTTATTATTTCTTTTAAATTAATTTCTTGAATTCGCTGCAAAAACAGTTTTATTTTGTACTGCATTCTTATTGCCTTGACGCATTTCTTCTTCTAAAATTTTTGAAATTAATTGGTCGTACCTTGGTAAATTATCTCTGCTTTCTATAGCAACTACAAAACTTTCTATTTCATCGGGAAGACTACATAAGAGCAATATTGATAACAAGTCATCATTAAGACCGATTCCAATTTCTTTTAACTGGTCAATTGGAGAACAAAACTCATTTATTTGTGAAGAAAATTTTTCACTAGAGTTAAATTTAAACCGCACCAACTTCTTAAATAAGTTAACCTTCCTGGATGCTGTATCTGCCTTGTACAGTGAACTTAACACTTTCCAGGCTTCCTTGGCTGTAACACAATTTTTAATGTATATCAACTCACTCGATTTTACACTCAACATTATAGTTGCCAGCGCCTTGCTGTCATCTGTAATCCACTTTTGTGCATTTTCTTTGGGCCGATCTTCCACAATTGTGTGAAACAGATCCAATGTGATGAGCAAACTCTTTATTTGAATGCACCATACCGCATAATTATCTTCTTTCAACTTTTCAATACTTGCAACAGTACCAGCCATTACGATACCTTGTTATTTCACACCGGATAAAACAATAAAAACCAAAAGACACCAACGAATATAACCTCACTTTTATTTGTTGTCAAATTAAAAAAAAATTTTAAAAGAATATTATTTAATTAACAACCGGGTTCTGGGCCCATAACCTTTGTTGGCAGATTTTTCTGTACGCAGGAGAAAACACCGTAGATACCAGATTATTATTTAATATTTAATATGTCAATTTTAAATTACAATTTTATTTCAATAATTAAAGAAAGAACGGAAGGTTCTATTTCATAAGAAGTTACAAAAAGGAATGAACAAATACTGTAATATATTAGAATTATGTGACAATTCAAAAACATAGAATTTATTACAGCGTTGTATGCGTTTGGATTGAAGGCTGAAACATAAAATAGCAACAAAGTTAAGGCATGACACATTTCCATGCCACCTTATCAGTCCGGTTATATGGCGAACAAATCTGTCCGCCAATATGGTGAACAAATCAGTCCGCAAATATGGCGACCAAGTCAGTTCGCCAATCAGAACAGTCCGCCATCCATGTCCATAAATAAATAAAAAATAAATAAATGACGACCGAATCAGTCCGCCAATTACAACAGTCCGCCAATATGGCAAACAAATATGTCCGTCAATATGGCGAACAATTCAGTCCGCCAATCACGTCAGTCCGCCATCCATGTCGCCCAATATGGTGAACAAATTAGTTCACCAATTATCTCCATTACTACAGCCACCCAATTGACGAACACTATGTCGTCATTATATTTTTGGTAAATAATTATTCTACCACCCAATTTGACAAACGCCTTAGTTTTATAAATGTTTTTGCCCTCATCAAATTACTCTAAACGGGCACGAGTGTGTTGCAATATCACATTGCACTGTTTTACATTTATTTTTGTCGCAATATCATATAGCCTTCCCAGGCATTTTTTATTTATTATTTTTCTGGCACCAATTACGGCCATTCACACTTTTATTTGTTTTGAGTGTCAGTTTCACAAAACATTTCCTCAAACCGCTGCATTTTATTTAATAGTCTTGTCCCCTAATTCTGCAGCGTAAACAGTCCTCAAGTCAGTGCACTTGAAACTTCCACAATTTATGATTGTGAAAGAAATGCACTTGACTGTTTTTTATATTTTGATTCTTCAGCATTTTTGTTGGTTTTTAGGTTTCACTTGTTTTGGCAATTTTTGTGTTTCTCTGCTGCTGAGGAGTATTTGGCTTTTATAAATTAAAAAAAAAATAAAATAGAGTTTTTTAGTTTTTAAGTTGGATGTGAGAACTGCAGCGCACATAGTCGGGTAAAGATTTTGTTTTAAAAGCAAAATCATTAAAGTAAAATTCGGGTTATAATAGCTTACAAAATTTTCAAAAAATTTGTATTATTTTATAATAAGTTACTAAGTGTTTTAAGTAAATTAATAAGAGTAATTGGTACTGGTTAAACAAGTTAATTGTTCTAAATAAAATTAATAAAGCAAACTGTTCATGAAAAGTGTTCCTTCCCTAAGATAAATGTTACTGACTTAATATTTTGTAAACTGAAGTAGATAGTTGCATGTGAGTACAAACATTAAATTGGCCACACTCATTAAAATATCATAACAATAAGATTAACTTAAAGTCTTAAAATAAATCAACACTAAACAAGAACACAAGCTAGAGCACATTAAACATTAATAAATAATAACAAGTAAACAATCGAAAAATAATTTAAATAAAATATTTATCGCTAAATCGATATATTTTCTAAACCTTATTCTTACAATTGAAACAAAATAGGTTTGCATTGGTTTTACCAAGAATATAAATATTCAAGTGGAGGGTATCAAAGATTCGGCACAGCCGAATTTAACACTCTTACTTGTTTTTATTTATATTTTTTCGAAAGGCGTAAGTAACTTTTTTGGTTTATGAATTTTTTGCGCTTGCACTCAGGGCTTTTAGAATTTTGTTAATAAAATCGTCGTTTTTAGTCTTAGGAGTGAAAAACTTTGCAGGAACATGTATTTTGATACGGTTCATCATAATCAATCAAAAACCCGATTTTGAATTTTTTCCAACTTACGGCTTTTTGGATTTCATATGACGATATATTCGAACATGAGTACAAACTATATTATTAATTATTAAACATCGAACGAAAAAAGCGAAAATTTGAAATTCGGATTATAAATGGCCGATTTATCCGATAATTAGCAGATATATTAGGAGATATATAAAAAATTATTCCTGAAAGTATGATGCCGATCGGATAAGAACCAGCCGAGATAATAATTAAATTTCACCCACTGTGCGGTAATCGATGTGAACAACACCGCATGCATCTCAAGAAATAATAGTGCAATATGTAATTATTCATCCCATCAAAGCGTAATTCGGCTAAACCTAATCAAAAATTTTAGTTAAACCAGACTTGCAGAAATGCAGTCAGATCTAGAGAGGAAGTATTCAGATATTGGCGTGAAAATAAAAATTCTATTACTAACCTGCTATGCAAACAGGCGAGGAGAGCTCAATGTGTCAAAGTACTAAGACGCGAAAACTTTCATTAGAATCAGCGTCTTCCTGCTAAAATTCTTTCAGCTCCTAGGGGCAACTCCAGCTTTAGGTCATTTCCTAGTTCTTCTAGCCCAACTCTTATAATGAATGACAAAATCTTCACTGACCCTGTTAAACTTTTTGCAAAAAATCATTTTGGCCGGTAGTGCGATCAAGCACTACCCGAACTCGATAGGGTTTCATGTACTATGCTGCCTAAAGTATTCTTCCCAGCTCGTGCAGTTAAAAACGTTCTTTCGGATCTCAACATAAATGTCTGGCGCAGGTTGGTGCTGCAACAGTGCTGAGAGGCCAACCTTTTCAGCTCTTCCCACCGTGCGGGAGTCTTTCCCTCTTGCTGGAAGATTGCCAATGTCCAAGAAATCTTCAAAAAGGGTAAGGCTAATAAAACCAAAATTAACCGTCCAATTACAATCTGCTCTGCCCTTTGAAAGGTGATGGAGAGCATGATTAATTCCTATCTTGTGAACTATCTAGACGTTAATGATCGACAGTATGGCTTCCGTAGAAGTAGTTCTAAGGGACACCTGTTAGCTTTTCTTTCTGAGCGTTGGTGTCGATCCATTCACAATTTTGGTGAAAGTAAAGTATTTGCTCAAGACATTTTAAAGGCGTTCCATCGAGTGTGGCACAGTGCATTAATATCAAAGCTTATTGCATTTAGCTTCGGTATTGACTTCTTTCGATTTTTGTCATTCATTTTCCTTCAATTATTGGCCAGTCCTTTTTGAGGTTGGTGGATAAAGGCTGACAATGAATGACAATGAAAACTAGTTAATTCCATGAAAAGAAGCTGTTATTTTTTTTATTTAATATTTTTCGTCTAAACATGCGATGTGAAAACCCTGAAAATTATATTGTTTTTGTTCATAGTTACTTTTAAGTTTGTTCACTTTTGTTACTGTTAGTTGGTTGTTTTTAAATCCTTTCGGGACAGACTGTATATATTGTTTTATATGTTTATTTAAATTATATTTGAATAATTACATTTTTAAACTTCAATAATAGGATAATTGGAAGTTAGCCAACATTTTTAACTTTCAGTTATAGTTTTAGTTTAAGTGAACTGAAAATTAGATAATTTTTAAGTGAAATTTATGCACATGGTGTTAATAGGACTTAGGTATATTAATTAATATATTTCAATAGTTATGGATAAATGTAATGAAAAGGGCTTAATAAAAAGGGCTTTACAATTGGGATTTATATTTTAAACGAGATATTAAGTAGACGCTATTGGAATTGTTATTTAAGTTTACAGAAGTTATTTTCCTTGATTAACTTTATTTTTATGGAATACTTGTCCGTTTTTTTTTACTTTTTAATGGTTTATTTTCACTGTTAAGCGGAGCAGATTCATTTTTGTTAGTTGTTGTTGTTGTTGAGCAGCGTGATATTTTTTTTGAGTTTTTTTAAATTGGAGGTCCTTAGTTGTTAGCCAGTACGCGTGTTCCACTTAAAAACAATCACTTTCGTTGGCTTACTCTCTAGATGATGTTACAAGCTTCAGAGTATCCCGTCCCTTTCTATTTTTGACTGACGATACGATAGAAAATACTGAAGCAATAACGCTAAATAGTGTTGCAAAAATAAAACCTTCAGCCGCAGCACAGGAAACAAATAAAATACAAAATATTAAAATGTATTTAGAACTCATTGTGGACGAAAGTTAAACAAACACTGTGAATTGATCTCAAAGGCAGGCTCATTTTTATACAACAAACAGACATGTTTTGGCATAATAAGTATGAAGTTTTAAATTTTATTACAAATTCTGTGGCCTTTATTCTACGGTACGGATATTTGAAAACAATTAAAACTTTAATGATCGCAGAATTCCGCGGAGACTACAGTGAAATACAAGTGCTCAAATGTTTAAAAAAAAAAACTCATATCATAAATGTTTATTTTGTGATTTTGATTTTTTCGAGCAAATATAAAAATCAAACAGAGGCAAAAACAAGTTTGACCTCCGAGAAAGGGTCTTAGATCCAACTTTGCTGAGGTCATAACTAAATACAGAGAAATAAGTATGAATGAAATTTGAGTGACATTTTCATTAGTTTGTGGCCGCAGTTATGAAAAAGTTGATATCGGATGTTATGTTATTTTTATGCAGGAACTATATCCAAAAATGGACCATTCATAACCATATTTAGTAAAGTCACTTACTGTTCTCAAAAACACATATATTTAACAAAATTTGGGAAAAAGTGTGCAATAGTTTTGTTATAGATTTAAGTGGAGATCGGGAATCAGCTTTACATATATATTTTTAGACTATTCATTAGTTGGTATAATAAACACATAAACACCAAATTTAGCCGATATCTATACGATAATCCGACCATGTTAGTCGGTCTGATAGGTGTTATTTGTGTGGGCGCTAGGTCTGAACATGCACCGATTTTCACCAATTTCAATAGGGATCGTCTTATAGCCGATAAAAGCTTATGTACGAAATTTCATAAAACTATATTGGTTTTTGCTACCAGCAGTTTGATTAAAATTGTTACACGAATTATAAAATAAAACCCTTTTTGGTTTTTGTTTAAAACTACGGGTTTACTTTATATATACAAGTTGAGCTTAAGACTAAATTTTTACAATATTTTACTTTCTGTCGAACTTCAGAATTCTTTTGTTTCTTTTTCATGAGTTGACGAAAAAAGAAATGGTTATTTGTTAATCAATAGTTCATTTTAATTATTGGTTTCATATTTCAGTAAAATTGTATATTACCACAGCAAAGCACAATTTTACTGATTCGAGTGTTTTTTAAACGGAGCAACGACTCCTGTATGTTCACATAGGCATTTCGTCACTGTTTAAGGTAACGGCTTTTAAGTGTTTTTTTTACAAGTGTCGTCGTTGGCTTGAGTTTGTATTAAGGTACCTCATAATTATTTGGTCAATATGTTCTAAATATGTAGGGGTTTGTTGTACTTGTGGAAGAACATATGTAACTCGCGCGACTGCTCTCGCAGCTAACTCTATGGAATTGGATAAGGTGTTCTCATCTCAAGTTTTTCTCGCGTGAAAGCATAAAAAAAATTTAAAAAAATGGTGGCGCAATTTAAATTTTTATTTTTATACCCTCCACTCCAGTGTGCACAGGGTATATATAAGTTTGTCATTCCGTTTGTAATAATTAGAAACAAAATTTTGGACCCCATAAAATGTATATATTTGTGATCCTTATAACAACCGGAGTTGATATAGCGATGTACGTCTGTCCGATGACGGCATCAATCGGGCAGCTAGGGTACTCGTTGACATAAAAAATGATTCATTAACATCCTGAAAAGTTTTCTATTTAAAATCGTCCAAATCGGTCGATTAGGGCCCGAGATTTGAATGAAGAACTAAAAAAAGTTTTGAAAAAATATAATTTTCTATGTTGTTCTTGTCACGATCACGCCCTGAATGGTGCAGCTGCAGTGATCATTTTTAGTGAGAATGATTCAGCAAATTCATGGGAAGATTTCTATTTCAAAAATCATTAAAATCGGTGGAACGGGTCCAGGGAAATCTCTGAAAAAGTAAAAAAAAAAAATGAAAAATATTATGTTTCTGTATTGTTCTTGTTGTTATTCTAAATGTTGTGTTGTTGTCATAGCTGGACTTGTTGTTTTTGTGGTCGTTGTGAGTAATAATATAATAAAAACTAACCCTTTGTAGATTTTTTTATTAACTCTGGTAGAAAAATTTAAAAGTTTCCATTGTTTTGGCATCACTCTAAAAATTTGTTAGATCATTTCTGTTATTACCACGAGCCTGCCTGCAAAATTTCAGATCGAATGGCTCACGGGAAATTGGTTAAAATCGATCCAAAATTTTTTCGACAAGCAGACACTACGAGTTAATATAAAGGGAGTAAAAATTCACCAACATCTTAAACAAATAATGCTAAAACACCTAGTTGTTAATAAAAAAAAAATAATGTAAATATAGCAAAAAAAATTTTATGTATAAATTTATTTATAAATTTATATAAACATATTAAATAATACAAATAATATACATTTATTATATATGTATATCCATAACAACTGCATGTTAGAAAGAAGTCGGTATATTATTTTATTTACATAAAATTCTGCAATATTTTGTTGTGGGGAAAACACATTTCTTTTGCATTAACAGAGTGTCACTTCATTTTGCTCAGCTTGACTATGCCACAGTAGATGGTGCCACAATTTTTGTTTGTTCTAATTAGCTTTGCAATAGTTATTTCTATTTTAACATGAATGTTAATATTTTCAACTGAATATCATACAGAACAATGATAAGAGTATACACGGGCTGGTCTTTTATTTAATACGTATTTTCATTATTCGTTTAAAAATATGAACATTAGTTTGGCATATTAACTTTTTGTTGTCTTTACAAAATAGAGTTACCGAGTTATCAATGAGTTTTTAGCTTTCAAAACACTTCTACATAGTTATATAGAATTATTATTCTGCTTTACCTACAAAATATCTGATTGCGATTACATCTAATTTTTAAAAATTGTTTATAATTACTAAAGCATTATTATTCACATAAATACAAAATTGCACTTTTTAAATTTTCCATTCAAATTTAAGAAAATATCAATTCTAAAAACTGGAATTAAAATTTCCAATTATAAATTAGAAAATATTAACTGAATTTCAGAAAATCATAGCAAAACGTCGGAAATAATAATTTTAAATTTAGAATACATCAATTGCATCTTTAATATACATATAAATTTTATTCGTTAAACACAAATTGAAATTCCAAAAAAAACACCAAATATGTTTACATTGAAAAAATTTTTACATTTAAAAAAAAATATTGACATTCAGGAGAAATTAATAGCTTTTCAGTATCGCGATTCAGTAACTTCTTTTAACGATAGTCGAATTGTTAAAAAAAGAAAATTATCAGTAAAATTTTTAAACGATATTCGCTATTGTTAAAGTCAGCTGTTGTTGTTATCTAAACGACAACCATTTTTGTGTTGTTTATTCAATCGATAAAAACTTAAAATTTTAGGTTGAAATGTCGTAAATGTCGATACATAAATAAAAATCATAAAATAGTGAAAATATTTTGCTTTAATTAAAAAACTTTTTTATATAAATAAAAAAATTAAATAGCATATTCAATTCATTATTTCATTTTCAAATAAATACACAGAAATATTAGTAAAAAAAATAAAGATATTAAACATAAACATAAAATCATCCTGTCAAACACGAAGTAATTTGATTTTTTCTATTCTTCTTTGTGTTTTTCGCTTATTTTGACAGAGATACCACTCGTTTACAATTTAAATAAATAGAAAAATAGATTTGTCGACTGTCGTTAAGATGTATGTACTTAGCGAATCACTTAATCCTTACGACTGACGACAGGTGAAGTAGACATAGTCTTCATCCAAGAGCCCTGGGTTTGTGGAGGCAGGGTTTGCGGACTGAAGACGCCTGATTACAAGCTGTTCGTCGCTAAAGATAAAGGTACACCAAGAATCTGCATTTTGGCGAGGAACAGCCTTAATATTTTCTTGTTATCTAATTTCAGTGACAGGGATGTAAAAGCGGCCAGCCTGGGGCTAGATGGGATATCAATCTGGCTCTCCTCCGCCTATTTTTGTGATCCTGGGCCTATCCCGCCAGTCAATGTGGCAAAGCTAATCCGGGAAGCCGAAAGGACTACACATCAACTAGTGCTGTGCTGTGACGTCAATGCACATCATCCGATCTGGGGAAGTACCAATGTGAACGAAAGAGGTGAGTTACTTTTGGAGTTTTTATTTAGTACTAACTATATATATGTAACAAGGGAAATGAACCGACTTTTGTAACTAGCGTTCGTAAGGAGGTTCTTGACGTTACCTTTGTATCGGACACATTATTTGATAAAATTGATAGTTGGAGGGTGTTGGACGACCACTCCTTTTCTGACCATCGATAAATTGAATTTTTGCTTAGAGAAAACGACCCGGTGGAAAGTGTCCCCAGAAATCTGAACCTTTGCCGGGTTATTGGCGACAATACCCTTATCTCAACCGCGTAATTCCGAGGACATAGATGGTCTAGTGGATCACATTACGACGGTTTTTAACAAATCTTTGGATGCTTCTTGCTCCGCGGCAAGGCCAAAGGGCAAGAAGAAACCACCATGGCGGTCTAGCGAGCTGCAACAGGGCAGAGACTCCTGCAGGAAACTCTTTAACAAGGCAAAGTCTTCAAGAGCGGACGAGGATTGGTTGGCCTACAAGCTGCAGCTTTGGACCTACAAGAAGAAGATTAGAACGGCAAAATGTGATTCTTGGAAAAAATTCTGTGATAATATAGAAGACGTTTCCGAAGCATCCAGGTTGCGAAAGGTTCTGGCTTCTACCCCTCACACATTAGGTTATCTGAAAGATCCATTGGTGGTGTGGACTACCTCTAGTGGGGAATCACTTAGCCTGCTACTGGATACCCATTTTCCGGGCAACTCCTCTACGTCGCTTCAGGCGTCAGGATACTCAGACGCTAGTACGACGGATATTGCTTCGGAGATAGTCAACATACCAACACTGAACTGGGCGATTGGAAGCTTCAAACCTTACAAATCTCCAGGACCTGACGGTATCATTCCAGCTGAATTGCAGCACGTGTCGGACTACATTTCCCCTTGGCTATGTAGGCTCTTTACTCGCTGTATCAACTTAGCTTATATACCCCTGAAGTGGAGGGAGACGAGAGTGGTGTTCATTCCAAAAGCTGGAAAAAGTTCACACACCGTCCCAAAAGACTTCAGACCAATAAGTCTATCATCGTTCTTATTGAAGACAATGGAGCGCTTGATAGATTCTTACTTACGAAGAGTTATTGATCCTAAACTGCTGTCGACGCGACAACACGCTTACAGCAAGGGAAGGTCAACCGAAACAGCTCTTCACGAGCTTGTGAGTACCATCGAGAAATCGCTCTCGGTAGGAGAATACACCATGACAGCCTTTTTGGATATAGAAGGGGCTTTTAACAATGTCACACCGGACTTGATATTAGCGGCACTATCTAGTCTAGGAGTGAATTCCGTGATCATCTCACTGATTGGAAATCTGCTTGCCAACAGGCGTATAACATCTAAATTGGGAACGACTCTAATATCCCGATTCGTGAACAGGGGAACGCCACAAGGAGGCGTTCTGTCACCACTTCTATGGAACTTAGCGCTGAACTCAATGCTACTTTCGTTGGAGAGACAAGGCTGCAACGTGGTCGCCTATGCTGATGACGTGGCCATAGCCGTAAATGGGAAGTTTCTATCCATACTTAGAGACATTCTACAGAGGGCTCTCACTATGCTATCTAGCTGGGCAAGTAGTTGCGGTCTGGGGGTAAATCCGACCAAAACGGAACTTGTTCTTTTCACGAAGAAGTATAAGATACCTACCTTCGACCCTATTTCTCTTTACGGTACTGATATCGCCTTCTCTGATGGAGCCATGTATCTTGGAGTATTCCTGGACAGGAAGCTGAACTTCAGACGGAACTTGGTGGAAAGGGCGAAGAAGGCGGCTATAGCTTTATACTCCTGCAAAAAGGCCATTGGTAAGCGGTGGGGCTTCAGCCCGAAAATTGCTTACTGGATCTACGCAGCGGTGGTTCGCCCAATACTGCTTTACGGGGTCATCGTCTGGTGGCCTGCACTAGAGAAGGCCTCTAATACCAACCTTCTTGCAAGGGTACAGAGAACGGCTTCCATGTGTATTACTGGTGCCCTTCGTACCACACCTACGGATGCCTTGAACATCTTCTTACACCTAATACCGTTGGACATATTAGGAAAGCAGTCGGCGGCCTCATCGGCCATTCGACTAAGAAGCACAATACAATGGCTTGGTCATAATTGTGGCCATGGAGTGATCCAGAATAACAGGAACTTACCATTGTACGGGGATTACATCACTCCGAGGAGTGTATTCGAATGTACCAAACTCTGATACCGACCAGGGAATCCTGGTCAGGGGGTTCCAGGTAGCAGGCGTTCGATAAATTTCTATACTGACGGATCGAAACTGTGTGGTCATGTTGGTTTCGGAGTCTATTCAAAGGAGCTTGGACTAAATCTGGCTCGCAGGTTGCCAGACCACTGCAGTGTTTATCAGGCAGAGGTACTGGCAATAAAGGAAGTTGCTGACTGGTTGGGTCGGAATATTCTGTCTACAACATCTACTCTGATAGTCAGGCCGCTGTAAAATCCTTGGAATCAATGTTCCTGAAAACAAGAACCACCCTTAACTGCCGCACGTCTTTAAATGAGAAGGCCAAGCAGTTCGACATCAGACTCATTTGGGTCCCAGGGCACAGGAATATACCGGGAAACTGTAAAGCTGACGAGTTGGCAAGACAGGGCACTACCTTACGGGTTCCAGCGGACTTGGAATGTGTTGGTATACCCCTGGAATCTTGTAGGCTGGAACTTCGGCTTCACACCGCCGGCATAACCGACAACAGATGGGCTAATGGATCAACGTGCAGGATCACGAGACAGATCTGGCCGGCTCTAAATCATAAGCGCACTAGCGCGCTACTATCACTCCCCCGTAGGGAGATTTCAACAGTAGTTGCTGTTATCACTGGGCACTGCCTCATAGGGAGACACGCTGAACGCCTCAGGGTCTCGTCAAATGACTTCTGTCGTAGCTGCATGGATGTGGAGGAGGTGGAGAGCATAGAGCACTTCCTTTGCTATTGCCCGGTGCTCTCCAGAACGAGACTTCGATCATTGGGATCGCCGTTTCTTCACGATCTCTCTGATCTCTCAAATGTGGACATTTCACATATCAGGGGCTTCATCAGGAGCTCAAACTGGTTCTACGGTGGGGACTGAGGGGAACACCTATTCATCCCGTGGTATCACAATGGACACCAGAGTCTAAGTGTGCTTTTCCTTTGGTTTAGCAGCCACTTTCAACCTAACCTAGTGCAAACAACAATAGCTGTCGATATATTTTGCGATTGTCGGATCGTTGAAATTTACAGAACCACACTATAGAAAACATTAATTTAAATTTAATGAATTTTAGAAAACCTCAAATGATATTTAAGAATTGCGAACATAAAAACTGTTACATAAATAAACGCAATTTGATGAGAATGTTATTTTTTATATATAAATTTTCACAATTTTTTTTGGATGAAAATTTGAAGTTTTTCAGAAAATAAAGAGAACAAATTATTTTATTTAAAATGTTTGAGACATTTGGTTTTTTGCGTTTGGCATCCCTAATTTGAATATTTATTATTATAAATTTATTCTCTATGTTTTCCAAATATGGCAATATTTTAATAAAAAAATTGAGAGAGTTTTTTTTTTTTGGTTATTATTTTGTTACTCCATCCGACCTATATGGCCGCAATGAAGAAATATTTGGCCAGTTAATAGAAACTATACAGCCATCTCCAACCATTACCTTTGCAATGGAGGTTAGGGCGAGCTATTTAATTAGCAAAAACTAAATTAAACGAGAAATTATGTCATATAACCGGAAACGCATGCATATAGGTATATAAACTAAATGCATGCCGATCAGCAACCACGATGACCAAAAAGCAAACACCGAAATAAATCCGAAATAATAGAAAAGACGAAAATCAACCCAAAGAATTTGCTGAAATAATTTGGTATTAAGTTTAACAAATTGTTTACTTTTTCATTTACATTTATTATCAAGACTCAAACCGAGGTGGAGGGTTATCAAAGATTCGGCACAGCCGAATTTAACACTCTTGTTTTTTTTAAATTTCTAAACATTAGTAGCTTAGAAGTTACAAACCATTAATATTAATAGCTTAAAAAATTATACAAAATTTATTTTATTTTAAAATCTTTTAAAACAAACAATTACAGATATTTAAAAATTAAAATTTACGTAGAAATTTTTAATTTTAGCAAAATACTGAGAAAGTCCATTTTCGAAGACCCTGTTCGCTGTGATATAGTGGAAATGGAGTCGCAATTTTTTGGCTCCCGAGGTTCACTGGTATTTACTTTCAAATGAATAACATAACTTTAAAATCGGTAACCATAAAAAAATGATTTTTGTCCGCCTTCTCAAAATATTGTCCACAGTGCGTCGTCTCAAATTTTATTTCATTAACAACGTTAAAATGAGTTTTCAAGTCAAAGCCACATTTAGAGAATTGCATTAATGGCTCTTTCTATATGTCATCTGGATAGTGCCACCATCAAAATTGTTATTGGCTTATCAGAATCTTTGTGAGTCAACTTATATGTATATCTTTTGATAAAATTTTTGTTTTACTAACGAAAAAGTGAACCAATTTGAAAGTCTCTTTAACCAGAAAGGTTAACTATGTACAATTT
Source organism: Cordilura impudica (assembly GCA_963682025.1). NCBI lineage: Eukaryota > Metazoa > Arthropoda > Insecta > Diptera > Scathophagidae > Cordilura > Cordilura impudica. The sequence goes on along the minus strand of OY821520.1, from coordinate 237,810,741 downwards.
TGAGTTAGATCTCAATCAGGCTCAGGCTTTAAATAAAGCAAAAAACATTGGCACATTTGTTTCAAAAAATTTATCTATATTCTGCATGACAGGTTATACAGCTGTTTCGTATGTACAATATGGTTAAACATAAACTGTTGTATATAAAAGGATCTAAGGCGCTTAAAAATGAAAATAAAATTTTATTTCATTGTTGTGTCGACTGTTCTAAACCTGACCTAAATTTCATTAGAAGTTCACAAGAATATGAAAGGATTTACATTTTAAATTTCTTTTAAAAAAACCCTTCGTCCCGATCAATCAGAACAAATATAGTTTTCATTTCCGGAGATCGTCCAGATTTGTTTCCCACATTGAAATATGGATGGAAATGTTTAAATTAATTTTTAGAAATTTTTACATCCCTTAAATTTTGAAGTAATTTAAAAAGAAGAAAAGATCATAAAATGGAAAACTGAGCACAGAGTTTTTCTAACCTTGATTGCTTTATCGGTCAATAATTTCCTTATTTTAAATATTAGACTACGAATATGATTTTTTTGTTAAGACTTGATTAAAGAAGCTATAGGAACCAAATTGAAATACATGGTAAAGTATAAAAATATATTGGAAATTATCAACGATATGAAAGGATAAAATTTTCAAAGGACATTATATACAATTTTTCGTCCCTAAAACGGAAGCAAACAAGTAAGAGTGTTAAATTCGGCTGTGTCGAATCTTTGATACCCTCCACCTCGGCTTGAGTATTAATAATAAATGTAAACAAAATATTTGAAGAAGTAAACAATTTGTTAAACTTAATACCAAATTATTTCTGAAAATTCTTTGGGTTGCTTTTCGTCTATTCTATTATTTGGGATTTATTTCGATGTTTGCTTTTTGGTCATCGTGGTTGCTGATGCATTTAGCTTATATACCTACATATATGCATGCGTTTCCGGTTATATGACATAACTTCTCGTTTAATTTAGTTTTTGCTAATTAAATAGCTCGCCCTAACCTCCATTGCAAAGGTAATGGTTGTGTAGGGTGGCTATATGCATTAAATCGTGCTAATTGGAGATGGCTGTATAGTTTCTTTTAACTGGCCAAATATTTTTCATTGCGGCCATATAGGTCGGATGGAGTAACAAAATAATAACCAAAAAAAAAAACTCTCTCAATTTTTTTATTAAAATATTGCCATATTTGGAAAACATAGAGAATAAATTTATAATAATAAATATTCAAATTAGGGATGCCAAACGCAAAAAACCAAATGTCTCAAACATTTTAAATAAAATAATTTGTTCTCTTTATTTTCTGAAAAACTTCAAATTTTCATCCAAAAAAAATTATGAAAATTTATATATAAATAACATTCCCATCAAATTACGTTTATTTATGTTATAATTTTTATGTTTTATAAAATTCATTGAATTTAAATTAATGTTTTCTGTAGTCCGATTCTGTAAATTTCAACAAAATATTTTGACAGCTAATGTTGTTGCACTAAGGATTAAGTGATTCACTAAGTACATACATCTTAACGACAGTCGACCAATCTATTTTTCTATTTATTTAAATAAGCGAAAAACACAAAGAAGAATAGAAAAAACAAACTACTTCATGTTTATGTTTAGTATCTTTATTTTGTTTACTAATATTTGTGTTTATTTATTTGAAAATGAAATAATGAATTGAATATGCAATTTAATTTTTTTATTTATATAAAAAACTTTTTTAATAAAAGCAAAATATTTTCACTATTTTATGATTTTTGTTTATGTATGACGACATTTCAACCTAAAAATTTAAGTTTTTATCGATTGAATAAACAACACAAAAATGTTTGTCGTTTAGATAACAACAACAGCTGAATTTAACAATAGCGAATATCGTTTAAAAATTTTACTGATAATTTTGCAATTTTCTTTTTTTAACGATTTGACTATCGTTAAAAGAAGTTTCTGAATCGAGGTACTGAAAAGTTATTAATTTCTCCTGAATGGCAATATTTTTTTTAATTTATAATTGGAAATTTTAATTCCAGTTTTTATACCCTATACCACTATGTGGTTTGGGTATAATGACTTTGTGCTGCTGTTTGTAACTACCAAAAATATTTGACCTAGACCCATCTTTTATTATACCGATCGAATCAGAATCACTTTCTGATTCGATTTAACGATGTCCGTCCGTCCGTCCGTCCGTCCGTCTGTGTGTCCATGTAAAGCTCTTAATCAAACTGCAGGTCGCAAATATGAATATATTTTGATGAAATTGGGTATATAAGCTTTTATCGGCCATGGGATGAACGCTATTGAAATTGGTGAAAATCGGTCCATGTTCAGACCTAGCCCCCATACAAATGACCCCTATAAAATCGACATAAATTGCCATAAGATCCAAATTGTCGTCAAATTGGGTTTGCATGTGTATATTACATCCATTAATCAGTAGTCCAAAAATGATCCCTATGGGACAACTCTTAGTCATAGCCCCCTTTAGAGCTGCTTCCCGATCTTCACTTAAATCTATCAAAAAACAAAAATATTGCACGGATTCCTGTCAAATTTTGTTTGTATATATTTTTACAAAATAAAAGAGACTGTACCAAACATGGTCAGGATCGGTCCATTTTTGGGCCTAGTCCCCATATAGATATAGCATCCGATATGAACTTTTTCATATCTGCAGCCAAAAAAATTAATAAAAATCCCACTCAAATCTGGTTTATGCTTATTTGCTATATCCAGTTAGTTGGGCCTGAGAGATAGGGTCTCTAAACGCATGGTATAGGGTATCGTATAGTCGGTCTAGACCGCCTATAATTTTTTACTTGTTAGAATTGATATTTTCTTAAATTTGAATAGAAAATTTAAAAAGTGCAATTTTGTGTTTATGTGAATAATAATGCTTTAGTAATTATAAACAATTTTTAAAAATTAGATGTAATCGCAATCAGATATTTTGTAGGTAAAGCAGAATAATAATTCTATATAACTATGGGAACTGTTTTGAAAGCAAAAAACTCATTGATGAACTCGGTAACTCTATTTTGTAAAGACAACAAAAAATGAATATGCCAAACTTATGTTCATATTTGTAAAAGAGTAATGAAAAAACGTATGAAATAAAAGATAAGAAATAACATTGTTCTGTATGATATCTATTTGGAAATATTGACATTCATGTTAAAATAGAAATAACTATTGCAAAGCTAATTAGAACAAAAATTGTGGCGCCATCTACTGCGGCATAGTCACGCTGAGCAAAATGAAGTGACACTCTGTTAATGCAAAACAAATGTATTTTCCCCACAACAAAATATTGCAGAATTTTATGTAAGTAAAATAATATACCGATTTATTTCTAGCATGCAGTTACTATGGATATACATTAGGCCGGGTCGATTTGTGGGGAGGCAAAAAAAATCGCCCATTGCTCTATGAAAATCGTATTCTAGGGATCAAAATAAGAAACTTTGCCGAAGGAACCATACCTCTAAAACAAATTCTGATGTCCCAGAATTTGGGTCGAACTTTTGGATAGGGGCAAATTTTGAAAAATCCCACTTTGACCCATTTAGAGTGCTCCAATCGAGTCCAAATGTATGACCGACCCCCACTAACTTTAGAGGCCAGACCCACCCATACCAGTGGCACACCCCTGGAACTCCCCTGTGGGGTTCCCCATATAAACATTTCAAAAATCGCCAGTTTTGGCACTTTACATGAAAAAATCAGCGAAATGCCTATGTTTTTTTCTTTTTGGAATTTATTTTTCTCTTTAGAAATTTATTTAGTCAGAACATATGTAAATGAAAAAATGAATTTAACTTAGTAATAGAAAAGAAGTTAAAAAAATTTATTAGAAATTAGCGTTTTTTACAACCCTTTTAAAACCAAGGCATCACTGTGATGCATTTGCATGTCGTAAACTTAGTTGTGTGGGTTTTTTATTCAACCCTTTTAAAAAATGAACGTATCACTGTGACACAATTGCAGGTCGTAAAATTGCTTGTGTGGGTTTTTTAAGCCACCACAAGACACAGCTGCATGTCGAAAACTTACTTGTGTAGTTTTTTTATAGCACCTACTTAAGAAATGAAGGTTGTTTTTACAACCCTTTTTATGGGTTTTTTTTTATGGCACCTTCTTAAGAAATGCGCGTTTTTTGCAACCATTTTAATAATTAAGGTATCACTGTAATTCACCGCAACCCTTTTAAAAAATGAACGTATCATTGTGACACAATTGCAGGTCGTAAAATTGCTTGTGTTGTAATGGCGCGGCGTTGGTGGAAGATCCGCTTCCGTTTCCCTGAGCCTTTGCTGGTCGCACGTGCTTGCGAAGGGGCCTAGCTCGCCGGATGGGTGGGGTCTTGCTCAGGCCCAGGGAAACCGCACTACAGATTTTCACGTGCGATTAAAAGAAAACAACTGTCAAAAACACGGACGCTAAATGGGACGGATGGCCATACTTACCTTGGGATTGGGGACGAGGTGTTCTGCCCCTTTTGCCCTCCCTACCATGTTACCTCGACTCCATCTTACTTGGAGGTAACCCACTTAAATAATAAAAAGTTTGGTTTGATTAGGTTTCTACATTGGGTTTATAAAAATTTTATTGGACCTTCATTTTAAGGTTATTTAATTTTTAAATTAATTCTAGCAAAAATTTTAACTTTAGAAACATTTGAAAAATTTTTTTTTTTGCCAATTTTTATTTTTAGCAGAATTTTAATCTTAGCAAAAATTTAATTTTTAGGGATATTTTAATTTTAGGAAAAATTCTTATTTATAGCCCAATTTTAATTTTTGGAAAAATTTTAATTATAACAAAAATTTTAAGTTTAGCAAAATTTAAATTTAGGAAAATTTTAAATTTAGGGAAAATTTTTAAATTTAGGAAAATTTTTTTTTTTAAATTTAGGAAAATTTTTAAAGTTTAGGAAAATTTTAGTTTTATCAATTTGAATTTAGCACTATTTTTGCACAATTTATATTTAGCGCAATTTAATTTAGAAAAATTTTGCTTTTAATAATATTTTATATTTTAGCTCAATTTGAATTTTAGCACTACAGAATAATAATGATATTTTAAATTAAATAATATTTTAATTTTTAACTTTAACCAAAAAAATTTTCTTTTTAAATATGGTACCCTTTTGTAAATATTCTTAAATTTAGTATAATTTTAAGTTTAGGTTAATTTTAAATTTTACAGTAATTTTAAATATATAAAAATTATTATTTTGGTGATTTTAATTTAGTTTTGAATTTAAATTTTGAAATTTAATTTAAATAAGAAAAATTTTTAGTTTTAACCATATTCTTATATATAGACAAATTATTCCTTTAGAAAATTCTAGTTTTTAGTTCAAATTTATAAACCTTTTTTTTTATTTTTAATTTAAATTTAGCTTTAATCTAAAAGGGGTCAAATAAATACAGTGTTAATATTCTCTTAAATAATTAACAATTTTCATGGGTCTCTTATATCACTTCTACATACCAACTTATTAAACTTAACTTAATCTTAGGGTCAGCTACTGTCATTCCATTTCACCTTCTTGCTCTTGTCGTTCAGCATTTCAAATTAAATATATTCCCCTTTTACATGTTTATATTAGTTTTGAGATTTCTCCAAGTGTTTTAATTTCTTTAATTTTTTTTTTTGTTTCAGCTTTAGTTGTTCATAAATTTTGTTGCTATTTTTTAAGATTTGTTGCTTAGTGTTAAGTCTTTATTTTACTTGTTACAGTTTTTTTTTCCGACGCATAGCTTATTATAATTTTATTAATTGTATTTTTACACAAAAATAGTGAAACATTAACCGCATTTAACACGCATTATAATATTATTCTTTTATGGGTGAATAATAACAATAATTTTTAAAAAAAACCAACACGACTTTACAACAATAACGTATCACCAAACGGACGTGCAGATGTATCGAGCGTTCGATTCAAACTCCTTTCATAAATTTTAATTTTCTAAATTTTTAATTTTCATAAATTTTAATTTTTTAAACTTAAATTTTAATCTTAATTTTTAAGAGGTTTTACCTCATCCTTCACTTTATCACTACATTTTAAATTTAAATTATTAAGAGGGTTTTTCCTCAACCTTTTTCAGCAAAAATCAAAATTCAACTCCTCGTTTAATTTTTAATGTCTTGTTAATCAAGCCAAATCTTCTTCATTCATTCCTCTGCAGATAAAAACCTGTTTATTAAACAAACAAAATCACCACCAATTCATTGAGAACATTCATATGCATTCATAATATTCTCTAGTATTTATAACACTCCCACTCATATAGGACTATGAGAGCAAGTGAGATCAATATAAGAAAATACGTGGTTTGACCAGCATGATTGCATATGAATGAGTTCATGATGTACTTCAACACAATGAAGAGAAAAAACATAAATCAGTTTGCTAAAAAAATGCCATCAACCTATTACCTATTGAAAATAATTTCAAGATCAAGGTTATTATTTTTTCTTCTTTCTTATTCTGCCTGTACCAGAAATTCTTTTGCTACAGTGCAGAGTAAAAAAGATCACCGTCACAGTGTGGGTTTTTAAGCCACCACAAGACACAGCAGGTAGAATTGAAATTACCATTTCATTCTTATTACCTCGTCTCGTAGACCATATATAACGCAACAGTTTTTGTGAATGCATTAAGTCGTTGTGAAGAACTCAAAGTGTGAAGTGGTAATTTCAGATAAAAAAATATTAAAAAAAAAAAAATAAGTGAAGTGACCATTCCAAATCAAAAAGTTTACAATGAATCCACCATCCTCTACACCGCAAGATGAAGCAACAACAACTATCGAAAACCCAATGAGTCATATACCCAAGCATGATGTTACTGTTTTTGGTGTGTCTACTGATTTGACTGATCTTAATTTACCAACCCATCTGGATATCTTGAGATATTATTTTTACTTAAGCGAACGTGTTTAAAACAGAACAAAAAACGTTTTCCTATAAATCATTCACTATTCAAGTACAAGATAAGTTGATTGGGATTTGGGAAAAACTTGGTATGGAAATAATGCTGAAAACAAATATCAAGACCAAATCATAAGAAGAAACAAAACCCAACAATTTACAGATATATAAAATCTCTGGAAACAATTTTTTACATGCACGATCAACATAATCAGAGAAGACTAACAATGGATGCATTTGTGATGGAAATTGAAGAGCAAGGAGCAACGTGTATGTCATCAATGCCAACATACCAAGATCCCGATGATTCAATATACGCACCGCCACCGGTTCAAGAAGATATGGATAGAAACACAAGTTCACAATACACAAAGAGATACGATTGTTTTAACTTTGCCTTGGTATGTGACAGATTTGGTGTGCCTGTTAGAGTAGCATCAGCATTGGGAACCACTCTTTTTCAAGATTTTAAAATTAAAGATAAGCATGGGAAACCTTTCATCATGGATAAATCGAAAGTTCGCAGAGAAAAAGAGAAATGCAGACAAGAAGTGCTTCGCAAACGGTTAGATGATACCAATTTGTTAGCGTTTTCATTCGATGGCAGAAAAGATGATACTTTAACGATAGATAAAATTGATGAGAAGTATCATACTAAGATGGTAAAAGAACCTCATCTTGTTATTTTGAGAGAACCCAATTTTGAATTGATTGGTTACGTAAGACTGGAACATGAAACCGCTGAATACAAAAAAACCAAATTAAATGATTTTTTCAACGATTAAAATATATCACTGGATGCATTAATTGGAATATGCACTGACGGTGAGCCAACAAACACTGGCCCACACGGTGGAATTATACGACGCACAGTGGCGCCATTTGAGTTTTTCGTTGCAAAAATCATATCTTTTGAACCGAATAACATAATTGAACAGTTTAAACAGCATATGATAGATAACTGCTCAGCCTGAAATGAGCGTTTGGAAAGGGTGCTACGCTTTGTAGGGGCCTACTTATGGGTTATCAAAGTTAAAATTTATAGAAAAATCAATTTTATGGTAACTAAAAAAAATTATTTTTACATTTTTAGATTGTTTTTATTTTTTTTCTTTAGGGTTTTATATTTTAAATTATTACCCAACAAATTAAAAAAAAATAACTTCTTTTTTAAATTTATTTTTTCAATTTTCTGTAAAATATTCATCACAATTGTAAGAGAAGGTACATATATCTAAAAGACTAATCATTTCTAAACTATAATTATTTTCTAACTCTATTCGTGACTTCACATGCCGCAGGGAAGAAATAAGTGGATCGGAAGATGCTGCCAACATGTTGAAGAGGTCCTCATTTTGCCGTACCCTTGATGCTTTGAATGTGTTCTGCAATCTATATTTTTTATAAAATTTGTTAAGAGACTCCTGTGCTTCTTCAGAAAGCTCTCCAATTGGCAAAGACTGGTACTCAATTAGATCTTTGCCATGCGCCAATATTTTATGGACGGTCGGGGTCAACTTCTTCTGTGGATACATTTCTGCTAAAAGAGATGCAGTTTTCGATGCATATTCTCCATATTTTGTAGAATTGACATTTTCTTTGCAGTTTAAAACATTCAAGATCGTTCCCAATCTTTTCACGATTTGATTGTCAATTCCAGTGATTCTAGTTACTGCCTCATCATTTTCAAAAAATCTCCTAGAAGTGTTTCCATCGTTTGAGTTACCGTATCCGTGCTTGGGACAGTCTACTTTTAGTCCAACTTGTTTAAAAAAAGCATCCTGTATTTGCTTCTTTCTGATCTTTTCGTTATCCTTTCTAATGTATTTTCATCGAAGTTTTCATCCTCTTGTGGTAGGGTATACGCCAGTTTTAGCAAGAACTCCATACACCTTATCCTTGCGTGCAATGGTGACATTCCCTATTCGTAATTCTCCTCGTTTGTAGAATCGTTTAAATTACCAAAGTTCTTCTGACCCTTTTTGCAAATCGGGCATGACAATGTTGAGGTTGTTCCTGTCAGTTCGTTTACGACTTTTCCGTCAACCATGGTCAGGTGGAACTCGTAATTGCATTCAATATATTTTCCTTCTCCAATTTGCAGCTTTGTAGGCTTAATCTTGCTTATTTGTTCTTCAATGTCCTTCACCGTGGTCCTTATGAGTTCTGCCGAATCCCTTGCAAATTGAAACATTATTGGTCGGCAATAATGCACTGATGAGGACGTGGATTTTTTCAGTGTAGGGAAACATCAGATTTTAGCCGCAAAGGAACAACAGATGCCATAAACATATTTCCGTCCGATATTGTAGCGTCATCGGAAGATATCCTTATAAACGCTTTGTCCGGATGATCCATCGCAGCCCCATTTGCTGATCAATGTCAGTTTCTCACGAAGAATTTTCACCTCATTTTCAGGAAGACTCTCCAACAACCGTTTTGCTGTATGGCCCATGAGGTCCTGCCGATTGGCTTTCACAGAGACTTCCGTAAACTCCGTATGCAGTGGTCGTGAATTTATTTTGGCTTGCGTAATATGCTTGTATCCTGGTAAAACGTCAGCCCCGTGTCGCATCAAGGATGCCTGTAGTATCTCATATTTTTCTTTGGAAAGTTGTAAGTCCATAAACAAGGCCAAGCCTTCTTCGGAACCATACTTTTTAATGTGTGCGTTTGTGGGCGTGGGAATGCTTTCCTTAATCCTTTTTAGTCGCAGTGGGCTTGCATCAGCAACATGTTTTGTAATCTGCGACCTAACTCTTTCACTATCCTTTGTATATTTAATAGACAGCGCGTCCGATAAATGCTTCATGGTAAAGTCATTGGTGGCATCGGCAAGTTTCCTCTTTCTTGCGAAAATTGCACACTCCTCAATACTTTTTTTGGCCTTCCTTTTGCTCCTCTGGTTGATGTGGTGGGTTTATCTACTGCCAATATATCCAGGATGGTGTCTTCATTAAGCCAGTCCTCGTATTTGGAGTTGAAGTTCTGAATGGTTCGATTAGATTTCACCCATTTTGCCTTAATATTTGCATATATCAGATAAAAATTATTTTTTATAATTTCGCTTCTCTTAATATTTCCGTATAAGCTATCAAGTTCTTCTAAAGCAGCTTCCGTGAAAAACTTTGGTATGGTTGACCTTCTAAACAGTTCAAATAATTTTAAATTTTTCAACGCCATGTTTAGAGACTTAAATTGTTTAACGCCATGGTTTCAGTACTTGTTGCGCCAACTTTCAGTCGTAGACTAATCCAGGCATTATGCTTATTTTTCAATATATAGGCTTATGCTACCATGCCTAAAAATTTACCTGTTCCCTGCATACATATGGATTTAGGCTGAATTATGCAATTTTGATATTATGCTCGTGTCTAAATAAGATTTGTGCCTACCTGGAGGGACCATAAGTCAATATTGTTCTTGACCATTTGTACTCCAAAGTAATTTTTAAGTGAGGTGCGTACTTGCGAATTTCAATGAGTAGTTTTTTGTGCATCCTGTGTTTGTAACAGAATATTGGGAGTAGACTTTGGCAGAGCCTCACAGGTAGACAACCGACTTAAAATGCAATTTTCAAACTATTAGATCAAACTACTGTCAGTCAAAACATGTATGGGATGCACGCCATACAATTTCTGCAACCATGTCTTTTTAATCTTTTTTACCTCTAGAAGCCTAACGGGCACGTACGGACAGATAAAACCTTTTGAATTATGTAAAGAAATAATCAAAGAATATGTTTTGCAAATATAGAAAAATATAGATTTTTTTTATTTTCCGTCAAAGTTGAAAAATAGTGAAAAAAACGGATAGTTTTTAAATAGTGATTTACCAGGAGAAACACAAAGCAAGCAGTTAATTTTTTTTATCATTATACATTTAATAAATACATCAATCAATACAAACAAAAAATAAGGCGATTCGTTACCTATTTTTCGTGATATTACACCTGAAATCGCAACAAATTGACTAAAAATTGTGTTTTTTTTTTTGAAAACCGAAAGTCGGTCAACTTTGAACGGTTATATCTTCTAAACTAAAAATGTGATATTATTAAGAGTAGCATATTTGAAATCGTTGAAAAGTTTCCTATAACATGGCGCACATGAAAATTTTGATTTTTGCAACCTCGTTTGCTCTACGGGCGCCACTGTGCGACGATTCGAATTGCTGTTAAAAAGACCATTACATTGGTTCGTTTGCCTTCTACACTTCAAAGAACTTCCGTTGCGGCATTTGTTTGAAGCTTTGGATAAATCAACCAGCACTGCACCGAGATCGGCAACCGGAAAACTGAGTCGTCAAATCGAAACTTTTGAAACTCTTCCGGTAAGTTATTGCTATCACTCATTTTTTATAATTGTCAACCATTATTAATTATTTTATTATTATATATTTTCAGGTAGCGGACGGCTTCATTGGTTGGTCACGATTTCTAGAACCTCGTTTACGCAAAATTGTCAATCAAGTAATTAAAGATAATTCATATTATACGCATTCGGAAAATATCTTGTTATCAATGTTGTTTGATGATAGCAAAGAAATGCACGACTGTGCTATCAAGAAAATTCTACGCTATCGAACCGATGTTGACGACCCAACGCAACTTAGAGCTTATAAAAAACCAGATATAAACTTTAATTGCACAAGTTACACGGAAATGATCAATATGAATGACATAAATAACGTATTTGAAGCACCATTCACGCGAAGCATTCCGTACGATACATTGAAAGAATATTTAAATCAAGATGATCCACCGTTTAATGATCCAAAAATTCCATCACACATACAAGGAACGGAACGACATGTTCAATTGCTAGCTAGCATTTCCAAACGGCTTAACCCGAAAATGTAGAGGCTGTTATGGCGACGACATTAGAGAGCCGTGCGAAATTGCCCAGACTTGAAAGTAAAAAAGACTTCAAACAATAATTTTTTTTAGTTTCTTTTCTATAACTAACTTTAATTAATTTTTTCATTTACATATGTTCTGACTAAATGAATTTCTTAAGAGAAAAAATAGATATTATTATAAATAAATAAATAAAAATAAAGAAAAAAAACATAGGCATTTCGCTGATTTTTTCATGTAAAGTGCCAAAACTGGCGATTTTTTGAAATGTTTGTATGGGGAACCCCCAGGGGAGTTCCAGGGGGTGTGCCACTGGCATGGGTGGGTCGGGCCTCTAAAGTTAGTGGGGGTCGGTCATACATTTGGACTCGATTGGAGCACTCTAAATGGGTCAAAGTGGGATTTTTCAAAATTTGCCCCTACCCAAAAGTTCGACCCAAATTCTGGGACATCAGAATTCGTTTTAGAGGTATGGTTCCTTCGGCAAAGTTTCTTATTTTGATCCCTAGAATACGGTTTTCACTGAGCAATGGGCGATTTTTAAATCGACCCGCCCTATTGTACAGTGAACTTAACACTTTCCAGGCTTCCTTGGATGTAACACAATTTTTAATGTATATCAACTCACTCGATTTGACACTCAACATTATAGTTGCCAGCGCCTTGCTGTCATCTGTAATCCACTTTTGTGCATTTTCTTTGGGCCGATCTTCCACAATTGTGTGAAACAGATCCAATGTGATGAGCAAACTCTTTATTTGAATGCACCATACCGCATAATTATCTTCTTTCAACTTTTCAATACTTGCAACAGTACCAGCCATTACGATACCTTGTTATTTCACACCGGATAAAACAATAAAAACCAAAAGACACCAACGAATATAACCTCACTTTTATTTGTTGTCAAATTAAAAAAAAATTTTAAAAGAATATTATTTAATTAACAACCGGGTTCTGGGCCCATAACCTTTGTTGGCAGATTTTTCTGTACGCAGGAGAAAACACCGTAGATACCAGATTATTATTTAATATTCCAAAGTGAAACACGTGTGGTGTCAATTTTAAATAACAATTTTATTTCAATAACTAGCGAACCCCCTGCACACTTCGTAGTGCTAAAAGAAAATAAAAAAATCCATGCGAATTCATTTAAATCAGTGATAAATTGCTTTTATTTTAATTCTCTGTGGTAAACAACATTTGTTGTTTTTTCATTTTCGGTGTAAATATACAAAACCGATGGTTTGCCAACGCGAGAACAGGCTACATACAACTGTCCATGTGAGAAAACTGGATACTCTAAATTCACTCCACAAATACCTGAGGATTGGCCTTGCGCCTTATTAATGGTAACCGCAAACGCAAGGCGAACAGGAAACTGAAGTCGTTTAAATTCAATTGGCATATCAGACGGAATCATTGAACCATTACATAAACGGGGTTGATTGATATTGCGAAGCATAATAATAGTGGCTCCAACGCTCAATTGGAGATTATGCGGAGGCAATTCTGGTAAGTCCAACGAATTCAAAAATTCTGTTGGATAATTCACAACGTCCGAAAGCATCACTTGAATATAAATTTTGATGTCCATCAACACGATTTCCTTGCTTGCGCCGTTGGAACTCCTTTTTTGATGCACTCTACGTAAAATACTTTGGCACTTCTGCATACAATAACGTTCTGGCAAAAGCATCAACTTCACACAATTTAAAAAATGCAGTTAGAGTTGTATGAGGTGGTGATAGAGCTCTCTGTGCAGCATTTCCGGTAGTTAAATACACACGTTGGCCATTTTCAAGATGAACAGCTAAATGAACAACAGCTGGATATCTCTCGTGAATTTGAAATGAAAAAATACGCCAAATCGCTTCATTACTGCTAATGTAACGCCCCATTTGATACTGATGTATTTCGTCGTTTCTATTTGGATCAGTAGCTCCATATGCGGCCATATCACTACCTTTATTTACATACTTGCAAATGTATTTAATGGAAGAATTGCAGTATTCGACATTAATATGAGCTTTGAATATTTTCGACAATAAAGGTGAATACGGCACAATCCAACGATTATCTACCTCAACGTTTTGATCTTGTACTCTTATGGTAACTGATCTACCATTATCTTGAATTGATCGACGACGATATAATGGGTAACCATCATTTCCAGTTATTGTATCCGAAACCAAAGCTCTTGGATAACGTTTATTGCATTTGCCATCAACTATACATGGGGAGTTAATGTTGAATGCTCCACATGGACCGTGTATCATATTTTGCACAACAACATCATATAATTCAGGATCACTTATTTGGTCTGGAATTTCAGCAGATATCACATTGTCAACTTCATTCGGTGTGATTTTATCCACCAACCATATTAAAATGTGAGCGTGTGGCAAACCACGCTTTTGCCACTCCACAGAGTACATCCAGCACCTGACTTCACCAAACACTTTAGATTTCACAATAAAATCCATAAGCGCTTTCAATTTCTGCTTAAAAACACGGGCAGTGATATCATGGCGGTCGGTTGGACCTTGGCCAGCGAATAAATTATCTTTAATGTCACTCCATTGCGGATTACACGTAAATGTTATAAATAAATCTGGTTGACCGTAATGACGCACATAACTCATTGAATCCTGCGCGTACTCATGCATATGACGTGGGCCGCCTGTGTACGTTGAAGGCAAAATGGTCATTTTCCCAAGATCATTAACATTACCATTATTATTTATAGCATCACGCAAATGGATGTACTCCTCCGAACGTAATTTCTTCTGATTAAATCGTATGAAATTTAGTCGTTAACTTTCAATTTTGGCGTATATATCAACAACAAATTGATGGAAAAGTCTACGACAATGCAAAATATGGTTAATGTCATTTTGACGGACCATAAGACGATATGAATAGTAATTCATTGCACTAACTTTTTTTATTTGATTCCGTTCCTAGAATGAAGAATTATTCGAAAAACGATACAAAATTAAATAAAATTTAAATGACTAACCGGTAGAAGGATTGATAATTTTAATGTTAAAATGATAACCGTCTTCTCCTCGACAAAACAACAATGGTTACTGTAATCCATCATAGCAGCGATGAGTTTCAGATACTCGTTGCAGTTACATATTTCTACGGCGCAGCGCAATGTCACGGGAATTGAATTCATCGCCTACGATTACAATAGCGACATCATCCATTGTGGGCGCATTAAATCGTCTGACATGTTGCCCAGGAGTCGTTTTATCAGCTCGAATCACAATTGCATATTCATCAGATGGCATTTGATCGAGAGCAGATTGAAAAAGTCGCACTAATTCATTTACAGCATGCAACATATTCTGCAAACGCTCCGGTGGTGGATTCAATTCTGGTAATTTAACTTGTCCGTTTGAACAACACAATCTAGATACCTCATATTTAAACTTGCAATGACTGCAAACAGTAGTCATTGGTCCAATTGAAACGTTCTCAATCTATGAGAAACGTAATCAAAGTTTACATCACAATTGAACGCAGCACGCTCCAAAGTACGTCGCACATACGGACATGGAGCTAGATTTCACAGAGCCCTACCACGTGCCATGGCATTTCGAGCAGCCAAAGTATTATTTGCAGGCTGTTCGTTACTTTGAGATGCTCTAGATACCGCAACATTTCTAGCATTACGTGATTGACGCCACAAATTACTGCGCGGACTTACCATTTTGTATTAAAAAATGTGGCTACACCAATTAAATATGAAGTAATTGAAATTTTATATATTCGCGAAATTCAAAAATTGAGACACATGTTAGTTGAGTAATGCAATTATTAAGAATATAAAAAGATCAGCTCATCATGAAATCTCAGTCATAGCATGCACTCAAAAGCTAGCGACCTTGGAGAAAAAGTCCGTTACAGCATTACATGTATATATTAGCTGTTTGATTTAAGTTAACATATAAGAAAGCTCATTGCTGTGCTTAATGTATTAAAATATTTAAGTTTTTAGTGATGTGTTTATATGTAATTTATTTCATAGTTCCCCGAAGATGTGATTTACAATAGCTAAGTATATAAATTAAATTAATGGTTTGACTAAAATCGAATTGTAATGAATTTAAAAACGTAGTTCAGTTAACTGAAATATTTTCAAAATACATGTTTCGAAATGAATGCAGTGTTCACTAAAATGGCTATAACTCATGAACCGTTTATACATAAAAACCTTGTTATTAACGTCACCTTTCTTATGAACTTTGCAGAAACGAAATCGATTCACGCATTCCAGAGAACATCAATTACTAACACAATGCAACTTATATTTATATATATAGATTAAAGAAAGAACAGAAGGTTCTAGTTCATAAGAAGTTACAAAAAGGAATGAACAAATACTGTAATATATTAGAATTATGTAACAATTCAAAAACATAGAATTTATTACAGCGTTGTACAAGCGTTTGGATTGAAGGCTGAAACATAAAATAGCAACAAATATAAATAAAATATTTATCGCTAAATCGATATATTTTCTAAACCTTATTCTCACAATTGAAATAAAATAGGTTCGCATTGGTTTTACCAAGAATATAAATATTCAAGTGGAGGGTAGCAAAGATTCGGCACAGCCGAATTTAACACTCTTACTTGTTTTTATTTATATTTCTTCGAAAGGCGTACGTAACCTTTTTGGTTTATGAATTTTTTGCGATTGCAGTCAGGGCTTTTAGAATTTTGTTAATAAAATCGTCGTTTTTAGTCTTAAGAGTGAAAAATTTTGCAGGAACATGTATTTTGATATGGTTCATCATAATCAATCAAAAAGCCGATTTTGAATTTTTTCTAACTTACGGCTTTTTGGATTTCATATGACGATATATTCGAACATGAGTACAAACTATATTATTAATTATTAAACATCGAACGAAAAAAGCGAAAATTTGAAATTCGGATTATAGTAGTTCGATTTATCCGATACTTAGCAGAAATATTAGGAGATATATAAAAAATTATTCCTGAAAGTATGATGCCGATCGGATAAGAACCAGCCGAGATAATAATTAAATTTCACCCACTGTGCGGTAATCGATGTGAACAACACCGCATGCATCTCAAGAAATAATAGTGCAATATGTAATTATTCATCCCATCAAAGCGTAATTCGGCTAAACCTAATCAAAAATTTTAGTTAAACCAGACTTGCAGAAATGCAGTCAGATCTAGAGAGGAAGTATTCAGATGTTGGCGTGAAAATAAAAATTCTATTACTAACCTGCTATGCAAACAGGCGAGGAGAGCTCAATGTGTGAAAGTACTAAGACGCGAAAACTTTCATTAGGATCATCAAAGCGTAATTCGGCTAAACCTAATCAAAAATTTTAGTTAAACCAGACTTGCAGAAATGCAGTCAGGTCTAGAGAGGAAGTATTCAGATGTTGGCGTGAAAATAAAAATTCTATTACTAACCTGCTATGCAAACAGGCGAGGAGAGCTCAATGTGTGAAAGTACTAAGACGCGAAAACTTTCATTAGAATCAGCGTCTTCCTGCTAAAATTCTTTCAGCTCCTAGGGGCAACTCCAGCTTTAGGTCATTTCCTAGTTCTTCTAGCCCAACTCTTATAATGAATGACAAAATCTTCCCTGACCCTGTTAAACTTTTTGCCAAAAATCATTTTGGCCGGTAGTGCGATCAAGCACTACCCGAACTCGATAGGGTTTCATGTACTATGCTGCCTAAAGTATTCTTCCCAGCTCGTGCAAATAAAAACGTTCTTTCGGATCTCAACATAAATGTCTGGCGCCGGTTGGTGCTGCAACAGTGCTGATAGGCCAACCTTTTCAGCTCTTCCCACCGTGCGGGAGTCTTTCCCTCTTGCTGGAAGATTGCCAATGTCCAAGAAATCTTCAAAAAGGGTAAGGCTAATAAACCCAAAATTAACCGTCCAATTACAATCTGCTCTGCCCTTTGAAAGGTGATGGAGAGCATGATTAATTAGTATCTTGTGAACTATCTAGACGTTAATGATCGACAGTATGGCTTCCGTAGAAGTAGTTCTAAGGGACAGCTTTTCTTTCTGAGCGTTGGTGTCGATCCATTCACAATTTTGGTGAAAGTAAAGTATTTGCTCAAGACATTTTCAAGGCGTTCCATCGAGTGTGGCACAGTGCATTAATATCAAAGCTTATTGCATTTAGCTTCGGTATTGACTTCTTTCGATTTTTGTCATTCATTTTACTTCAATTATTGGCCAGTCCTTTTTGAGGTTAGTGGATAAAGGCTGACAATGAATGCCAATGAAAACTAGTTAATTCCATGAAAAGACTCCAAGCTGTTATTTTTTTATTTAATATTTTTCGTCTAAACATGCGATGTGAAAACCCTGAAAATTATATTGTTTTTGTTCATAGTTACTTTTAAGTTTGTTCACTTTTGTTACTGTTAGTTGGTTGTTTTTAAACCCTTTCGGGACAGACTGTATATATTGTTTTATATGTTTATTTAAATTATATTTGAATAATTACATTTTTAAACTTCAATAATAGGATAATTGGAAGTTAGCCAACATTTTTAACTTTCAGTTATAGTTTTAGTTTAAGTGAACTGAAAATTAGATAATTTTTAAGTGAAATTTATATAACTGCACATGGTGTTAATAGGACTTAGGTATATTAATTAATATATTTCAATAGTTATGGATAAATGTAATGAAAAGGGCTTAATAAAAAGGGCTTTACAATTGGGATTTATATTTTAAACGAGATATTAAGTAGACGCTATTGGAATTGTTATTTAAGTTTACAGAAGTTATTTTCCTTGATTAACTTTATTTTTATGGAATACTTGTCCGTTTTTTTTTACTTTTTAATGGTTTATTTTCACTGTTAAGCGGAGCAGATTCATTTTTGTTAGTTGTTGTTGTTGTTGAGCAGCGTGATATTTTTTTTGAGTTTTTTTAAATTGGAGGTCCTTAGTTGTTAGCCAGTACGCGTGTTCCACTTAAAAACAATCACTTTCGTTGGCTTACTCTCTAGATGATGTTACAAGCTTCAGAGTATCCCGTCCCTTTCTATTTTTGACTGACGATACGATAGAAAATACTGAAGCAATAACGCTAAATAGTGTTGCAAAAATAAAACCTTCAGCCGCAGCACAGGAAACAAATAAAATACAAAATATTAAAATGTATTTAGAACTCATTGTGGACGAAAGTTAAACAAACACTGTGAATTGATCTCAAAGGCAGGCTCATTTTTATACAACAAACAGACATGTTTTGGCATAATAAGTATGAAGTTTTAAATTTTATTACAAATTCTGTGGCCTTTATTCTACGGTACGGATATTTGAAAACAATTAAAACTTTAATGATCGCAGAATTCCGCGGAGACTACAGTGAAATACAAGTGCTCAAATGTTTAAAAAAAAAAAACTCATATCATAAATGTTTATTTTGTGATTTTGATTTTTTCGAGCAAATATAAAAATCAAACAGAGGCAAAAACAAGTTTGACCTCCGAGAAAGGGTCTTAGATCCAACTTTGCTGAGGTCATAACTAAATACAGAGAAATAAGTATGAATGAAATTTGAGTGACATTTTCATTAGTTTGTGGCCGCAGTTATGAAAAAGTTGATATCGGATGTTATGTTATTTTTATGCAGGAACTATAGCCAAAAATGGACCAATCATAACCATATTTATTAAAGTCACTTACTGTTCTCAAAAACACATATATTTAACAAAATTTGGGAAAAAGTGTGCATTAGTTTTGTTATAGATTTAAGTGGAGATCGGGAATCAGCTTTACATATATATTTTTAGACTATTCATTAGTTGGTATAATAAACACATATACACCAAATTTAGCCGATATCTATACGATAATCCGACCATGTTAGTCGGTCTGATAGGTGTTATTTGTGTGGGCGCTAGGTCTGAACATGCACCGATTTTCACCAATTTCAATAGGGATCGTCTTATAGCCGATAAAAGCTTATGTACGAAATTTCATAAAACTATATTGGTTTTTGCTAAAATTGATAAAATTGATTTGATTAAAATTGTTACGCGAATTATAAAATAAAACCCTTTTTGGTTTTTGTTTAAAACTACGGGTTTACTTTATAGATACAAGTTGAGCTTAAGACTAAATTTTTACAATATTTTATTTTCTGTCGAACTTCAGAATTCTTTTGTTTCTTTTTCATGAGTTGACGAAAAAAGAAATGGTTATTTGTTAATCAATAGTTCATTTTAATTATTGGTTTCATATTTCAGTAAAATTGTATATTACCACAGCAAAACACAATTTTACTGACTCGAGTGTTTTTTAAACGGAGCAACGACTCCTGTATGTTCACATAGGGATTTCATCACTGTTTAGGGTAACGGCTTTTAAGTGTTTTCTTACAAGTGTCGTCGTTGGCTTGAGTTTGTATTAAGGTACCTCACAATTATTTGGTCAATATGTTCTAAATATGTAGGGGTTTGTTGTACTTGTGGAAGTACATATGTAACTCGCGCGACTGCTCTCGCAGCTAACTCTATGGAATTGGATAAGGTGTTCTCATCTCAAGTTTTTCTCGCGTGAAAGCATAAAAAAAATTTAAAAAAATGGTGGCGCCATTTAAATTTTTATTTTTATACCCTCCACTCCAGTGTGCACAGGGTATATATAAGTTTGTCATTCCGTTTGTAATAATTAGAAACAAAATTTTGGACCCCATAAAATGTATATAGTTATTTGTGATCCTTATAACAACCGGAGTTGATATAGCGATGTACGTCTGTCCGATGACGGCATCAATCGGGCAGCTAGGGTACTCGTTGACATAAAAAATGATTCATTAACATCCTGAAAAGTTTTCTGTTTAAAATCGTCCAAATCGGTCGATTAGGGCCCGAGATTTGAATGACGAACTAAAAAAAGTCTTGAAAAAATATAATTTTCTATGTTGTTCTTGTCACGATCACGCCCTGAATGGTGCAGCTGCAGTGATCATTTTTAGTGAGAATGATTCAGCAAATTCATGGGAAGATTTCTATTTCAAAAATCATTAAAATCGGTGGAACGGGTCCAGGGAAATCTCTGAAAAAGTAAAAAAAAAATGAAAAATATTATGTTTCTGTATTGTTCTTGTTGTTATTCTAAATGTTGTGTTGTTGTCATAGCTTGACTTGTTGTTTTTGTGGTCGTTGTGAGTAATAATATAATAAAAACTAACCCTTTGTAGATTTTTTTATTAAAACTGGTAGAAAAATTTAAAAGTTTCCATTGTTTTGGCATCACTCTAAAAATTTGTTGGATCATTTCTGTTATTACCACGAGCCTGCCTGCAAAATTTCAGATCGAATGGCTCACGGGAAATTGGTTAAAATCGATCCAAAATTTTTTCGACAAGCAGACACTACAAGTTAATATAAAGGGAGTAAAAATTCACCAACATCTTAAACAAATAATGCTAAAACACCTAGTTGTTAATAAAAAAAAAATAATGTAAATATAGCAAAAAAAATTTTATGTATAAATTTATTTATAAATTTATATAAACATATTAAATAATACAAATAATATACATTTATTATATATGTATATCCATAACAACTGCATGTTAGAAAGAAGTCGGTATATTATTTTATTTACATAAAATTCTGCAGTATTTTGTAGTGGGGAAAACACATTTCGTTTGCATTAACAGAGTGTCACTTCATTTTGCTCAGCTTGACTATGCCACAGTAGATGGCGCCACAATTTTTGTTTGTTCTAATTAGCTTTGCAATAGTTATTTCTATTTTAACATGAATGTTAATATTTTCAACTGAATATCATACAGAACAATGTTAAGAGTATACACGGGCTGGTCTTTTATTTAATACGTATTTTCATTATTCTTTTACAAATATGAACATTAGTTTGGCATATTAACTTTTTGTTGTCTTTACAAAATAGAGTTACCGAGTTATCAATGAGTTTTTAGCTTTCAAAACACTTCTACATGTTATATAGAATTATTATTCTGCTTTACCTACAAAATATCTGATTGCGATTACATCTAATTTTTAAAAATTGTTTATAATTACTAAAGCATTATTATTCACATAAATACAAAATTGCACTTTTTAAATTTTCCATTCAAATTTAAGAAAATATCAATTCTAAAAACTGGAATTAAAATTTCCAATTATAAATTAGAAAATATTAACTGAATTTCAGAAAATCTTATCAAAACGTCGGATATAATAATTTTAAATTTAGAAGACATCAATTGCATCTTTAATATACATAGAAATTTTATTCGTTAAACACAAATTGAAATTCCAAAAAAAAACACCAAATACGTTTACATTGAAAAAATTTTTACATTTAAAAAAAAATATTGACATTCAGGAGATATTAATAGTTTTTCAGTATCGCGATTCAGTAACTTCTTTTAACGATAGTCGAATTGTTAAAAAAAGAAAATTATCAGTAAAATTTTTAAACGATATTCGCTATTGTTAAAGTCAGCTGTTGTTGTTATCTAAACGACAACCATTTTTGTGTTGTTTATTCAATCGATAAAAACTTAAATTTTTAGGTTGAAATGTCGTCATACATAAATAAAAATCATAAAATAGTGAAAATATTTTGCTTTAATTAAAAAACTTTTTTATATAAATAAAAAAATTAAATAGCATATTCAATTCATTATTTCATTTTCAAATAAATACACAGAAATATTAGTAAAAAAAATAAAGATATTAAACATAAACATAAAATCATCCTGTCAAACACGAAGTAATTTGATTTTTTCTATTCTTCTTTGTATTTTTCGCTTATTTTGACAGAGATGCCACTCGTTTACAATTTAAATAAATAGAAAAATAGATTTGTCGACTGTCGTTAAGATGTATGTACTTAGCGAATCACTTAATCCTTACGACTGACGACAGGTGAAGTAGACATAGTCTTCATCCAAGAGCCCTGGGTTTGCGGAGGCAGGGTTTGCGGACTGAAGACGCCTGATTACAAGCTGTTCGTCGCTAAAGATAAAGGTACACCAAGGATCTGCATTTTGGCGAGGAACAGCCTTAATATTTTCTTGTTATCTAATTTCAGTGACAGGGATGTAATAGCGGCCAGCCTGGTGCTAGATGGGATATCAATCTGCCTCTCCTCCGCCTATTTTTGTGATCCTGGGCCTATCCCGCCAGTCAATGTGGCAAAGCTAATCCGGGAAGCCGAAAGGACTACACATCAACTAGTGCTGTGCTGTGACGTCAATGCACATCATCCGATCTGGGAAAGTACCAATGTGAACGAAAAAATTCTGTGATAATATAGAAGACGTTTCCGAAGCATCCAGGTTGCGAAAGGTTCTGGCTTCTACCCCTCATACATTAGGTTATCTGAAAGATCCATTGGGGGTGTGGACTACCTCTAGTGGGGAATCACTTAGCCTGCTACTGGATACCCATTTTCCGGGCAACTCCTCTACGTCGCTTCAGGCGTCAAGATACTGAGACGCTAGTACGACGGATATTGCTTCGGAGATAGTCAACATACCAACACTGAACTGGGCGATTGGAAGCTTCAAACCTTACAAATCTCCAGGACCTGACGGTATCATTCCAGCTGAATTGCAGCACGTGTCGGACTACATTTCCCCTTGGCTATGTAGGCTCTTTACTCGCTGTATCAACTTAGCTTATATACCCCTGAAGTGGAGGGAGACGAGAGTGGTGTTCATTCCAAAAGCTGGAAAAAGTTCACACACTGTCCCAAAAGACTTCAGACCAATAAGTCTATCATCGTTCTTATTGAAGACAATGGAGCGCTTGATAGATTCTTACTTACGAAGAGTTATTGATCCTAAACTGCTGTCGACGCGACAACACGCTTACAGCAAGGGAAGGTCAACCGAAACAGCTCTTCACGAGCTTGTGAGTACCATCGAGAAATCGCTCTCGGTAGGAGAATACACCATGACAGCCTTTTTGGATATAGAAGGGGCTTTTAACAATGTCACACCGGACTTGATATTAGTGGCACTATCTAGTCTAGGAGTGAATTCCGTGATCATCTCACTGATTGGAAATCTGCTTGCCAACAGACGGATAACATCTAAATTGGGAACGACTCTAATATCCCGATTCGTGAACAGGGGAACGCCACAAGGAGGCGTTCTGTCACCACTTCTATGGAACTTAGCGCTGAACTCAATGCTACTTTCATTGGAGAGACAAGGCTGCAACGTGGTCGCCTATGCTGATGACGTGGCCATAACCGTAAATGGGAAGTTCCTATCCATACTTAGAGACATTCTGCAGAGGGCTCTCACTATGCTATCTAGCTGGGCAAGTAGTTGCGGTCTGGGGGTAAATCCGACCAAAACGGAACTTGTTCTTTTCACGAGGAAGTATAAGATACCTACCTTCGACCCTATTTCTCTTTACGGTACTGATATCGCCTTCTCTGATGGAGCCATGTATCTTGGAGTATTCCTGGACAGGAAGCTGAAATTCAGACGGAACTTGGAGGAAAGGGCGAAGAAGGCGGCTACAGCTTTATACTCCTGCAAAAAGGCCATTGGTAAGCGGTGGGGCTTCAGCCCGAAAATTGCTTACTGGATCTACACAGCGGTGGTTCGCCCAATACTGCTTTACGGGGTCATCGTCTGGTGGCCTGCACTAGAGAAGGCCTGTAATACCAACCTTCTTGCAAGGGTACAGAGAATGGCTTCCATGTGTATTACTGGTGCCCTTCGTACCACACCTACGGATGACTTGAACATCCTCTTACACCTAATACCGTTGGACATATTAGGAAAGCAGTCGGCGGTCTCATCGGCCATTCGACTAAGAAGCACAATACAATGGCTTGGTCATAATTGTGGCCATGGAGTGATCCTGAATAACAGGAACTTACCATTGAACGTGGATTACACCACTCCGAGGAGTGTATTCGAACGTACCAAACTCTGATACCGACCAGGGAATCCTGGTCAGGGGGTTACAGGTAGCAGGCGTTCGATAAATTTCTATACTGACGGATCGAAACTGTGTGGTCAAGTTGGTTTCGGAGTCTATTCAAAGGAGCTTGGACTAAATCTGGCTCGCAGGTTGCCAGACCACTGCAGTGTTTATCAGGCAGAGGTACTGGCAATAAAGGAAGTTGCTGACTGGTTGGGTCGGAATATTCTGTCTACAACATCTACTCTGATAGTCAGGCCGCTGTAAAATCCTTGGAATCAATGTTCCTGAAAACAAGAACCACCCTTAACTGCCGCACGTCTTTAAATGAGAAGGCCAAGCAGTTCGACATCAGACTCATTTGGGTCCCAGGGCACAGGAATATACCGGGAAACTGTAACGCTGACGAGTTGGCAAGACAGGGCACTACCTTACGGGTTCCAGCGGACTTGGAATGTGTTGGTATACCCCTGGAATCTTGTAGGCTGGAACTTCGGCTTCACACCGCCGGCATAACCGATAACAGATGGGCTAATGGATCAACGTGCAGGATCACGAGACAGATCTGGCCGGCTCTAAATCATAAGCGCACTAGCGCGCTACTATCACTCCCCCGTAGGGAGATTTCAACAGTAGTTGCTGTTATCACTGGGCACTGCCTCATAGGGAGACACGCTGAACGCCTCAGGGTCTCGTCAAATGACTTCTGTCGTAGCTGCATGGATGTGGAGGAGGTGGAGAGCATAGAGCACTTCCTTTGCTATTGCCCGGTGCTCTCCAGAACGAGACTTCGATCATTGGGATCGCCGTTTCTTCACGATCTCTCTGATCTCTCAAATGTGGACATTTCACATATCAGGGGCTTCATCAGGAGCTCAAACTGGTTCTACGGTGGGGACTGAGGGGAACACCTATTCATCCCGTGGTATCACAATGGACACCAGAGTCTAAGTGTGCTTTTCCTTTGGTTTAGCAGCCACTTTCAACCTAACCTAGTGCAAACAACAATAGCTGTCGATATATTTTGCGATTGTCGGATCGTTGAAATTTACAGAATCACACTATAGAAAACATTAATTTAAATTCAATGAATTTTAGAAAACCTCAAATGATATTTAAGAATTGCGAACATAAAAACTGTTACATAAATAAACGCAATTTGATGAGAATGTTATTTTTTATATATAAATTTTCACAATTTTTTTTGGATGAAAATTTGAAGTTTTTCAGAAAATAAAGAGAACAAATTATTTTATTTAAAATGTTTGAGACATTTGGTTTTTTGCGTTTGGCATCCCTAATTTGAATATTTATTATTATAAATTTATTCTCTATGTTTTCCAAATATGGCAATATTTTAATAAAAAAATTGAGAGAGTTTTTTTTTTTTGGTTATTATTTTGTTACTCCATCCGACCTATATGGCCGCAATGAAGAAATATTTGGCCAGTTAAAAGAAACTATACAGCCATCTCCAATTAGCACGATTTAGTGCATATAGCCAACCTACACAACCATTACCTTTGCAATGGAGGTTAGGGCGAGCTATTTAATTAGCAAAAACTAAATTAAACGAGAAATTATGTCATATAACCGGAAACGCATGCATATAGGTATATAAACTAAATGCATGCCGATCAGCAACCACGATGACCAAAAAGCAAACACCGAAATAAATCCGAAATAATAGAAAAGACGAAAATCAACCCAAAGAATTTGCTGAAATAATTTGGTATTAAGTTTAACAAATTGTTTACTTTTTCATTTACATTTATTATCAAGACTCAAACCGAGGTGGAGGGTTATCAAAGATTCGGCACAGCCGAATTTAACACTCTTGTTTTTTTTTAAATTTCTAAACATTAGTAGCTTAGAAGTTACAAACCATTAATATTAATAGCTTAAAAAATTATACAAAATTTATTTTATTTTAAAATCTTTTAAAACAAACAATTACAGATATTTAAAAATTTAAATTTACGTAGAAATTTTTAATTTTAGCAAAATACTGAGAAAGTCCATTTTCGAAGACCCTGTTCGCTGTGATATAGTGGAAATGGAGTCGCAATTTTTTGGCTCCCGAGGTTCACTGGTATTTACTTTCAAATGAATAACATAACTTTAAAATCGGTAACCATAAAAAAATGATTTTTGTCCGCCTTCTCAAAATATTGTCCACAGTGCGTCGTCTCAAATTTTATTTCATTAACAACGTTAAAATGAGTTTTCAAGTCAAAGCCACATTTAGAGAATTGCATTAATGGCTCTTTCTATATGTCATCTGGATAGTGCCACCATCAAAATTTTTATTGGCTTATCAGAATCTTTGTGAGTCAACTTATATGTATATCTTTTGATAAAATTTTTGTTTTACTAACGAAAAAGTGAACCAATTTGAAAGTCTCTTTAACCAGAAAGGTTAACTATGTACAATTTTGAGTTAGATCTCAATCAGGCTCAGGCTTTAAATAAAGCAAAAAACATTGGCACATTTGTTTCAAAAAATTTATCTATATTCTGCATGACAGGTTATACAGCTGTTTCGTATGTACAATATGGTTAAACATAAACTGTTGTATATAAAAGGATCTAAGGCGCTTAAAAATGAAAATAAAATTTTATTTCATTGTTGTGTCGACTGTTCTAAACCTGACCTAAATTTCATTAGAAGTTCACAATAATATGAAAGGATTTACATTTTAAATTTCTTTTAAAAAAACCCTTCGTCCCGATCAATCAGAACAAATATAGTTTTCATTTCCGGAGATCGTCCAGATTTGATTCCCATATTGAAATATGGATGGAAATGTTTAAATTAATTTTTAGAAATTTTTACATCCCTTAAATTTTGAAGTAATTTAAAAAGAAGAAAATATCATAAAATGGAAAACTGAGCACAGAGTTTTTCTAACCTTGATTGCTTTATCGGTCAACAATTTCCTTATTTTAAATATTAGACTACGAATATGATTTTTTTGTTAAGACTTGATTAAAGAAGCTATAGGAACCAAATTGAAATACATGGTAAAGTATAAAAATATATTGGAAATTATCAAGGATATGAAAGGATAAAATTTTCAAAGGACATTATATACAATTTTTCGTCCTTAAAACGGAAACAAACAAGTAAGAGTGTTAAATTCGGCTGTGTCGAATCTTTGATACCCTCCACCTCGGCTTGAGTATTAATAATAAATGTAAACAAAATATTTGAAGAAGTAAACAATTTGTTAAACTTAATACCAAATTATTTCTGAAAATTCTTTGGGTTGCTTTTCGTCTATTCTATTATTTGGGATTTATTTCGATGTTTTTGCTAATTAAATAGCTCGCCCTAACCTCCATTGCAAAGGTAATGGTTGTGTAGGTTGGCTATATGCACTAAATCGTGCTAATTGGAGATGGCTGTATAGTTTCTTTTAACTGGCCAAATATTTTTTCATTGCGGCCATATAGGTCGGATGGAGTAACAAAATAATAACCAAAAAAAAAACTCTCTCAATTTTTTTATTAAAATATTGCCATATTAAAATATTGTCTTATTTGGAAAACATAGAGAATAAATTTATAATAATAAATAATTAAATTAGGGATGCCAAACGCAAAAAACCAAATGTCTCAAACATTTTAAATAAAATAATTTGTTCTCTTTATTTTCTGAAAAACTTCAAATTTTCATCCAAAAAAAATTATGAAAATTTATATATAAATAACATTCCCATCAAATTACGTTTATTTATGTTATAATTTTTATGTTTTATAAAATTCATTGAATTTAAATTAATGTTTTCTGTAGTCCGATTCTGTAAATTTCAACAAAATATTTTGACAGCTAATGTTGTTGCACTAAGGATTAAGTGATTCACTAAGTACATACATCTTAACGACAGTCGACCAATCTATTTTTCTATTTATTTAAATAAGCGAAAAACACAAAGAAGAATAGAAAAAACAAACTACTTCATGTTTATGTTTAGTATCTTTATTTTGTTTACTAATATTTGTGTTTATTTATTTGAAAATGAAATAATGAATTGAATATGCAATTTAATTTTTTTATTTATATAAAAAACTTTTTTAATAAAAGCAAAATATTTTCACTATTTTATGATTTTTGTTTATGTATGACGACATTTCAACCTAAAAATTTAAGTTTTTATCGATTGAATAAACAACACAAAAATGTTTGTCGTTTAGATAACAACAACAGCTGAATTTAACAATAGCGAATATCGTTTAAAAATTTTACTGATAATTTTGCAATTTTCTTTTTTTAACGATTTGACTATCGTTAAAAGAAGTTTCTGAATCGAGGTACTGAAAAGTTATTAATTTCTCCTGAATGGCAATATTTTTTTTAATTTATAATTGGAAATTTTAATTCCAGTTTTTATACCCTATACCACTATGTGGTTTGGGTATAATGACTTTGTGCTGCTGTTTGTAACTACCAAAAATATTTGACCTAGACCCATCTTTTATTATACCGATCGAATCAGAATCACTTTCTGATTCGATTTAACGATGTCCGTCCGTCCGTCCGTCCGTCCGTCTGTGTGTCCATGTAAAGCTCTTAATCAAACTGCAGGTCGCAAATATGAATATATTTTGATGAAATTGGGTATATAAGCTTTTATCGGCCATGGGATGAACGCTATTGAAATTGGTGAAAATCGGTCCATGTTCAGACCTAGCCCCCATACAAATGACCCCTATAAAATCGACATAAATTGCCATAAGATCCAAATTGTCATCAAATTGGGTTTGCATGTGTATATTACATCCATTAATCAGTAGTCCAAAAATGATCCCTATGGGACAACTCTTAGTCATAGCCCCCTTTAGAGCTGCTTCCCGATCTTCACTTAAATCTATCAAAAAACAAAAATATTGCACGGATTCCTGTCAAATTTTGTTTGTATATATTTTTACAAAATAAAAGAGACTGTACCAAACATGGTCAGGATCGGTCCATTTTTGGGCCTAGTCCCCATATAGATATAGCATCCGATATGAACTTTTTCATATCTGCAGCCAAAAAAATTAATAAAAATCCCACTCAAATCTGGTTTATGCTTATTTGCTATATCCAGTTAGTTGGGCCTGAGAGATAGGGTCTCTAAACGCATGGTATAGGGTATCGTATAGTCGGTCTAGACCGCCTATAATTTTTTACTTGTTAGAATTGATATTTTCTTAAATTTGAATAGAAAATTTAAAAAGTGCAATTTTGTGTTTATGTGAATAATAATGCTTTAGTAATTATAAACAATTTTTAAAAATTAGATGTAATCGCAATCAGATATTTTGTAGGTAAAGCAGAATAATAATTCTATATAACTATGGGAACTGTTTTGAAAGCAAAAAACTCATTGATGAACTCGGTAACTCTATTTTGTAAAGACAACAAAAAATGAATATGCCAAACTTATGTTCATATTTGTAAAAGAGTAATGAAAAAACGTATGAAATAAAAGATAAGAAATAACATTGTTCTGTATGATATCTATTTGGAAATATTGACATTCATGTTAAAATAGAAATAACTATTGCAAAGCTAATTAGAACAAAAATTGTGGCGCCATCTACTGCGGCATAGTCACGCTGAGCAAAATGAAGTGACACTCTGTTAATGCAAAACAAATGTATTTTCCCCACAACAAAATATTGCAGAATTTTATGTAAGTAAAATAATATACCGATTTATTTCTAGCATGCAGTTACTATGGATATACATTAGGCCGGGTCGATTTGTGGGGAGGCAAAAAAAATCGCCCATTGCTCTATGAAAATCGTATTCTAGGGATCAAAATAAGAAACTTTGCCGAAGGAACCATACCTCTAAAACAAATTCTGATGTCCCAGAATTTGGGTCGAACTTTTGGATAGGGGCAAATTTTGAAAAATCCCACTTTGACCCATTTAGAGTGCTCCAATCGAGTCCAAATGTATGACCGACCCCCACTAACTTTAGAGGCCAGACCCACCCATACCAGTGGCACACCCCTGGAACTCCCCTGTGGGGTTCCCCATATAAACATTTCAAAAATCGCCAGTTTTGGCACTTTACATGAAAAAATCAGCGAAATGCCTATGTTTTTTTCTTTTTGGAATTTATTTTTCTCTTTAGAAATTTATTTAGTCAGAACATATGTAAATGAAAAAATGAATTTAACTTAGTAATAGAAAAGAAGTTAAAAAAATTTATTAGAAATTAGCGTTTTTTACAACCCTTTTAAAACCAAGGCATCACTGTGATGCATTTGCATGTCGTAAACTTAGTTGTGTGGGTTTTTTATTCAACCCTTTTAAAAAATGAACGTATCACTGTGACACAATTGCAGGTCGTAAAATTGCTTGTGTGGGTTTTTTAAGCCACCACAAGACACAGCTGCATGTCGAAAACTTACTTGTGTAGTTTTTTTATAGCACCTACTTAAGAAATGAAGGTTGTTTTTACAACCCTTTTTATGGGTTTTTTTTTATGGCACCTTCTTAAGAAATGCGCGTTTTTTGCAACCATTTTAATAATTAAGGTATCACTGTAATTCACCGCAACCCTTTTAAAAAATGAACGTATCATTGTGACACAATTGCAGGTCGTAAAATTGCTTGTGTTGTAATGGCGCGGCGTTGGTGGAAGATCCGCTTCCGTTTCCCTGAGCCTTTGCTGGTCGCACGTGCTTGCGAAGGGGCCTAGCTCGCCGGATGGGTGGGGTCTTGCTCAGGCCCAGGGAAACCGCACTACAGATTTTCACGTGCGATTAAAAGAAAACAACTGTCAAAAACACGGACGCTAAATGGGACGGATGGCCATACTTACCTTGGGATTGGGGACGAGGTGTTCTGCCCCTTTTGCCCTCCCTACCATGTTACCTCGACTCCATCTTACTTGGAGGTAACCCACTTAAATAATAAAAAGTTTGGTTTGATTAGGTTTCTACATTGGGTTTATAAAAATTTTATTGGACCTTCATTTTAAGGTTATTTAATTTTTAAATTAATTCTAGCAAAAATTTTAACTTTAGAAACATTTGAAAAATTTTTTTTTTTGCCAATTTTTATTTTTAGCAGAATTTTAATCTTAGCAAAAATTTAATTTTTAGGGATATTTTAATTTTAGGAAAAATTCTTATTTATAGCCCAATTTTAATTTTTGGAAAAATTTTAATTATAACAAAAATTTTAAGTTTAGCAAAATTTAAATTTAGGAAAATTTTAAATTTAGGGAAAATTTTTAAATTTAGGAAAATTTTTTTTTTTAAATTTAGGAAAATTTTTAAAGTTTAGGAAAATTTTAGTTTTATCAATTTGAATTTAGCACTATTTTTGCACAATTTATATTTAGCGCAATTTAATTTAGAAAAATTTTGCTTTTAATAATATTTTATATTTTAGCTCAATTTGAATTTTAGCACTACAGAATAATAATGATATTTTAAATTAAATAATATTTTAATTTTTAACTTTAACCAAAAAAATTTTCTTTTTAAATATGGTACCCTTTTGTAAATATTCTTAAATTTAGTATAATTTTAAGTTTAGGTTAATTTTAAATTTTACAGTAATTTTAAATATATAAAAATTATTATTTTGGTGATTTTAATTTAGTTTTGAATTTAAATTTTGAAATTTAATTTAAATAAGAAAAATTTTTAGTTTTAACCATATTCTTATATATAGACAAATTATTCCTTTAGAAAATTCTAGTTTTTAGTTCAAATTTATAAACCTTTTTTTTTATTTTTAATTTAAATTTAGCTTTAATCTAAAAGGGGTCAAATAAATACAGTGTTAATATTCTCTTAAATAATTAACAATTTTCATGGGTCTCTTATATCACTTCTACATACCAACTTATTAAACTTAACTTAATCTTAGGGTCAGCTACTGTCATTCCATTTCACCTTCTTGCTCTTGTCGTTCAGCATTTCAAATTAAATATATTCCCCTTTTACATGTTTATATTAGTTTTGAGATTTCTCCAAGTGTTTTAATTTCTTTAATTTTTTTTTTTGTTTCAGCTTTAGTTGTTCATAAATTTTGTTGCTATTTTTTAAGATTTGTTGCTTAGTGTTAAGTCTTTATTTTACTTGTTACAGTTTTTTTTTCCGACGCATAGCTTATTATAATTTTATTAATTGTATTTTTACACAAAAATAGTGAAACATTAACCGCATTTAACACGCATTATAATATTATTCTTTTATGGGTGAATAATAACAATAATTTTTAAAAAAAACCAACACGACTTTACAACAATAACGTATCACCAAACGGACGTGCAGATGTATCGAGCGTTCGATTCAAACTCCTTTCATAAATTTTAATTTTCTAAATTTTTAATTTTCATAAATTTTAATTTTTTAAACTTAAATTTTAATCTTAATTTTTAAGAGGTTTTACCTCATCCTTCACTTTATCACTACATTTTAAATTTAAATTATTAAGAGGGTTTTTCCTCAACCTTTTTCAGCAAAAATCAAAATTCAACTCCTCGTTTAATTTTTAATGTCTTGTTAATCAAGCCAAATCTTCTTCATTCATTCCTCTGCAGATAAAAACCTGTTTATTAAACAAACAAAATCACCACCAATTCATTGAGAACATTCATATGCATTCATAATATTCTCTAGTATTTATAACACTCCCACTCATATAGGACTATGAGAGCAAGTGAGATCAATATAAGAAAATACGTGGTTTGACCAGCATGATTGCATATGAATGAGTTCATGATGTACTTCAACACAATGAAGAGAAAAAACATAAATCAGTTTGCTAAAAAAATGCCATCAACCTATTACCTATTGAAAATAATTTCAAGATCAAGGTTATTATTTTTTCTTCTTTCTTATTCTGCCTGTACCAGAAATTCTTTTGCTACAGTGCAGAGTAAAAAAGATCACCGTCACAGTGTGGGTTTTTAAGCCACCACAAGACACAGCAGGTAGAATTGAAATTACCATTTCATTCTTATTACCTCGTCTCGTAGACCATATATAACGCAACAGTTTTTGTGAATGCATTAAGTCGTTGTGAAGAACTCAAAGTGTGAAGTGGTAATTTCAGATAAAAAAATATTAAAAAAAAAAAAATAAGTGAAGTGACCATTCCAAATCAAAAAGTTTACAATGAATCCACCATCCTCTACACCGCAAGATGAAGCAACAACAACTATCGAAAACCCAATGAGTCATATACCCAAGCATGATGTTACTGTTTTTGGTGTGTCTACTGATTTGACTGATCTTAATTTACCAACCCATCTGGATATCTTGAGATATTATTTTTACTTAAGCGAACGTGTTTAAAACAGAACAAAAAACGTTTTCCTATAAATCATTCACTATTCAAGTACAAGATAAGTTGATTGGGATTTGGGAAAAACTTGGTATGGAAATAATGCTGAAAACAAATATCAAGACCAAATCATAAGAAGAAACAAAACCCAACAATTTACAGATATATAAAATCTCTGGAAACAATTTTTTACATGCACGATCAACATAATCAGAGAAGACTAACAATGGATGCATTTGTGATGGAAATTGAAGAGCAAGGAGCAACGTGTATGTCATCAATGCCAACATACCAAGATCCCGATGATTCAATATACGCACCGCCACCGGTTCAAGAAGATATGGATAGAAACACAAGTTCACAATACACAAAGAGATACGATTGTTTTAACTTTGCCTTGGTATGTGACAGATTTGGTGTGCCTGTTAGAGTAGCATCAGCATTGGGAACCACTCTTTTTCAAGATTTTAAAATTAAAGATAAGCATGGGAAACCTTTCATCATGGATAAATCGAAAGTTCGCAGAGAAAAAGAGAAATGCAGACAAGAAGTGCTTCGCAAACGGTTAGATGATACCAATTTGTTAGCGTTTTCATTCGATGGCAGAAAAGATGATACTTTAACGATAGATAAAATTGATGAGAAGTATCATACTAAGATGGTAAAAGAACCTCATCTTGTTATTTTGAGAGAACCCAATTTTGAATTGATTGGTTACGTAAGACTGGAACATGAAACCGCTGAATACAAAAAAACCAAATTAAATGATTTTTTCAACGATTAAAATATATCACTGGATGCATTAATTGGAATATGCACTGACGGTGAGCCAACAAACACTGGCCCACACGGTGGAATTATACGACGCACAGTGGCGCCATTTGAGTTTTTCGTTGCAAAAATCATATCTTTTGAACCGAATAACATAATTGAACAGTTTAAACAGCATATGATAGATAACTGCTCAGCCTGAAATGAGCGTTTGGAAAGGGTGCTACGCTTTGTAGGGGCCTACTTATGGGTTATCAAAGTTAAAATTTATAGAAAAATCAATTTTATGGTAACTAAAAAAAATTATTTTTACATTTTTAGATTGTTTTTATTTTTTTTCTTTAGGGTTTTATATTTTAAATTATTACCCAACAAATTAAAAAAAAATAACTTCTTTTTTAAATTTATTTTTTCAATTTTCTGTAAAATATTCATCACAATTGTAAGAGAAGGTACATATATCTAAAAGACTAATCATTTCTAAACTATAATTATTTTCTAACTCTATTCGTGACTTCACATGCCGCAGGGAAGAAATAAGTGGATCGGAAGATGCTGCCAACATGTTGAAGAGGTCCTCATTTTGCCGTACCCTTGATGCTTTGAATGTGTTCTGCAATCTATATTTTTTATAAAATTTGTTAAGAGACTCCTGTGCTTCTTCAGAAAGCTCTCCAATTGGCAAAGACTGGTACTCAATTAGATCTTTGCCATGCGCCAATATTTTATGGACGGTCGGGGTCAACTTCTTCTGTGGATACATTTCTGCTAAAAGAGATGCAGTTTTCGATGCATATTCTCCATATTTTGTAGAATTGACATTTTCTTTGCAGTTTAAAACATTCAAGATCGTTCCCAATCTTTTCACGATTTGATTGTCAATTCCAGTGATTCTAGTTACTGCCTCATCATTTTCAAAAAATCTCCTAGAAGTGTTTCCATCGTTTGAGTTACCGTATCCGTGCTTGGGACAGTCTACTTTTAGTCCAACTTGTTTAAAAAAAGCATCCTGTATTTGCTTCTTTCTGATCTTTTCGTTATCCTTTCTAATGTATTTTCATCGAAGTTTTCATCCTCTTGTGGTAGGGTATACGCCAGTTTTAGCAAGAACTCCATACACCTTATCCTTGCGTGCAATGGTGACATTCCCTATTCGTAATTCTCCTCGTTTGTAGAATCGTTTAAATTACCAAAGTTCTTCTGACCCTTTTTGCAAATCGGGCATGACAATGTTGAGGTTGTTCCTGTCAGTTCGTTTACGACTTTTCCGTCAACCATGGTCAGGTGGAACTCGTAATTGCATTCAATATATTTTCCTTCTCCAATTTGCAGCTTTGTAGGCTTAATCTTGCTTATTTGTTCTTCAATGTCCTTCACCGTGGTCCTTATGAGTTCTGCCGAATCCCTTGCAAATTGAAACATTATTGGTCGGCAATAATGCACTGATGAGGACGTGGATTTTTTCAGTGTAGGGAAACATCAGATTTTAGCCGCAAAGGAACAACAGATGCCATAAACATATTTCCGTCCGATATTGTAGCGTCATCGGAAGATATCCTTATAAACGCTTTGTCCGGATGATCCATCGCAGCCCCATTTGCTGATCAATGTCAGTTTCTCACGAAGAATTTTCACCTCATTTTCAGGAAGACTCTCCAACAACCGTTTTGCTGTATGGCCCATGAGGTCCTGCCGATTGGCTTTCACAGAGACTTCCGTAAACTCCGTATGCAGTGGTCGTGAATTTATTTTGGCTTGCGTAATATGCTTGTATCCTGGTAAAACGTCAGCCCCGTGTCGCATCAAGGATGCCTGTAGTATCTCATATTTTTCTTTGGAAAGTTGTAAGTCCATAAACAAGGCCAAGCCTTCTTCGGAACCATACTTTTTAATGTGTGCGTTTGTGGGCGTGGGAATGCTTTCCTTAATCCTTTTTAGTCGCAGTGGGCTTGCATCAGCAACATGTTTTGTAATCTGCGACCTAACTCTTTCACTATCCTTTGTATATTTAATAGACAGCGCGTCCGATAAATGCTTCATGGTAAAGTCATTGGTGGCATCGGCAAGTTTCCTCTTTCTTGCGAAAATTGCACACTCCTCAATACTTTTTTTGGCCTTCCTTTTGCTCCTCTGGTTGATGTGGTGGGTTTATCTACTGCCAATATATCCAGGATGGTGTCTTCATTAAGCCAGTCCTCGTATTTGGAGTTGAAGTTCTGAATGGTTCGATTAGATTTCACCCATTTTGCCTTAATATTTGCATATATCAGATAAAAATTATTTTTTATAATTTCGCTTCTCTTAATATTTCCGTATAAGCTATCAAGTTCTTCTAAAGCAGCTTCCGTGAAAAACTTTGGTATGGTTGACCTTCTAAACAGTTCAAATAATTTTAAATTTTTCAACGCCATGTTTAGAGACTTAAATTGTTTAACGCCATGGTTTCAGTACTTGTTGCGCCAACTTTCAGTCGTAGACTAATCCAGGCATTATGCTTATTTTTCAATATATAGGCTTATGCTACCATGCCTAAAAATTTACCTGTTCCCTGCATACATATGGATTTAGGCTGAATTATGCAATTTTGATATTATGCTCGTGTCTAAATAAGATTTGTGCCTACCTGGAGGGACCATAAGTCAATATTGTTCTTGACCATTTGTACTCCAAAGTAATTTTTAAGTGAGGTGCGTACTTGCGAATTTCAATGAGTAGTTTTTTGTGCATCCTGTGTTTGTAACAGAATATTGGGAGTAGACTTTGGCAGAGCCTCACAGGTAGACAACCGACTTAAAATGCAATTTTCAAACTATTAGATCAAACTACTGTCAGTCAAAACATGTATGGGATGCACGCCATACAATTTCTGCAACCATGTCTTTTTAATCTTTTTTACCTCTAGAAGCCTAACGGGCACGTACGGACAGATAAAACCTTTTGAATTATGTAAAGAAATAATCAAAGAATATGTTTTGCAAATATAGAAAAATATAGATTTTTTTTATTTTCCGTCAAAGTTGAAAAATAGTGAAAAAAACGGATAGTTTTTAAATAGTGATTTACCAGGAGAAACACAAAGCAAGCAGTTAATTTTTTTTATCATTATACATTTAATAAATACATCAATCAATACAAACAAAAAATAAGGCGATTCGTTACCTATTTTTCGTGATATTACACCTGAAATCGCAACAAATTGACTAAAAATTGTGTTTTTTTTTTTGAAAACCGAAAGTCGGTCAACTTTGAACGGTTATATCTTCTAAACTAAAAATGTGATATTATTAAGAGTAGCATATTTGAAATCGTTGAAAAGTTTCCTATAACATGGCGCACATGAAAATTTTGATTTTTGCAACCTCGTTTGCTCTACGGGCGCCACTGTGCGACGATTCGAATTGCTGTTAAAAAGACCATTACATTGGTTCGTTTGCCTTCTACACTTCAAAGAACTTCCGTTGCGGCATTTGTTTGAAGCTTTGGATAAATCAACCAGCACTGCACCGAGATCGGCAACCGGAAAACTGAGTCGTCAAATCGAAACTTTTGAAACTCTTCCGGTAAGTTATTGCTATCACTCATTTTTTATAATTGTCAACCATTATTAATTATTTTATTATTATATATTTTCAGGTAGCGGACGGCTTCATTGGTTGGTCACGATTTCTAGAACCTCGTTTACGCAAAATTGTCAATCAAGTAATTAAAGATAATTCATATTATACGCATTCGGAAAATATCTTGTTATCAATGTTGTTTGATGATAGCAAAGAAATGCACGACTGTGCTATCAAGAAAATTCTACGCTATCGAACCGATGTTGACGACCCAACGCAACTTAGAGCTTATAAAAAACCAGATATAAACTTTAATTGCACAAGTTACACGGAAATGATCAATATGAATGACATAAATAACGTATTTGAAGCACCATTCACGCGAAGCATTCCGTACGATACATTGAAAGAATATTTAAATCAAGATGATCCACCGTTTAATGATCCAAAAATTCCATCACACATACAAGGAACGGAACGACATGTTCAATTGCTAGCTAGCATTTCCAAACGGCTTAACCCGAAAATGTAGAGGCTGTTATGGCGACGACATTAGAGAGCCGTGCGAAATTGCCCAGACTTGAAAGTAAAAAAGACTTCAAACAATAATTTTTTTTAGTTTCTTTTCTATAACTAACTTTAATTAATTTTTTCATTTACATATGTTCTGACTAAATGAATTTCTTAAGAGAAAAAATAGATATTATTATAAATAAATAAATAAAAATAAAGAAAAAAAACATAGGCATTTCGCTGATTTTTTCATGTAAAGTGCCAAAACTGGCGATTTTTTGAAATGTTTGTATGGGGAACCCCCAGGGGAGTTCCAGGGGGTGTGCCACTGGCATGGGTGGGTCGGGCCTCTAAAGTTAGTGGGGGTCGGTCATACATTTGGACTCGATTGGAGCACTCTAAATGGGTCAAAGTGGGATTTTTCAAAATTTGCCCCTACCCAAAAGTTCGACCCAAATTCTGGGACATCAGAATTCGTTTTAGAGGTATGGTTCCTTCGGCAAAGTTTCTTATTTTGATCCCTAGAATACGGTTTTCACTGAGCAATGGGCGATTTTTAAATCGACCCGCCCTATTGTACAGTGAACTTAACACTTTCCAGGCTTCCTTGGATGTAACACAATTTTTAATGTATATCAACTCACTCGATTTGACACTCAACATTATAGTTGCCAGCGCCTTGCTGTCATCTGTAATCCACTTTTGTGCATTTTCTTTGGGCCGATCTTCCACAATTGTGTGAAACAGATCCAATGTGATGAGCAAACTCTTTATTTGAATGCACCATACCGCATAATTATCTTCTTTCAACTTTTCAATACTTGCAACAGTACCAGCCATTACGATACCTTGTTATTTCACACCGGATAAAACAATAAAAACCAAAAGACACCAACGAATATAACCTCACTTTTATTTGTTGTCAAATTAAAAAAAAATTTTAAAAGAATATTATTTAATTAACAACCGGGTTCTGGGCCCATAACCTTTGTTGGCAGATTTTTCTGTACGCAGGAGAAAACACCGTAGATACCAGATTATTATTTAATATTCCAAAGTGAAACACGTGTGGTGTCAATTTTAAATAACAATTTTATTTCAATAACTAGCGAACCCCCTGCACACTTCGTAGTGCTAAAAGAAAATAAAAAAATCCATGCGAATTCATTTAAATCAGTGATAAATTGCTTTTATTTTAATTCTCTGTGGTAAACAACATTTGTTGTTTTTTCATTTTCGGTGTAAATATACAAAACCGATGGTTTGCCAACGCGAGAACAGGCTAC
The DNA here is from genome assembly GCA_963682025.1 of Cordilura impudica. Lineage (NCBI taxonomy): Eukaryota > Metazoa > Arthropoda > Insecta > Diptera > Scathophagidae > Cordilura > Cordilura impudica. The sequence goes on along the minus strand of OY821520.1, from coordinate 237,770,551 downwards.
ATACAACTGTCCATGTGAGAAAACTGGATACTCTAAATTCACTCCACAAATACCTGAGGATTGGCCTTGCGCCTTATTAATGGTAACCGCAAACGCAAGGCGAACAGGAAACTGAAGTCGTTTAAATTCAATTGGCATATCAGACGGAATCATTGAACCATTACATAAACGGGGTTGATTGATATTGCGAAGCATAATAATAGTGGCTCCAACGCTCAATTGGAGATTATGCGGAGGCAATTCTGGTAAGTCCAACGAATTCAAAAATTCTGTTGGATAATTCACAACGTCCGAAAGCATCACTTGAATATAAATTTTGATGTCCATCAACACGATTTCCTTGCTTGCGCCGTTGGAACTCCTTTTTTGATGCACTCTACGTAAAATACTTTGGCACTTCTGCATACAATAACGTTCTGGCAAAAGCATCAACTTCACACAATTTAAAAAATGCAGTTAGAGTTGTATGAGGTGGTGATAGAGCTCTCTGTGCAGCATTTCCGGTAGTTAAATACACACGTTGGCCATTTTCAAGATGAACAGCTAAATGAACAACAGCTGGATATCTCTCGTGAATTTGAAATGAAAAAATACGCCAAATCGCTTCATTACTGCTAATGTAACGCCCCATTTGATACTGATGTATTTCGTCGTTTCTATTTGGATCAGTAGCTCCATATGCGGCCATATCACTACCTTTATTTACATACTTGCAAATGTATTTAATGGAAGAATTGCAGTATTCGACATTAATATGAGCTTTGAATATTTTCGACAATAAAGGTGAATACGGCACAATCCAACGATTATCTACCTCAACGTTTTGATCTTGTACTCTTATGGTAACTGATCTACCATTATCTTGAATTGATCGACGACGATATAATGGGTAACCATCATTTCCAGTTATTGTATCCGAAACCAAAGCTCTTGGATAACGTTTATTGCATTTGCCATCAACTATACATGGGGAGTTAATGTTGAATGCTCCACATGGACCGTGTATCATATTTTGCACAACAACATCATATAATTCAGGATCACTTATTTGGTCTGGAATTTCAGCAGATATCACATTGTCAACTTCATTCGGTGTGATTTTATCCACCAACCATATTAAAATGTGAGCGTGTGGCAAACCACGCTTTTGCCACTCCACAGAGTACATCCAGCACCTGACTTCACCAAACACTTTAGATTTCACAATAAAATCCATAAGCGCTTTCAATTTCTGCTTAAAAACACGGGCAGTGATATCATGGCGGTCGGTTGGACCTTGGCCAGCGAATAAATTATCTTTAATGTCACTCCATTGCGGATTACACGTAAATGTTATAAATAAATCTGGTTGACCGTAATGACGCACATAACTCATTGAATCCTGCGCGTACTCATGCATATGACGTGGGCCGCCTGTGTACGTTGAAGGCAAAATGGTCATTTTCCCAAGATCATTAACATTACCATTATTATTTATAGCATCACGCAAATGGATGTACTCCTCCGAACGTAATTTCTTCTGATTAAATCGTATGAAATTTAGTCGTTAACTTTCAATTTTGGCGTATATATCAACAACAAATTGATGGAAAAGTCTACGACAATGCAAAATATGGTTAATGTCATTTTGACGGACCATAAGACGATATGAATAGTAATTCATTGCACTAACTTTTTTTATTTGATTCCGTTCCTAGAATGAAGAATTATTCGAAAAACGATACAAAATTAAATAAAATTTAAATGACTAACCGGTAGAAGGATTGATAATTTTAATGTTAAAATGATAACCGTCTTCTCCTCGACAAAACAACAATGGTTACTGTAATCCATCATAGCAGCGATGAGTTTCAGATACTCGTTGCAGTTACATATTTCTACGGCGCAGCGCAATGTCACGGGAATTGAATTCATCGCCTACGATTACAATAGCGACATCATCCATTGTGGGCGCATTAAATCGTCTGACATGTTGCCCAGGAGTCGTTTTATCAGCTCGAATCACAATTGCATATTCATCAGATGGCATTTGATCGAGAGCAGATTGAAAAAGTCGCACTAATTCATTTACAGCATGCAACATATTCTGCAAACGCTCCGGTGGTGGATTCAATTCTGGTAATTTAACTTGTCCGTTTGAACAACACAATCTAGATACCTCATATTTAAACTTGCAATGACTGCAAACAGTAGTCATTGGTCCAATTGAAACGTTCTCAATCTATGAGAAACGTAATCAAAGTTTACATCACAATTGAACGCAGCACGCTCCAAAGTACGTCGCACATACGGACATGGAGCTAGATTTCACAGAGCCCTACCACGTGCCATGGCATTTCGAGCAGCCAAAGTATTATTTGCAGGCTGTTCGTTACTTTGAGATGCTCTAGATACCGCAACATTTCTAGCATTACGTGATTGACGCCACAAATTACTGCGCGGACTTACCATTTTGTATTAAAAAATGTGGCTACACCAATTAAATATGAAGTAATTGAAATTTTATATATTCGCGAAATTCAAAAATTGAGACACATGTTAGTTGAGTAATGCAATTATTAAGAATATAAAAAGATCAGCTCATCATGAAATCTCAGTCATAGCATGCACTCAAAAGCTAGCGACCTTGGAGAAAAAGTCCGTTACAGCATTACATGTATATATTAGCTGTTTGATTTAAGTTAACATATAAGAAAGCTCATTGCTGTGCTTAATGTATTAAAATATTTAAGTTTTTAGTGATGTGTTTATATGTAATTTATTTCATAGTTCCCCGAAGATGTGATTTACAATAGCTAAGTATATAAATTAAATTAATGGTTTGACTAAAATCGAATTGTAATGAATTTAAAAACGTAGTTCAGTTAACTGAAATATTTTCAAAATACATGTTTCGAAATGAATGCAGTGTTCACTAAAATGGCTATAACTCATGAACCGTTTATACATAAAAACCTTGTTATTAACGTCACCTTTCTTATGAACTTTGCAGAAACGAAATCGATTCACGCATTCCAGAGAACATCAATTACTAACACAATGCAACTTATATTTATATATATAGATTAAAGAAAGAACAGAAGGTTCTAGTTCATAAGAAGTTACAAAAAGGAATGAACAAATACTGTAATATATTAGAATTATGTAACAATTCAAAAACATAGAATTTATTACAGCGTTGTACAAGCGTTTGGATTGAAGGCTGAAACATAAAATAGCAACAAATATAAATAAAATATTTATCGCTAAATCGATATATTTTCTAAACCTTATTCTCACAATTGAAATAAAATAGGTTCGCATTGGTTTTACCAAGAATATAAATATTCAAGTGGAGGGTATCAAAGATTCGGCACAGCCGAATTTAACACTCTTACTTGTTTTTATTTATATTTTTTCGAAAGGCGTAAGTAACCTTTTTGGTTTATGAATTTTTTGCGCTTGCACTCAGGGCTTTTAGAATTTTGTTAATAAAATCGTCATTTTTAGTCTTAGGAGTGAAAAATTTTGCAGGAACATGTATTTTGATATGGTTCATCATAATCAATCAAAAAGCCGATTTTGAATTTTTTCTAACTTACGGCTTTTTGGATTTCATATGACGATATATTCGAACATGAGTACAAACTATATTATTAATTATTAAACATCGAACGAAAAAAGCGAAAATTTGAAATTCGGATTATAAATGGCCGATTTATCCGATAATTAGCAGATATATTAGGAGATATATAAAAAATTATTCCTGAAAGTATGATGCGGATCGGATAAGAACCAGCCGAGATAATAATTAAATTTCACCCACTGTGCGGTAATCGATGTGAACAACACCGCATGCATCTCAAGAAATAATAGTGCAATATGTAATTATTCATCCCATCAAAGCGTAATTCGGCTAAACCTAATCAAAAATTTTAGTTAAACCAGACTTGCAGAAATGCAGTCAGGTCTGGAGAGGAAGTATTCAGATGTTGGCGTGAAAATAAAAATTCTATTACTAACCTGCTATGCAAACAGGCGAGGAGAGCTCAATGTGTCAAAGTACTAAGACGCGAAAACTTTCATTAGAATCAGCGTCTTCCTGCTAAAATTCTTTCAGCTCCTAGGGGCAACTCCAGCTTTAGGTCATTTCCTAGTTCTTCTAGCCCAACTCTTATAATGAATGACAAAATCTTCACTGACCCTGTTAAACTTTTTGCCAAAAATCATTTTGGCCGGTAGTGCGATCAAGCACTACCCGAACTCGATAGGGTTTCATGTACTATGCTGCCTAAAGTATTCTTCCCAGCTCGTGCAAATAAAAACGTTCTTTCGGATCTCAACATAAATGTCTGGCGCCGGTTGGTGCTGCAACAGTGCTGATACGCCAACCTTTTCAGCTCTTCCCACCGTGCGGAAGTCTTTCCCTCTTGCTGGAAGATTGCCAATGTCCAAGAAATCTTCAAAAAGGGTAAGGCTAATAAACCCAAAATTAACCGTCCAATTACAATCTGCTCTGCCCTTTGAAAGGTGATGGAGAGCATGATTAATTACTATCTTGTGAACTATCTAGACGTTAATGATCGACAGTATGGCTTCCGTAGAAGTAGTTCTAAGGGACACCTGTTAGCTTTTCTTTCTGAGCGTTGGTGTCGATCCATTCACAATTTTGGTGAAAGTAAAGTATTTGCTCAAGACATTTTCAAGGCGTTCCATCGAGTGTGGCACAGTGCATTAATACCAAAGCTTATTGCATTTAGCTTCGGTATTGACTTCTTTCGATTTTTGTCATTCATTTTCCTTCAATTATTGGCCAGTCCTTTTTGAGGTTGGTGGATAAAGGCTGACAATGAATGTAATGAAAACTAGTTAATTCCCTGAAAAGACGACTCCAAGCAGTTATTTTTTTTATTTAATATTTTTCGTCTAAACATGCGATGTGAAAACCCTGAAAATTCTATTGTTTTTGTTCATTAATTTTGTTCACTTTTGTTACTGATAGTTGGTAAATATATAGATAAAAACAAAGGAGGATAACAATATTTTTAAACCCTTTCGGGACAGACTGTATATATTGTTTTATATGTTTATTTAAATTATATTTGAATAATTACATTTTTAAACTTCAATAATAGGATAATTGGAAGTTAGCCAACATTTTTAACTTTCAGTTATAGTTTTAGTTTAAGTGAACTGAAAATTAGATAATTTTTAAGTGAAATTTATATAACTGCACATGGTGTTAATAGGACTTAGGTATATTAATTAATATATTTCAATAGTTATGGATAATTGTAATGATAGATTTAATAAAAAAGGGCTTTACAATTGGGATTTATATTTGAAACGAGATATTAAGTAGACGCTATTGGAATTGTTATTTAAGTTTACAGAAGTTATTTTCCTTGATTAACTTTATTTTTATGAAATACTTGTCCGTTTTTCTTACTTTTTAATGGTTTATTTTCACCGTTAAGTGGAGCAGATTCATTTTTGTTAGTTGTTGTTGAGCAGCGTGATATTTTTTTTTTTTTGAGTTTTTTTAAATTGGGAGTCCTTAGTTGTTAGCCAGTACGCGTGTTCCACTTAAAAACAAACACTTTCGTTGGCTTACTGTCTAGATGATGTTTCAAGCTTCAGAGTATCCCGTCCCTTTCTGGACATTGAAACTGCTGACGATGAAATAGAAACTACTGAAGCAATAATGCTAATTAGTGCTGTAAAAATAAAACCTTCAGCCGCAGCACAGGAAACAAATAAAATACAAAGTATTAAAATGTATTTAGAACTCATTGTGGACGAAAGTTAAACAAACACTGTGAATTGATCTCAAAGGCAGGCTCATTTTTATACAACAAACAGACATGTTTTGGCATAATAAGTATGAAGTTTTAAATTTTATTACAAATTCTGTGGCCTTTATTCTACGGTACGGATATTTGAAACCAATTAAAACTTTAATGATCGCAGAATTCCGCGGAGACTACAGTGAAATACAAGTGCTCAAATGTTTAAAAAAAAAAACTCATATCATAAATGTTTATATTGTGATTTTGATTTTTTCGAGCATATATAAAAATCAAACAGAGGCAAAAACAAGTTTGACCTCCGAGAAAGGGTCTTAGATCCAACTTTGCTGAGGTCATAACTAAATACAGAGAAATAAGTATGAATGAAATTTGAGTGACATTTTCATTAGTTTGTGGCCACAGTTATGAAAAAGTTGATATCGGATGTTATGTTATTTTTATGCAGGAACTATAGCCAAAAATGGACCAATCATAACCATACTTAGTAAAGTCACTTACTGTTCTCAAAAAGACATATATTTAACAAAATTTGAGAAAAAGTTTGCAATAGTTTTGTTATAGATTTAAGTGGAGATCGGGAATAAGCTTTACATATATATTTTTAGACTATTCATTAGTTGGTATAATAAACATATATACACCAAATTTAGCCGATATCTATACGATAATCCGACCATGTTAGTCGGAACAATAAAATATTCGGTATCAAATAACGCAGGGGCATTTAATCGAATAAGGTATTTATTATACTTTGTAACGATAGTCAATTATAAAATTAGAAATTACATTTTAAACGAGATTATTAACAATTATTAGTTAACTTTGTTCTAGTTGCCGTTCTCCTTTTCCCTTGAGTCACTTTATTTCAGGATTCAAGGCTCCAATTATATTCCTTTCTATTGGATGTAATACCTCTCCATATGTTGATAGTGATTTTTCTTCATACTTTACATGCTCTTGTACATCAGAAAACTGGTTTGGTTAAGCTTCCGTAACCTCTGGCCCTAATTTATCTAAGATTGATGACGCAATGTTTGTATTAATAGTGAGCACCTCTTCAATATTTTCTAATAGTTCTGGAACCGGATCTTCAGCCAAAACAGGGCAACTAATAAGGTCCAAGATATGATAAAATATTTCGAATTCATTTCGAACGCTAGTAAAAATGGAAGTGTGAATTTATGTGGGACTACTGGTGGTTTTTCTAATCAAAAGGGCATGTTTTGGCATAACTAAATAAATAAGTAAATTAGTGCAAATCCAAATAAAATTTTAACAACTAAATCTATAAGTTTAGTAGATATTCTCAGATAATAGATCACCTAAGGAATTAATTACTTTTTTTAATTTTCTAAATTAGCATAGAACGAGTAAAATTGCTAATCACAGTTTAGACATTCCAATTTTTATACCCTCCTCACGTCAGTGGCAGAGGATATATATAGGTTTCTCATTGCGTTTGTAACGCATCGAAAAACTAATTTCCGACCCCATAAAGTATATATATTCTTGATCCTTATCACAGCTCGAGTCGATATAGCGATGTCCGTCTGTCCGTCTGTCTCTTGAAATCACGCTCATTCACAAAAAAAGCCATCTAACTGGATAAGGTTACAATAATATCATTTACCATAATTCCCAGCAGGTTGGTATTGAAAATTGGCTAAATCGGGCATCATCGTGATTAGATACGAGCAAAAATATATAGATACCTCTAAAAAAAAAACATAAAACCCAGCGTGCTTGTTGTAACAGTTTAGTGGTTGAACATAATTATTGTACAACAACATAAAAAAATGCCACAAAAAAATTATGCATATACATATATTAACAATACCAAGAACACAATAACATAGCTCATGTTGGTAGTATTGCCACATATTTTTTTTATCGTTATCACGTTATAATAAAAAAAATCGCCAATATGAAAGAAAAAATGAAAATGAAAAAAAAATGGAAAATGAAAATTGGAAAATGAAAAATGGAAAATGAAAATGGAAAATGGAGAATGGAAAATGAAATTGGAAAATGAAAAATGTAAAATAGAAAATGAAAAATGGAGAATAGAAAATGAACAAGTAAGAGTGTTAAATTCGGCTATGCCGAATTCTTTGATACCCTCCACCTGAGTCTTTAATTTTTAATTTTTAATTTAAAATTTTTGATTTTTAATTTTAAATTTTTAATTTTAAATTTTTAATTTTTAGTTTTTAGTTTTTAATTTTTAATTTAAATTTTAAATTTTAAATTTTTAATTTTTAATTTTTAATTCTTAATTTTTAATATTTAATTTTTAATTTTTGTGTTTTCCATTTTTCATTATTCATTTTCCAATTTCCATTTTTAATTTTTCAATTTTCATTTTCCATTTTCTATTTTTCAATTTTCAATATTCAATTTTCATTTTCCATTTTTCAATTTACATTTTCAATTTTCCATTTTGCATTTTCCATTTTTCAATTTTCATTTTCCATTTTTCATTTTCAATTTTTCATTTTCCATTTTTCAATTTCCATTTTCCATTTTGCGTTTTCCATTTAAAATTTTTAATTTTTCAATTTTCATGTTCCATTTTTCATTTTTTTATTTTTCATTTTCCATTTTTCATTTTCCGATTTTCAATTTTCATTTTTCGTTTTTCATTTTTAATTTTCATTTTCCATTTTTCAATTTTACAATTTACATTTTACATTTTACATTTTACATTTTACATTTTACATTTTACATTTTACATTTTACATTTTACATTTTACATTTTACATTTTACATTTTACATTTTACATTTTACATTTTACATTTTACATTTTACATTTTACATTTTACATTTTACATTTTACATTTTACATTTTACATTTTACATTTTACATTTTACATTTTACATTTTACATTTTACATTTTACATTTTACATTTTACATTTTACATTTTACATTTTACATTCTACATTTTACATTTTACATTTTACATTTTACATTTTACATTTTACATTTTACATTTTACATTTTACATTTTACATTTTACATTTTACATTTTACATTTTACATTTTACATTTTACATTTTACATTTTACATTTTACATTTTACATTTTACATTTTACATTTTACATTTTACATTTTACATTTTACATTTTACATTTTACATTTTACATTTTACATTTTACATTTTACATTTTACATTTTACATTTTACATTTTACATTTTACATTTTACATTTTACATTTTACATTTTACATTTTACATTTTACATTTTACATTTTACATTTTACATTTTACATTTTACATTTTACATTTTACATTTTACATTTTACATTTTACATTTTACATTTTACATTTTACATTTTACATTTTACATTTTACATTTTACATTTTACATTTTACATTTTACATTTTACATTTTACATTTTACATTTTACATTTTACATTTTACATTTTACATTTTACATTTTACATTTTACATTTTACATTTTACATTTTACATTTTACATTTTACATTTTACATTTTACATTTTACATTTTACATTTTACATTTTACATTTTACATTTTACATTTTACATTTTACATTTTACATTTTACATTTTACATTTTACATTTTACATTTTACATTTTACATTTTACATTTTACATTTTACATTTTACATTTTACATTTTACATTTTACATTTTACATTTTACATTTTACATTTTACATTTTACATTTTACATTTTACATTTTACATTTTACATTTTACATTTTACATTTTACATTTTACATTTTACATTTTACATTTTACATTTTACATTTTACATTTTACATTTTACATTTTACATTTTACATTTTACATTTTACATTTTACATTTTACATTTTACATTTTACATTTTACATTTTACATTTTACATTTTACATTTTACATTTTACATTTTACATTTTACATTTTACATTTTACATTTTACATTTTACATTTTACATTTTACATTTTACATTTTACATTTTACATTTTACATTTTACATTTTACATTTTACATTTTACATTTTACATTTTACATTTTACATTTTACATTTTACATTTTACATTTTACATTTTACATTTTACATTTTACATTTTACATTTTACATTTTACATTTTACATTTTACATTTTACATTTTACATTTTACATTTTACATTTTACATTTTACATTTTACATTTTACATTTTACATTTTACATTTTACATTTTACATTTTACATTTTACATTTTACATTTTACATTTTACATTTTACATTTTACATTTTACATTTTACATTTTACATTTTACATTTTACATTTTACATTTTACATTTTACATTTTACATTTTACATTTTACATTTTACATTTTACATTTTACATTTTACATTTTACATTTTACATTTTACATTTTACATTTTACATTTTACATTTTACATTTTACATTTTACATTTTACATTTTACATTTTACATTTTACATTTTACATTTTACATTTTACATTTTACATTTTACATTTTACATTTTACATTTTACATTTTACATTTTACATTTTACATTTTACATTTTACATTTTACATTTTACATTTTACATTTTACATTTTACATTTTACATTTTACATTTTACATTTTACATTTTACATTTTACATTTTACATTTTACATTTTACATTTTACATTTTACATTTTACATTTTACATTTTACATTTTACATTTTACATTTTACATTTTACATTTTACATTTTACATTTTACATTTTACATTTTACATTTTACATTTTACATTTTACATTTTACATTTTACATTTTACATTTTACATTTTACATTTTACATTTTACATTTTACATTTTACATTTTACATTTTACATTTTACATTTTACATTTTACATTTTACATTTTACATTTTACATTTTACATTTTACATTTTACATTTTACATTTTACATTTTACATTTTACATTTTACATTTTACATTTTACATTTTACATTTTACATTTTACATTTTACATTTTACATTTTACATTTTACATTTTACATTTTACATTTTACATTTTACATTTTACATTTTACATTTTACATTTTACATTTTACATTTTACATTTTACATTTTACATTTTACATTTTACATTTTACATTTTACATTTTACATTTTACATTTTACATTTTACATTTTACATTTTACATTTTACATTTTACATTTTACATTTTACATTTTACATTTTACATTTTACATTTTACATTTTACATTTTACATTTTACATTTTACATTTTACATTTTACATTTTACATTTTACATTTTACATTTTACATTTTACATTTTACATTTTACATTTTACATTTTACATTTTACATTTTACATTTTACATTTTACATTTTACATTTTACATTTTACATTTTACATTTTACATTTTACATTTTACATTTTACATTTTACATTTTACATTTTACATTTTACATTTTACATTTTACATTTTACATTTTACATTTTACATTTTACATTTTACATTTTACATTTTACATTTTACATTTTACATTTTACATTTTACATTTTACATTTTACATTTTACATTTTACATTTTACATTTTACATTTTACATTTTACATTTTACATTTTACATTTTACATTTTACATTTTACATTTTACATTTTACATTTTACATTTTACATTTTACATTTTACATTTTACATTTTACATTTTACATTTTACATTTTACATTTTACATTTTACATTTTACATTTTACATTTTACATTTTACATTTTACATTTTACATTTTACATTTTACATTTTACATTTTACATTTTACATTTTACATTTTACATTTTACATTTTACATTTTACATTTTACATTTTACATTTTACATTTTACATTTTACATTTTACATTTTACATTTTACATTTTACATTTTACATTTTATCATTTTACATTTTACATTTTACATTTTACATTTTACATTTTACATTTTACATTTTACATTTTACATTTTACATTTTACATTTTACATTTTACATTTTACATTTTACATTTTACATTTTACATTTTACATTTTACATTTTACATTTTACATTTTACATTTTACATTTTACATTTTACATTTTACATTTTACATTTTACATTTTACATTTTACATTTTACATTTTACATTTTACATTTTACATTTTACATTTTACATTTTACATTTTACATTTTACATTTTACATTTTACATTTTACATTTTACATTTTACATTTTACATTTTACATTTTACATTTTACATTTTACATTTTACATTTTACATTTTACATTTTACATTTTACATTTTACATTTTACATTTTACATTTTACATTTTACATTTTACATTTTACATTTTACATTTTACATTTTACATTTTACATTTTACATTTTACATTTTACATTTTACATTTTACATTTTACATTTTACATTTTACATTTTACATTTTACATTTTACATTTTACATTTTACATTTTACATTTTACATTTTACATTTTACATTTTACATTTTACATTTTACATTTTACATTTTACATTTTACATTTTACATTTTACATTTTACATTTTACATTTTACATTTTACATTTTACATTTTACATTTTACATTTTACATTTTACATTTTACATTTTACATTTTACATTTTACATTTTACATTTTACATTTTACATTTTACATTTTACATTTTACATTTTACATTTTACATTTTACATTTTACATTTTACATTTTACATTTTACATTTTACATTTTACATTTTACATTTTACATTTTACATTTTACATTTTACATTTTACATTTTACATTTTACATTTTACATTTTACATTTTACATTTTACATTTTACATTTTACATTTTACATTTTACATTTTACATTTTACATTTTACATTTTACATTTTACATTTTACATTTTACATTTTACATTTTACATTTTACATTTTACATTTTACATTTTACATTTTACATTTTACATTTTACATTTTACATTTTACATTTTACATTTTACATTTTACATTTTACATTTTACATTTTACATTTTACATTTTACATTTTACATTTTACATTTTACATTTTACATTTTACATTTTACATTTTACATTTTACATTTTACATTTTACATTTTACATTTTACATTTTACATTTTACATTTTACATTTTACATTTTACATTTTACATTTTACATTTTACATTTTACATTTTACATTTTACATTTTACATTTTACATTTTACATTTTACATTTTACATTTTACATTTTACATTTTACATTTTACATTTTACATTTTACATTTTACATTTTACATTTTACATTTTACATTTTACATTTTACATTTTACATTTTACATTTTACATTTTACATTTTACATTTTACATTTTACATTTTACATTTTACATTTTACATTTTACATTTTACATTTTACATTTTACATTTTACATTTTACATTTTACATTTTACATTTTACATTTTACATTTTACATTTTACATTTTACATTTTACATTTTACATTTTACATTTTACATTTTACATTTTACATTTTACATTTTACATTTTACATTTTACATTTTACATTTTACATTTTACATTTTACATTTTACATTTTACATTTTACATTTTACATTTTACATTTTACATTTTACATTTTACATTTTACATTTTACATTTTACATTTTACATTTTACATTTTACATTTTACATTTTACATTTTACATTTTACATTTTACATTTTACATTTTACATTTTACATTTTACATTTTACATTTTACATTTTACATTTTACATTTTACATTTTACATTTTACATTTTACATTTTACATTTTACATTTTACATTTTACATTTTACATTTTACATTTTACATTTTACATTTTACATTTTACATTTTACATTTTACATTTTACATTTTACATTTTACATTTTACATTTTACATTTTACATTTTACATTTTACATTTTACATTTTACATTTTACATTTTACATTTTACATTTTACATTTTACATTTTACATTTTACATTTTACATTTTACATTTTACATTTTACATTTTACATTTTACATTTTACATTTTACATTTTACATTTTACATTTTACATTTTACATTTTACATTTTACATTTTACATTTTACATTTTACATTTTACATTTTACATTTTACATTTTACATTTTACATTTTACATTTTACATTTTACATTTTACATTTTACATTTTACATTTTACATTTTACATTTTACATTTTACATTTTACATTTTACATTTTACATTTTACATTTTACATTTTACATTTTACATTTTACATTTTACATTTTACATTTTACATTTTACATTTTACATTTTACATTTTACATTTTACATTTTACATTTTACATTTTACATTTTACATTTTACATTTTACATTTTACATTTTACATTTTACATTTTACATTTTACATTTTACATTTTACATTTTACATTTTACATTTTACATTTTACATTTTACATTTTACATTTTACATTTTACATTTTACATTTTACATTTTACATTTTACATTTTACATTTTACATTTTACATTTTACATTTTACATTTTACATTTTACATTTTACATTTTACATTTTACATTTTACATTTTACATTTTACATTTTACATTTTACATTTTACATTTTACATTTTACATTTTACATTTTACATTTTACATTTTACATTTTACATTTTACATTTTACATTTTACATTTTACATTTTACATTTTACATTTTACATTTTACATTTTACATTTTACATTTTACATTTTACATTTTACATTTTACATTTTACATTTTACATTTTACATTTTACATTTTACATTTTACATTTTACATTTTACATTTTACATTTTACATTTTACATTTTACATTTTACATTTTACATTTTACATTTTACATTTTACATTTTACATTTTACATTTTACATTTTACATTTTACATTTTACATTTTACATTTTACATTTTACATTTTACATTTTACATTTTACATTTTACATTTTACATTTTACATTTTACATTTTACATTTTACATTTTACATTTTACATTTTACATTTTACATTTTACATTTTACATTTTACATTTTACATTTTACATTTTACATTTTACATTTTACATTTTACATTTTACATTTTACATTTTACATTTTACATTTTACATTTTACATTTTACATTTTACATTTTACATTTTACATTTTACATTTTACATTTTACATTTTACATTTTACATTTTACATTTTACATTTTACATTTTACATTTTACATTTTACATTTTACATTTTACATTTTACATTTTACATTTTACATTTTACATTTTACATTTTACATTTTACATTTTACATTTTACATTTTACATTTTACATTTTACATTTTACATTTTACATTTTACATTTTACATTTTACATTTTACATTTTACATTTTACATTTTACATTTTACATTTTACATTTTACATTTTACATTTTACATTTTACATTTTACATTTTACATTTTACATTTTACATTTTACATTTTACATTTTACATTTTACATTTTACATTTTACATTTTACATTTTACATTTTACATTTTACATTTTACATTTTACATTTTACATTTTACATTTTACATTTTACATTTTACATTTTACATTTTACATTTTACATTTTACATTTTACATTTTACATTTTACATTTTACATTTTACATTTTACATTTTACATTTTACATTTTACATTTTACATTTTACATTTTACATTTTACATTTTACATTTTACATTTTACATTTTACATTTTACATTTTACATTTTACATTTTACATTTTACATTTTACATTTTACATTTTACATTTTACATTTTACATTTTACATTTTACATTTTACATTTTACATTTTACATTTTACATTTTACATTTTACATTTTACATTTTACATTTTACATTTTACATTTTACATTTTACATTTTACATTTTACATTTTACATTTTACATTTTACATTTTACATTTTACATTTTACATTTTACATTTTACATTTTACATTTTACATTTTACATTTTACATTTTACATTTTACATTTTACATTTTACATTTTACATTTTACATTTTACATTTTACATTTTACATTTTACATTTTACATTTTACATTTTACATTTTACATTTTACATTTTACATTTTACATTTTACATTTTACATTTTACATTTTACATTTTACATTTTACATTTTACATTTTACATTTTACATTTTACATTTTACATTTTACATTTTACATTTTACATTTTACATTTTACATTTTACATTTTACATTTTACATTTTACATTTTACATTTTACATTTTACATTTTACATTTTACATTTTACATTTTACATTTTACATTTTACATTTTACATTTTACATTTTACATTTTACATTTTACATTTTACATTTTACATTTTACATTTTACATTTTACATTTTACATTTTACATTTTACATTTTACATTTTACATTTTACATTTTACATTTTACATTTTACATTTTACATTTTACATTTTACATTTTACATTTTACATTTTACATTTTACATTTTACATTTTACATTTTACATTTTACATTTTACATTTTACATTTTACATTTTACATTTTACATTTTACATTTTACATTTTACATTTTACATTTTACATTTTACATTTTACATTTTACATTTTACATTTTACATTTTACATTTTACATTTTACATTTTACATTTTACATTTTACATTTTACATTTTACATTTTACATTTTACATTTTACATTTTACATTTTACATTTTACATTTTACATTTTACATTTTACATTTTACATTTTACATTTTACATTTTACATTTTACATTTTACATTTTACATTTTACATTTTACATTTTACATTTTACATTTTACATTTTACATTTTACATTTTACATTTTACATTTTACATTTTACATTTTACATTTTACATTTTACATTTTACATTTTACATTTTACATTTTACATTTTACATTTTACATTTTACATTTTACATTTTACATTTTACATTTTACATTTTACATTTTACATTTTACATTTTACATTTTACATTTTACATTTTACATTTTACATTTTACATTTTACATTTTACATTTTACATTTTACATTTTACATTTTACATTTTACATTTTACATTTTACATTTTACATTTTACATTTTACATTTTACATTTTACATTTTACATTTTACATTTTACATTTTACATTTTACATTTTACATTTTACATTTTACATTTTACATTTTACATTTTACATTTTACATTTTACATTTTACATTTTACATTTTACATTTTACATTTTACATTTTACATTTTACATTTTACATTTTACATTTTACATTTTACATTTTACATTTTACATTTTACATTTTACATTTTACATTTTACATTTTACATTTTACATTTTACATTTTACATTTTACATTTTACATTTTACATTTTACATTTTACATTTTACATTTTACATTTTACATTTTACATTTTACATTTTACATTTTACATTTTACATTTTACATTTTACATTTTACATTTTACATTTTACATTTTACATTTTACATTTTACATTTTACATTTTACATTTTACATTTTACATTTTACATTTTACATTTTACATTTTACATTTTACATTTTACATTTTACATTTTACATTTTACATTTTACATTTTACATTTTACATTTTACATTTTACATTTTACATTTTACATTTTACATTTTACATTTTACATTTTACATTTTACATTTTACATTTTACATTTTACATTTTACATTTTACATTTTACATTTTACATTTTACATTTTACATTTTACATTTTACATTTTACATTTTACATTTTACATTTTACATTTTACATTTTACATTTTACATTTTACATTTTACATTTTACATTTTACATTTTACATTTTACATTTTACATTTTACATTTTACATTTTACATTTTACATTTTACATTTTACATTTTACATTTTACATTTTACATTTTACATTTTACATTTTACATTTTACATTTTACATTTTACATTTTACATTTTACATTTTACATTTTACATTTTACATTTTACATTTTACATTTTACATTTTACATTTTACATTTTACATTTTACATTTTACATTTTACATTTTACATTTTACATTTTACATTTTACATTTTACATTTTACATTTTACATTTTACATTTTACATTTTACATTTTACATTTTACATTTTACATTTTACATTTTACATTTTACATTTTACATTTTACATTTTACATTTTACATTTTACATTTTACATTTTACATTTTACATTTTACATTTTACATTTTACATTTTACATTTTACATTTTACATTTTACATTTTACATTTTACATTTTACATTTTACATTTTACATTTTACATTTTACATTTTACATTTTACATTTTACATTTTACATTTTACATTTTACATTTTACATTTTACATTTTACATTTTACATTTTACATTTTACATTTTACATTTTACATTTTACATTTTACATTTTACATTTTACATTTTACATTTTACATTTTTACATTTTACATTTTACATTTTACATTTTACATTTTACATTTTACATTTTACATTTTACATTTTACATTTTACATTTTACATTTTACATTTTACATTTTACATTTTACATTTTACATTTTACATTTTACATTTTACATTTTACATTTTACATTTTACATTTTACATTTTACATTTTACATTTTACATTTTACATTTTACATTTTACATTTTACATTTTACATTTTACATTTTACATTTTACATTTTACATTTTACATTTTACATTTTACATTTTACATTTTACATTTTACATTTTACATTTTACATTTTACATTTTACATTTTACATTTTACATTTTACATTTTACATTTTACATTTTACATTTTACATTTTACATTTTACATTTTACATTTTACATTTTACATTTTACATTTTACATTTTACATTTTACATTTTACATTTTACATTTTACATTTTACATTTTACATTTTACATTTTACATTTTACATTTTACATTTTACATTTTACATTTTACATTTTACATTTTACATTTTACATTTTACATTTTACATTTTACATTTTACATTTTACATTTTACATTTTACATTTTACATTTTACATTTTACATTTTACATTTTACATTTTACATTTTACATTTTACATTTTACATTTTACATTTTACATTTTACATTTTACATTTTACATTTTACATTTTACATTTTACATTTTACATTTTACATTTTACATTTTACATTTTACATTTTACATTTTACATTTTACATTTTACATTTTACATTTTACATTTTACATTTTACATTTTACATTTTACATTTTACATTTTACATTTTACATTTTACATTTTACATTTTACATTTTACATTTTACATTTTACATTTTACATTTTACATTTTACATTTTACATTTTACATTTTACATTTTACATTTTACATTTTACATTTTACATTTTACATTTTACATTTTACATTTTACATTTTACATTTTACATTTTACATTTTACATTTTACATTTTACATTTTACATTTTACATTTTACATTTTACATTTTACATTTTACATTTTACATTTTACATTTTACATTTTACATTTTACATTTTACATTTTACATTTTACATTTTACATTTTACATTTTACATTTTACATTTTACATTTTACATTTTACATTTTACATTTTACATTTTACATTTTACATTTTACATTTTACATTTTACATTTTACATTTTACATTTTACATTTTACATTTTACATTTTACATTTTACATTTTACATTTTACATTTTACATTTTACATTTTACATTTTACATTTTACATTTTACATTTTACATTTTACATTTTACATTTTACATTTTACATTTTACATTTTACATTTTACATTTTACATTTTACATTTTACATTTTACATTTTACATTTTACATTTTACATTTTACATTTTACATTTTACATTTTACATTTTACATTTTACATTTTACATTTTACATTTTACATTTTACATTTTACATTTTACATTTTACATTTTACATTTTACATTTTACATTTTACATTTTACATTTTACATTTTACATTTTACATTTTACATTTTACATTTTACATTTTACATTTTACATTTTACATTTTACATTTTACATTTTACATTTTACATTTTACATTTTACATTTTACATTTTACATTTTACATTTTACATTTTACATTTTACATTTTACATTTTACATTTTACATTTTACATTTTACATTTTACATTTTACATTTTACATTTTACATTTTACATTTTACATTTTACATTTTACATTTTACATTTTACATTTTACATTTTACATTTTACATTTTACATTTTACATTTTACATTTTACATTTTACATTTTACATTTTACATTTTACATTTTACATTTTACATTTTACATTTTACATTTTACATTTTACATTTTACATTTTACATTTTACATTTTACATTTTACATTTTACATTTTACATTTTACATTTTACATTTTACATTTTACATTTTACATTTTACATTTTACATTTTACATTTTACATTTTACATTTTACATTTTACATTTTACATTTTACATTTTACATTTTACATTTTACATTTTACATTTTACATTTTACATTTTACATTTTACATTTTACATTTTACATTTTACATTTTACATTTTACATTTTACATTTTACATTTTACATTTTACATTTTACATTTTACATTTTACATTTTACATTTTACATTTTACATTTTACATTTTACATTTTACATTTTACATTTTACATTTTACATTTTACATTTTACATTTTACATTTTACATTTTACATTTTACATTTTACATTTTACATTTTACATTTTACATTTTACATTTTACATTTTACATTTTACATTTTACATTTTACATTTTACATTTTACATTTTACATTTTACATTTTACATTTTACATTTTACATTTTACATTTTACATTTTACATTTTACATTTTACATTTTACATTTTACATTTTACATTTTACATTTTACATTTTACATTTTACATTTTACATTTTACATTTTACATTTTACATTTTACATTTTACATTTTACATTTTACATTTTACATTTTACATTTTACATTTTACATTTTACATTTTACATTTTACATTTTACATTTTACATTTTACATTTTACATTTTACATTTTACATTTTACATTTTACATTTTACATTTTACATTTTACATTTTACATTTTACATTTTACATTTTACATTTTACATTTTACATTTTACATTTTACATTTTACATTTTACATTTTACATTTTACATTTTACATTTTACATTTTACATTTTACATTTTACATTTTACATTTTACATTTTACATTTTACATTTTACATTTTACATTTTACATTTTACATTTTACATTTTACATTTTACATTTTACATTTTACATTTTACATTTTACATTTTACATTTTACATTTTACATTTTACATTTTACATTTTACATTTTACATTTTACATTTTACATTTTACATTTTACATTTTACATTTTACATTTTACATTTTACATTTTACATTTTACATTTTACATTTTACATTTTACATTTTACATTTTACATTTTACATTTTACATTTTACATTTTACATTTTACATTTTACATTTTACATTTTACATTTTACATTTTACATTTTACATTTTACATTTTACATTTTACATTTTACATTTTACATTTTACATTTTACATTTTACATTTTACATTTTACATTTTACATTTTACATTTTACATTTTACATTTTACATTTTACATTTTACATTTTACATTTTACATTTTACATTTTACATTTTACATTTTACATTTTACATTTTACATTTTACATTTTACATTTTACATTTTACATTTTACATTTTACATTTTACATTTTACATTTTACATTTTACATTTTACATTTTACATTTTACATTTTACATTTTACATTTTACATTTTACATTTTACATTTTACATTTTACATTTTACATTTTACATTTTACATTTTACATTTTACATTTTACATTTTACATTTTACATTTTACATTTTACATTTTACATTTTACATTTTACATTTTACATTTTACATTTTACATTTTACATTTTACATTTTACATTTTACATTTTACATTTTACATTTTACATTTTACATTTTACATTTTACATTTTACATTTTACATTTTACATTTTACATTTTACATTTTACATTTTACATTTTACATTTTACATTTTACATTTTACATTTTACATTTTACATTTTACATTTTACATTTTACATTTTACATTTTACATTTTACATTTTACATTTTACATTTTACATTTTACATTTTACATTTTACATTTTACATTTTACATTTTACATTTTACATTTTACATTTTACATTTTACATTTTACATTTTACATTTTACATTTTACATTTTACATTTTACATTTTACATTTTACATTTTACATTTTACATTTTACATTTTACATTTTACATTTTACATTTTACATTTTACATTTTACATTTTACATTTTACATTTTACATTTTACATTTTACATTTTACATTTTACATTTTACATTTTACATTTTACATTTTACATTTTACATTTTTATATTTTTATACATTTTACATTTTACATTTTACATTTTACATTTTACATTTTACATTTTTACATTTTACATTTTACATTTTACATTTTACATTTTACATTTTA
This sequence comes from Cordilura impudica, assembly GCA_963682025.1. Classification (NCBI taxonomy): domain Eukaryota; kingdom Metazoa; phylum Arthropoda; class Insecta; order Diptera; family Scathophagidae; genus Cordilura; species Cordilura impudica. The sequence continues at coordinate 237,748,122 of OY821520.1, read as the reverse complement.
CATTTTACATTTTACATTTTACATTTTTACATTTTACATTTTACATTTTACATTTTACATTTTACATTTTACATTTTACATTTTACATTTTACATTTTACATTTTACATTTACATTTTACATTTTACATTTTACATTTTACATTTTACATTTTACATTTTACATTTTACATTTTACATTTTACATTTTACATTTTATTTACATTTTACATTTTACATTTTATTCTTTACATTTGACATTTTACATTTTACATTTTCGATTTTTCCATTTTCTGTTTTTCATTTTCCATTCTCCATTTTTCATTTTCCATTTTTCATTTTTCGTTTTAATTTTTTCTTTCACATTGGCGATTTTTTTTTACTATAACGCGATAACTATGTTATTGTGTTCTTGGTATTGTTAAAATATGTATATGCATAATTTTTTGTGGCATTTTTTTTATGTTGTTGTACAATTATAATGTTCAACCACTAAACTGTTACAACAAGCACGCTGGGTTTTATGTTTTTTTTTAGAGGTATCTACATATTTTTGCTCGTATCTAATCACGATGATGCCCAATTTATCCAATTTTCAATAACAACCTGCTGGGAATTATGGCAAATGATATTCTTGTAGCCTTATCCAGTTAGATGGCTTTTTTTGTGAATGAGCGTGATTTCGACAGACAGTCGGACAGACGGACAGATGGACATCGCTATATCGCCTCG